>JAVIAB010000062.1:0-96026 GCA_032433765.1 Megaustenia siamemsis | reverse complement strand
TCTGCTGTTTCTAACCTACATTCAGAACCTTTCCCCTCTGACAACAATTCTGCTGTTTCTAACCTACATTCAGAACCTTTCCCCCTGACAACAATTCTGCTGTTTCTAACCTACATTCAGAACCTTTCTCCTCTGACAACAATTCTGCTGTTTCTAACCTACATCAGACCTTTCCCCTCTGACAACAATTCTGCTGTTTCTACCTACATTAGAACCTTCTCCTCTGACAACAATCTGCTGTTTCTAACCTACATTCAGAACCTTCCCCTCTGACAACAATTCTGATGTTTCTAACCTACATTCAGAACCTTTATCCTCTGACAACAATTCTGCTGTTTCTAACCTACATTCAGAACTTCTCCCTGACAACAATTCTGCTGTTTCTAACCTACATTCAGACCTTTCTCCTCTGACAACAATTCTGCTGTTTAACCTACATTCAGAACCTTTCTCCTCTGACAACAATTCTGCTGTTCTAACCTACATTCAGAACCTTCTCCCCTGACAACAATTCTGCTGTTTCTAACCTACATCAGAACCTTTCTCCCTGACAACAATTCTGCTGTTTCTAACCTACATTCAGAACCTTTCTCCCCTGACAACAATTCTGCTGTTTCTAACCTACATTCAGAACCTTTCCCTCTGACAAAACAATTCTGCTGTTTCTAACCTACATTCAGAACCTTTCCCCTCTGACAACAATTCTGCTGTTTCTAACCTACATTCAGAACCTTTCCCCTCTGACAACAATCTGCTGTTTCTAACCTACATTCAGAACCTTTCCCCTCTGACAACAATTCTGCTGTTTCTAACTACATTCAGAACCTTTCCCTCTGACAACAATTCTGCTGTTTCTAACCTACATTCAGAACCTTTCCCTCTGACAAACAATTCTGCTGTTTCTAACCTACATTCAGAACCTTTCCCTCTGACAACAATTCTGCTGTTTCTAACCTACATTCAGAACCTTTCCCCTCTGACAACAATTCTGCTGTTTCTAACTACATTCAGAACCTTTCCCTCTGACAACAATTCTGCTGTTTCTACCTACATTCAGAACCTTTCCCCTCTGACAACAATTCTGCTGTTTCTAACCTACATTCAGAACCTTTCCCTCTGACAACAATTCTGCTGTTTCTAACCTACATTCAGAACCTTTCTCCCCTGACAACAATTCTGCTGTTTCTAACCTACATTCAGAACCTTTCCCTCTGACAACAATTCTGCTGTTTCTAACCTACATTCAGAACCTTTCTCCTCTGACAACAATTCTGCTGTTTCTTACCTACATTCAGAACCTTTCTCCTCTGACAACAATTCTGCTGTTTCTAACCTACATTCAGAACCTTTCCCCGCCACTTTGCTGCTGTAAAAATAATAATTGTTTATTTAACGCTGCAACAAGGTGGTCCTGTCTTGTTTCTAACCTACATTCAGAACCTTCCCCGCACCTTGTAGCTGTAAAAATAATAATTGTTTATATAACGCTGTCAAACAGTGTCTGTCTGTCTGTTCTTTCAGTTCATCTCATAAATTTGTTAAAATAAACAACTGCCACCTTATAGCCCAGTGTTGATGACTTTCACTTTCACCGACGTAGTGGGCACAAAAAAATATGTTTCAACTCAAATGCAAATTTAACCAAATTGAAGCTGTCAAAAAAATTATGACTTTCACTTCTACTCACAGAAATTATTAGGTTGTATTGTTGTATAAACAAACATAGATTCTAAATGTTAATATGAGAGATTAAGTGTCGTGAGTTAAGCAGATCGTAAGATATTATTAATATTATAAATATGATAAAAAATAATATTAACGAAACACAAAAACATAGATCCTCTCCGGATACAAGTTTAACAAAATTGGAGTGATCAAAAAAAATTATGACATTTACTTTTACTCATAGAAATGATTAAACTTGACTGCTGTATACAAAAATCTAGATTAAAAATGTTAACATGAGATTAAATGTTGTGAATTAAGCAGATCATAATATAAAAATACATAGTCCAGGTGTAATTTTTCCAGCAGCGGCGGGCTTGAAACATGTGGTTAAACTTAGTGGGAGGGAATTACAGATTTGATGTCACAACTGCACAAAAAACTATGGTAGATGTTTTAAAGAGCAGGTGTTCACATGTGTATGGTATTCATGGACTTACGGCAGCTGCATGAATAGACACATAACACCTCCAGTAGCCACAGCACGATGGAGTTGAATTTCATTCCATAAATCTAACCAGGAAATGATTACAGCCTCCAATTCCATGTCTCTGCTTGGGTAAAACACACAGCTGTGTAGCAAAAGTTCAAAGAAAATACTATTTTTAAAATCCAAATATAATAATTAAATGGTAGTAAATTTACAACGGTATCATGAAAACAACACTCATAAATCATCATCATTATCGAGTGCATCCCGCATCGAAGGTTGGCTACAATGAAACATCATTCTGCTCTGTCTCTTGCTTTGATGGTGCAGTCTGTCTTGTCCATCTTTTGATGTTACTCGTCCATGTTAGTCTTGGTCTGCCTCTATTACTTTGTATTTTCCCCTCCAATATTACTTTTGGTAAGATGTGTGTCTTTTAACTTGCCCCCAAAATCTCATTGTCTTCTTGAATTGTGTTTAGTAGTTCTCTTTCATTTTTAGTTGTTTTAAAACATCATTTGTTCTCTTTTCATCCAATTATACTTCTATAAATCCACATTTCAAAGGCTTCAATTTTTTCTGTTCTGTTTCTTGTCTAATGTCCATGTTTCTGCACCATACAGGACTATTGAGAAGATATAACATTTTGCTATTCTTAGTTTTAGCCGTGTTATTTGTTTGATGTTAATATACTTTTCAAGGCATTAAAATTACTGTTTGCTATTCCTATTCTTTGTTTATTTGAGTTTTATATTTTCCATTGCTGGTTATAGTATGTCCAAGGTAGTTATAGCTCTGAACCACCTCCAGGTGTATTCCTTCAACTTTGATATTCACTTGCAGGTTCGAGTATTATCTTTGTTTAGGACCATAGTTTAGTCTATGATATCACTCACAGATAGGTCTCGTAATCTAGGTTTAAGTGGGCATTCTTGTATTATTTGGAGCCTTTCAGCCTAACACATATGCCCTCAACACAGCATTTCTGAGCACTGGGTTGCCTACCCTCTTTGATCCCTTTTTACTTAGCCAAACTGGTTAGTTATTTCCAGAAGCACCACTGAGGGGTGGAGTAGGATCTTGATCAGCTCCATTGTTTGTTGATCCTGATGCAGGAAACTGTTTGCTCTCAACTCAGTTACCGTATGAGCAACTTGGTGCCCACCCACATCGCATTTTCTTTAATACTTCTACATTACATTCGTCAACAGGGGCCAAGACACTGATCCAGCAAATGACCTAAGTACAGTCAGCAACCCACAGCTGACTACATGTGCCAGAATCAATAGAAGAAAAAATTTGCCAGTGATAAACTGTCACATCTGAATGCCTGAATTTTAAAACCTCTACCATAGTTTTATTCAGCCGTGACGTCAAATA
Organism: Megaustenia siamemsis; assembly: GCA_032433765.1. Lineage (NCBI taxonomy): Eukaryota > Metazoa > Mollusca > Gastropoda > Stylommatophora > Ariophantidae > Megaustenia > Megaustenia siamemsis. The sequence continues at coordinate 92,491 of JAVIAB010000062.1, read as the reverse complement.
CAGAATTCCCTCCTACAATGTTGACCAGAATGTTTGTCTAGCCTGCCACTCCCAGAAAAATTACACCACCACTATATATTTTATATTACAATCCGCCTAACTCACACAATTTTATCTCACTTATTAACACTGAACACCTATATTTCATCATTTCTATGGGTAGAAGTGAAAGTCATAATTTTTTTTGGCCATTTCAATTTTGATAAATTTGTATTTGGAGTAAGTGAAAGTAAAAAGCCCTCGTCATGCCAAGTGGCGTAAAGGGAATATGGTGTTAGTGACCATACATTTTACAGATTTTCAGCACATTATTTTGAGGTAATGTGGTCAGTATTATGCCCGTGCCGCTTTACTTTCCCAGAAAAAAATCTGGTACCCATTTAGGGCTGGGTGAAACCGGAAGCCATTGGTTGGGATCGAACCCTGCCTCTTGTAGTCCAGTTCACTAACCACTGAGCTATCGTGGCTCCCGTATTTGGAGTAGGTCTATGTTTTTGTGTAGCCTTTGTGGCTGAGTGGTTAGTGTGCTCAATTATTGACCAGAATGGACAGGTTTGATCCAGTAGCGGCGAATTTTATTTTGGACTGACAAGGCTCTGTGGGTCACCCAGCCTCTAAATAAGGGTACCAGAGAATTTTCTGGGAAGTAAAGGCGGCCTGGCAGGATACCGACCACATCGCCCAAAATGTGCTGTGGTCATAAAAAAAGTGGTCACTAACACCATATTCCTGATACATCTAGCAAGACATGGAGGAACCTTATTTTTTTACTTTTTATGCTATTGTGCTCGCCACGCTGGTGACCATAACTGATTTAATATTTTGCGATCCGCTTAATTCACGACATTTAATCACTCATATTAACATTGAACACCTATATTTGTTTATACAATAATATAATTGGATAATTTCTGTGAGTTAAAGTGAAAGCCATCATTTCTTTTTTTATGGTTTCAATTTTGTTAAATTTGTCTTGGAAGTTGAACTATATTTTGTGTTCGCAGCACTGGTAAAAGCAAGGGTCATAAATAATGGGTTATAAGGATGGCAAATGTTATTTTAGTAAATTTGTGAGATAAACTGAAACAAACAGACACTGCAATGTCAGCTGCATTACATAATAACAATTTTATAGAAGAAATGCGGGGAAAGATAATGAAAGTGCATAGACAGCAATCCTGAAATATAGTTAGAAACTTCTGAATTTTTATCATGGGAAGAGCTTCATTTGTGTCATTGTGACTTGACCTGTACAGGGAGTTTCATTATGGTGAGAGTTACCTTGTACTGTTATGTTAGGCATGTAGCCCAGTGCATCAGATTTCATTTTGTTTGTGCCTCACTTTTCCTTGCCCCAGCTCTTTGACCTGTCCAGCTTGGGTGATCCCTTGGTTGCACTGCTACCACTTGAACAGCTCTTGGGGATATGGGCAAAGAGGATCCTCTATCATTAGAACAGCTCTTGGGGATATGGGCACACAGGTTCCTCTACCACTGGAACAGTTCTTGGGGATAATGACATACAGGCCCCTCTACCACTAGAACAGCTCTTGGGGATATTGGCATACAGGCCTCTCTACCACTAGAACAGCTCTTGGAGATATTGGCCAACAGGCCCCTCTACCACTAGAACAGCTCTTGGGGATATTGGCATACAGGCCCCTCTACCACTAGAACAGCTCTTGGGGATAATGACATACAGGCCCCTCTACCACTAGAACAGCTCTTGGGGATATGGCATACAGGCCTCTCTACCACTAGAACAGCTCTTGGAGATATTGGCCAACAGGCCCCTCTACCACTAGAACAGCTCTTGGGGATATTGGCCAACAGGCCCCTCTACCACTAGAACAGCTCTTGGGGTTATTGGCCAACAGGCCCCTCTACCACTAGAACAGCTCTTGGGGATATTGGCATACAGGCCTCTCTACCACTAGAACAGCTCTTGGAGATATTGGCCAACAGGCCCCTCTACCACTAGAACAGCTTTTGGAGATATTGGCCAACAGGCCCCTCTACCACTAGAACAGCTCTTGGAGATATTGGCCAACAGGCCCCTCTACCACTTTGTGGTGGAGTCATGTCAGAAGAGCAAATTTGTACAGGTGTTTTACTGGTAAAGTTTTAATGCATAAAACCTTTTACAGCTGAACATCTACTGAGTTATAATGTTGTATGGTGTCTGATCTGATCAGTCATGACTGAGGCTGTAACAGTTGGCTCATGGTGTCAGATCTGATTGGTCATGACTGAAGCTGTCATAGGTGGCTCATGGTGTCAGATCTGATCAGTCTTGGCTGAGGAAATCACAGCTGGCTTATGGTGTCAGATCTGATCGGTCATGGCTGAGGGAATCATAGCTCTCTCATGGTATCAGATCTGATCGGTCACGGCTGAGGGAATCATAGCTCTCTCATGGTGTCAGATCTGATCGGTCACGGCTGAGGGAATCACAGCTGGCTCATGGTGTCAGATCTGATCGGTCATGGCTGAGGGAATCATAGCTCTCTCATGGTGTCAGATCTGATCGGTCATGGCTGAGGGAATCATAGCTCTCTCATGGTGTCAGATCTCATCGGTCACAGCTGAGGGAATCACAGCTGGCTCATGGTGTCAGATCTCATCGGTCACGGCTGAGGGAATCATAGCTCTCTCTCATGGTGTCAGATCTGATCGGTCACGGCTGAGGGAATCACAGCTGGCTCATGGTGTCAGATCTGATCGGTCACAGCTGAGGGAATCACAGCTGGCTCATGGTGTCAGATCTGATCGGTCACAGCTGAGGGAATCACAGCTGGCTCATGGTGTCAGATCTGATCGGTCACAGCTGAGGGAATCACAGCTGCTCATGGTGTCAGATCTGATCGGTCACAGCTGAGGGAATCACAGCTGGCTCATGGCGTCAGATCTGATCGGTCACGGCTGAGGGAATCATAGCTCTCTCATGGTGTCAGATCTGATCGGTCACAGCTGAGGGAATCACAGCTGGCTTATGGTATCAGATCTGATCGGTCATGGCTGAGGGAATCATAGCTGACTCATGGTGTCAGATCTGATCGGTCACAGCTGAGGGAATCATAGCTCTCTCATGGTATCAGATCTGATCGGTCACGGCTGAGGGAATCATAGCTCTCTCATGGTGTCAGATCTGATCGGTCACAGCTGAGGGAATCACAGCTGGCTTATGGTATCAGATCTGATCGGTCACGGCTGAGGGAATCATAGCTGGCTCATGGCGTCAGATATGATCGGTCATGGCTGAGGCCGTCAAAGCTGGCACAGGAAGCTGAAAGGCAGAGGATTATGGAGAAGACATGGAACAACCTTAAGTGAATGGTAAGAAATAGGACGGCTTGGTAAGTGTTTGTTGAAGAAATATGCCCCATGGCATCCTTGTATTAAGTCTACTTTTTGACTGGTGGAATGGATGCGAAGAACCCCCACTACAATGATTCCATGGATAGGACAGGATCTGTTCAAGACTTACCAACATGTTTAATGTTGACGTCAACTCATTCATGTAGTCCCCTCTCCACTGTTTCCACGTCACTGAACCTCACAGACTTGAAGGTCGTATCCTCATTCTCTGGGATCTCAGCACATAAGGTACTATACTTAGAATCATCTCTCAGCTCAGAGTTTGACTCCATGATCCATGTCATATCCATACTAGATGGTTGTAAGTGTGTACCTGTAACAAAAATTTAAAAGAGAAATAAGAAAAATAATAGATGCCCTCTTCAAGTCATGCTAGTGCCCACATTTTTCACAGCTGTTTGTCACTGATATTTTAGTTGATTTGCTGATTGGGTGGGTACCACTTTCCACCTGATGCCAAAATTATGAAAATGCAAGACTAGTCTCAAAATCACAACTTACAATATTTTCCTGAACAAAGGAAACATTTAAAGAATAAAACCGACAGAAGGGATACAACTGAGAAAAGTTATGACAAGAATTATTGTTTACATCCCTCTCAAAATGAGCAGTAATTTATTTATTTTAAAGTGAAGACAAATGCATTCATCTGCGGTGCCAGGTACAGTTTTACGATGGACAGAAACATAGGTCTGGTATGTTGTGATGGTCTCGTTTTATCACAAGTAATGATAGAGTTCTGATTCAATAAAAAGGACTGATTATACCAGCATATTATACGGCCTATTATCTATTATAGTCTATACTCTACAATAAAATATACTGTTTGTTTAATTTCCCTCCCTTGCTTTGCTAGAAGTATGGAGAATTTGGTTTTAGTGACAATATTTTTCTACGACCACGGCACATTTTCAGGTGATGTGGTCGGTATAACACAAGGCCACCTTTACTTCCCAGAATAATCTCTGCTACCCATTGCTAGAGGCTGAGTGAATCCAAGAGCCTTGTCGGTCAAATAAAAAAATAATTTAAAAAATTCTACTCCTTCTGCGGATCGAACCCATGCCCTTATCAGGAAGAGCACAAACCACTCAGCCACCAAGGCTCCATGTAATGACAGAATTCATATAAATTTTTGGGGTTTCATTTTCAGAAATAAAATGACTGAGTATGACCCAGCAAATCATATGTGTTATTATAATAATTTATGGGGTACTGGTTGGTCTCAAGGCAAGACGCCGGCCTCGAGACAGAGAGGTTGTGGATTTAAATCTTGACTGCGTCAGTTGGGATTTTTATTTATCTGTGGCAACCACCCCTGGTCTCAGCAGCGAGCCCGAATTGAAACGTCAATTACTCATGGACGAAATAAATATATGAATACCTCCAAAGACGGAGTTACCTACCTGTGCGGCGAAGGATCCCTGTGCACACGGCTGTCAGGGAAAAATGGATCAACACACAAAATTCAGTTCCTAATCTCTAGGGACTTCGTCAGAGGTGAAAGCTGGTGGGATAAAAAAAAAATATTAATCTATATGACTACTTTATATTTATTTATTTTACAACTATATTATAATATCCTATATGACAACTTTACATTTACTTATTTTACAACTATATACTATAATATTCTATATATGACTACTTTATATTTATTTAATTTACAACTATATATTATAATATTCTATATGACTACTTTACATTTATTTATTTTACAACTATATATGTAATAAAAAATATTGGGAATTTAATTATAGATACTCTTAATCAAATTACTATTGTACTAGTGTTACCATATAAAAAAAGGTAACATATACCAGATGGCCTATTAAAATCAATATTCATAACCTTACTAAAGAAATCTGGTGTGATTGAATATGATGATCATCGCACAATAAACCTTATGAGTCAACCGTCTAAGATATTACTAGGAATCATCGTGCGAAACAAAATCAGTCTAAAAATTAGTGAACAGTGTGATTTTGTTGGAGGTAAATGTATGAACAATGCTATATGCATCATAAGATCTTCAATAGAAAGAGTCACAGAGGTGAAAACAGATCTATGTTTCATAGACTATACCAAAGCATTTGATAAAGTAAAGCACCATGAAATAAACACAATTTTAGTATGCGTAAAATTTGACAGCAAAGATTAGTAACTTAAGGTAATAATTATTTGTAAAAATTAGAATGACATTATAATAATATTAATATATAATTTTTACCTGCGGCAAACTTAATTCTATTTAATGCCAATAATCATTGCCAATAAGACAATGAATAATAATTAATTAATATTAATTAATTTAAATATATTTTTAATATTTGCCCTATTTGAAGTACCTTGACTTGAATTGTGGCAATACTATTTATAGAACTCATTTTAATCATTACTTGAGGATATTCTAAGTTATTTTGTTCGAGAACCTGAAATGTGATGGTGTCCAATGTTCCTAAAAATATGATTTGATTGTGACCACCTACCCTGCATTTTGTGTGGATAAGATGAAAATAAAATATCTTGTTTATATAGAACACCATCTTGAAAAGAAATGTGGAGATCTTGTTGAATTTTAGGCATACTGTATAACTGTAAATTGCTATCATTTAAAAACAATTTAATTTCCTATAATTTGCATAAACATTTAAAAGCACATTTATTTATTGATTAATTTAAATCTACATCAATTGCTAAACATGTCTAATAATTAATATTTTACAGAATATTATGAACTGTCTAGAAGGTTAAAGCAATTACCTTTACTAACAATAATTTAAAGAAAAATTACATTGGTAGTGACTTCATATAATAAACAAAGAAAATAATACTTTTAAAAACTATCTAAAAAGATCTACACCTATGTTTTATAGATTATACCAAAGCATTTGATAAAGTAAAGCACAAGAAATAATACAAATTGTAGATGGCATAAATATTGACAGCAAAGATCAAAGAATAATTAGAACATGTGCTGGCAACAAACAGCGGCCATAGAACTGGAAATGCAAGAAGACAACAATAATTGCACATATGCTCAATTTATAAAGCAAAAGTAACTTACACTTTTAATTTTGGATGACAATCACGGTCTAATATAACCTGAAAGACTTAGTCTGCGGCTAAAACTGATTGTGCCTGGCCAAGAAGTGGGCAAAACCTGCAAGACGAAAACAGCAATATTACACATAGTTTGCTGGGAATCTCTATCAGAGAGACAGACAGACATACACACATATATATTACAAATATTTATAATAAATGAATGTGTAATATGACACAATGTATAGAATCATTAATTTGACATTCTTTAGAGTGAAATATAGCATAAAGTTGTGAGAGATCATGGTAGCTTCTTCATCTCATCAACCAATTTTAAAGGCCCTTATATTTTTTCTAGAAATTAAAAGAAGATCATAAATGATGAGTGAAATTATTACAGAAGAGAGATTTTAAAAAGTACTACGCAGCTCTTCAATATGAATGTCTATTAAGGCACAACTTGTAATCCATTTTTATCCAGAACTGTAATTTATTGTAACTGCAAAGATAATCATAATGTGTGTGTGAGAGAGCTATTAATGATTTCATTTAATTTGATTAATTTAAAAATAACAATGGGTAGCTTAAGGTAATTCTTATTATTATTTGTAATATTATAATGAAACAACATTTGAAGATATTCTAAGTTATTCTATTAGAGAACCTGAAATGATATGGCCTTCATGTTCCTGAAAATGTAATTTAATTATGACTACCCACTCTGCATTTGTGGGGATACGATGAAAGTAAAATATATTGTTTACATACAATATACAACATTATTTTAAGAACTATCATGGATTTGTTGTTGAATTTTATGCACTCTGAATAATTTTAAATTGCTTCCATTTAAAAATAAATTAATTTTCAATAATGTGCACAAAACTTGGAAGCACATTTATTTATGACATTAATTTAAATCTATATCCATTGCTAAACATGTCTAATGATTAATATTTTGTTTACAATGGCGCCATTTTGAGAGAAATCATGGAGTTCTAATTGAATTTTATGCATACTAGATAATTTTTAATTGCTAACATTTAAAACAAATTAATTTCATATTATTTGCACAAAACTTCGAAGTACATTTATTTATCGCATTAATTTAAATCTATATGCATTGCTAAACATGACTAATGATTAATATATTACTGAATTTATGAACTGTCTAAAAAGTTAAAGGAATTACCCCTACGAACAATAACTTGTACTTTACGAAAAATTAAATTTTTGCAGTGACTTCCCTTAATAAACAAGGAAAATAATACTTTAAAAAAATTAATATAAAATAATATTTCCCATTTGCATCGTAAATTAAAGGCGCATAAACTTTGATTGATAATGTTTAATCCTAGTGCATTTTGTGATACATTGTATATAGATTTTTTTAAAATATTTAAACATACGTACTTTTAAGAAAATGTTTTTTAAAGTGATATGCAAACTTAGGTACTCTTATAATATTACGCTAGCAAGTGCTTTATATACTATTTATTAGTTTTATGACGTTCTAGTGGCCGCCTCTCAGAAATACTAGTGTATATTTTGAGAAGGAACTGTCTGATTGTTGCCAATGATTAAGACGTGACTGCTCGTGTCATCCTAGGTTCAGCGCCTGTGTTGCCTGCTCTAGCAGCACAGACTGTGTCATGTCGGCTACATGGCATAGTAGTCTTTGGGTACTGTGCTGATACCTCCCATTATGTCATTGTTTGAACGCAACATCAGAGGGGTGGAAGATGCGTGGTCGGACTAGGGTAACACCCGATGTTCTTAGTGCCGAGATTGCAATCGCGCACGGCTGTGTGCTGTTGAAGCTGGGCTAGTTTCCACTAGCTAGGCAGCTCGAGGAACCTAGAGCATCAGACCTAGTGAGGTGGGGATCCTGGGGACAGCAGCCCTTCCATTTACACAAATGACATGAATGGTTATCCCCTTAACTTCTGTTCCCTACATTTCCTGTGGAGTGTGAAAATACACGAGAATGTGCCCCTGTATGACGTAGGTATAGGTAACCTACTCCTCGCCAGCGTTGGTAAATCCTCAGACCTGTTTGATGACATATGCTGTTATAGAATTAATGGTGTCTAATTCTTTATAATCTATTTCTGAAGCATTAAGTAAAGTAAGCCTGAGTAGGCAGACGCACAGAAGCGAGAGTATCCAGTAGAGATGTGAATTCTGTGATATGGTGTGTGGCTGGCTGAACGAGATGTGTAATCGCTGGCCGCTATGAATAATTGTACATAGTTGCCATTGTTAGGGTTGTCGGAATAAAGATACATGATCTTTCAAAATCAGCAGTGTGCAGACATTTATTGATAGCATTGATTTAATGATAACAGCCACTACCTATGCCAAGGCGTTGAATCGAACTGAAAGTTGTCGCGGCCCATACAAGACGGAGATTAAACAAAACAGTTCAGTCAGAATACAGCCGAAGTACTAGTTGAGGACGTGAGAACCTGACAGCTGAGACGGAGATTAAACAAAACAGTTCAGTCAGATTACAGCCGAAGTACTAGTTGAGGACGGAGAACCTGACAGCTGAGACGGAGATTAAACAAAACAGTTCAGTCAGAATACAGCCGAAGTACTAGTTGAGGACGTGAGAACCTGACAGCTGAGACGGAGATTAAACAAAACAGTTCAGTCAGATTACAGCCGAAGTACTAGTTGAGGACGGAGAACCTGACAGCTGAGACGGAGATTAAACAAAACAGTTCAGTCAGAATACAGCCGAAGTACTAGTTGAGGACGTGAGAAGCTGACAGCTGAGACGGAGATTAAACAAAACAGTTCAGTCAGAATACAGCCGAAGTACTAGTTGAGGACGTGAGAACCTGACAGCTGAGACGGAGATTAAACAAAACAGTTCAGTCAGATTACAGCCGAAGTACTAGTTGAGGACGTGAGAAGCTGACAGCTGAGACGGAGATTAAACAAAACAGTTCAGTCAGATTACAGCCGAAGTACTAGTTGAGGACGTGAGAAGCTGACAGCTGAGACGGAGATTAAACAAAACAGTTCAGTCAGAATACAGCCGAAGTACTAGTTGAGGACGTGAGAAGCTGACAGCTGAGACGGAGATTAAACAAAACAGTTCAGTCAGATTACAGCCGAAGTACTAGTTGAAGACGTGAGAACCTGACAGCTGAGACGGTGATTAAACAAAACAGTTCAGTCAGATTACAGCCGAAGTACTAGTTGAGGACGTGAGAACCTGACAGCTGAGACGGAGATTAAACAAAACAGTTCAGTCAGATTACAGCCGAAGTACTAGTTGAGGACGTGAGAACCTGACAGCTGAGACGGAGATTAAACAAAAACAGTTCAGTCAGATTACAGCCGAAGTACTAGTTGAGGACGTGAGAACCTGACAGCTGAGACGGAGAGGTGAGCTCAAGTTCACCGCTGCACGTTGTTGTACCTTGTCAACGTTATCATCGCCTGGCCAGTAACAGTAGCCCTCACGGGGCGTGTGTACGTACTATCGACACAGCAAAGAAAGAACGCTGTTGTCATAAACGGTGTGCTACAGTTGACTGCTATTATAGGCTGTTCAAATGGTGCTGGCAGGTCATTTTCATTGACCTATCATACCGTTACCAATATTCATACCATTGTCATTGCCTAACATCGTTTCAAACCTGTTACATGTGAATCATAGGACAACAGACAACAAAACAAATAAGGCTGTAGGAGGCTGTTGGACCTATATTCCTGGTTTCCTCATGTCTGTCTTAATCTATCCCCATTGGTGGGTCACTCAATTCTCTTGTTGGACCTATATTCCTGGTTTCCTCATGTCTTGTGCACATTGGAATGGTTGGGCTTGTCTTCAATCGCACATCTTTTCAAGTAGTTTTCTTCTTTAATTGGTAAATCCAATGTTTTATTGATTGTCTTCAGCTCCTTTCTCAGCAAATGCAATCTTAACCTCCTGTTGTTTAACTCTTCAATAAAAATAGTTATTATCTGCATTTGGGTATCCTCATTCCTTACACCTGACACCGCGCAAATGAACTTTCCGCTAAACTAATCAATCTGTCTCCATACGTACACACGACTTCCCCTTCTTTTTGCTTCATCTTGTGTAATTTTGCAAATAAATCTTGTGGACTTCTTTCTTCTGCATACCTCAAATGTTTATATCTGTTTCGCACTCTCCCACGTTTTCCCCGGGTACTGATTCTAACATTCTTCTTATGAACGCAGGCACTTCATCTGAACTGGTCTGAAATGCTATATTCCTTAGTTCTTTATTTGTCGTTAAGTAAGCTAAATTGTTTCTATATTTTCTATCCACTCTCTAAATTTCGATGGTTCTCCGATTGAACGTGGCAATACTATTGTTAATATTTTGATGGTTCATTGCTATCCTCAATTCATCTACTGTTTCAGTTGCTAGTCTCATCGCTTCATTGCCAGGATCTAAGGCTGTTGCCATGTTCTATTATGTTATCTTTAGTACTAATATAATTTCTCACTTCCATCGATTGACTTGCCTGTAAACAAGTTTTCTATCGTCTGCTAATATCTAACTGCTGATTCTATATGTGCAAGAATTAGTTCTATTTCATTTTTATATAATTATGTAATTAAGATTTGCCTGTTGTGACCTGTCACAATGTGATTGAAGCGATTCATAGTTTAATATATTTTAACAACACATATTCAATTCATAATACAAAGGTCTTGATTCGTCTCTTTGGAAGGAAAACAAAGTTTATTTTACTTGCTGTGGACAAATTTCAATTCATTTTTTTGTAACTTGAAAATTTATTTCAATTAAATTCTATTTGATAACGCGTGTATTCTAGCAAACAATAACAAGTCATTAAGTTCCATTTCAACAATCAATTCAAAAGGACAATCAATCAATTCATAAATATAATGAACTAAGTAAGTATTTCTGACTTGACGATACTTGGAAAGTGAAAGTACACACGCGATGTTTATGTTTATCAGAGCCAGAAGTAGGTTACACTCACACGGTCACGTGATTGCACACTGTCTCTCCAGACACAACGTTTTAAGTTCGACGATCTCACAATGTCACACTGTACCCTAGTTAACCTGGATTTGTCGTACGCTAATTGACAATTGACAATTTCAATCTTAAACGTGCCCTGTTTGTCATGCAATATTCGGGAGTTTCTCGTGACACGACTCGCTGAAGTAACTTGAATCTCTAGTTGTGAACTTATTGTTTATATCAACTTGACTTGTCTCGACAACTTGAGCATGCTTTGTCTTGAGCTTTCATGATAACTTGCTATTTGGAATTCTTGATCAGTTAACTTGAATATATATTTATATATATATATATGTATATCTGAAACAAATGCAACGTTTCAAATACTTGGGCACAATAATAACATCAGATGGGAGATGCACCACAGAAATAAAAAGCAGAATAGCTCATGCCAAAACGGCATTTCAGGAAATGAAACATATTTTATGCAACAAATCTATGTCCATAAAAATGAGAAAGAGAGTTCACCGGTGCTATATAGAACCAATACTGACCTATGAAAGCGAATCATGGACAGTAGACAAACAAATGAAAAGACGATTAGAGGCCACAGAGATGGGATTTCTCAGAAGAATGTTGAAATTCCCTGGACAGCTAAAAAGACCAATGAGGAAGTTCTCAAAGAGGCCAACACAAAAACGGAGTTCTTAAAAAACATCAGAAAGAAGCAATCAACATTTTTCGGGCACATCATGAGAAGAGGAAAGTTGGAATACTTGGTTACAACTGGCAAAACAAAAGGAAAGAAGATGGCGGGCGACAAAAAGAGAAAATACTAGATAGCTTGGTGTCATGGCATGGAAAACAGTCAACAACAGAACTGATACGATGCACTGTAGATAGAAGATTGTGGAGGGACATGATCACCTACGCCAACCGGTATGGCACATGATATATATATATATATAACTTGCTTATTCCTAGCATTGAACGGGATTTGTTTGCTACTTGACTCACTTCGTTAAGTTAGATACAATATCAGCCTTTATACTTTGAATATAGTTCGAGAATAGACGCACACATAAGGTTTGACACAGAAGGTAGAGTTGGTTTAGCTTGAGAAGAGACGCATGCTGAAGTTTTGACACAGGAGGTAGAGTTGGTTTAGCTTGAGAAGAGACGCACGCTGAAAGTTTGACACAGGAGGTAGAGTTGGTTTAGCTCGAGAATAGACGTACGCTGAAGGTTTGACACTGGAGGTAGAGTTGGTTTAGCTCAAGAAGAGACGCACCCTGAATGTTTGACACAGGAGGTAGAGTTAGTTTAGCTCAAGAAGAGACGCACGCTGAAAGTTTGACACAGGAGGTAGAGTTGGTTTAGCTCGAGAAGAGAAGCACGCTGAAGTTTTGACACAGAACGTAGAGTTGGTTCAGCTCGAGAAGAGACGCACGTTGAAGGTTTGACACAGGAGGTAGAGTTGGTTTAGCTCAAGAAGAGACGCACGCTGAAGGTTTGACACAGGAGGTAGAGTTGGTTTAGCTCAAGAAGAGACGCACGCTGAAGGTTTGACACAAGACGTAGAGTTGGTTTAGCTCGAGAAGGGACGCACTCTGAAGTTTTGACACAGGACGTAGAGTTGGTTTAGCTCGAGAAGGAACAAACGCTGAAGGTTTGACACAGGAGGTAGAGTTGGTTTAGCTCGAGAAGGGACGCACTCTGAAGGTTTGACACAGGACGTAGAGTTGGTTTAGCTCAAGAAGAGACGCACGCTGAAGGTTTGACACAAGACGTAGAGTTGGTTTAGCTCGAGAAGGGACGCACTCTGAAGGTTTGACACAGGACGTAGAGTTGGTTTAGCTCGAGAAGGGACAAACGCTGAAGGTTTGACACATTAGGTATAGTTGGTTTAGCTCGAGAGGAGACGCACGCTGAAAGTTTAACACATGAGGTAGAGTTGGTTTAGCTTGAGAATAGACGCACGCTGAAGGTTTTACACGGGAGGTAGAGTTGGTTTAGTTCGAGAAGAGACGCACATTGAAGGTTTGACACATGGGGGTAGAGTTAGTTTAGCTTGAGAAGAGACGCACGCTGAAGGTTTGACACAGGGGGTAGAGTTGGTTTAGCTTGAGAAGAGACACACGCTGAAGGTTTGACACAGGGGGTAGTGTTGGTTTAGTTCGTTCGTTCGCTTTCGTCAGCTTTCACCTCTGACGAAGTCCCACCCACTCAATTTTGTGGGACTGAATTTAGCGTGTAAAGTCTGTTTCATTACAGGAAGCCCCTCGCCATGCAGGCAGATTTACTCCGACTTCAGAGGTAATTGGTTTAGTTCGAGAAGCGACGCATGCTGAACGCTTGAAACATGAGGTAGAGTTGGTCTAGCTAGAGAATAGACGCTCGCTGAAGGTTTGACACAGTAGGTAGAGTTGGTTTAGTTCGAGAATAGGCGCACGCTGAAGGTTTGACACAGGAGGTAGAGTTGGTTTAGTTCGAGAATAGAAATAGGCTGAAAGTTTGACACAGGAGGTAGAGTTGGTTTTGCTCGAGAAGAGAAACACGCTGAAGGTTTGACACTGGGGGTAGAGTTGGTTTAGTGCGAGAAGAGACGCACATTGAAGGTTTGACACATGGGGGTAGAGTTGGCTTAGCTTGAGAAGAGACGCACGCTGAAGGTATGACACATTAATAGTTTACAACAACTGGCAGTAGAGGATAAGATAGCTCAAGAAGAGACGCACGCTGAAGGTTTGACACATTAGTTAGACTTGGTTTAGCTCGAGAAGAGACGCGCGCTGAAGGTTTGGACACAGGAGGTAGAGTTAGTTTAGCTCGAGAAGAGACGCACCCTGAAGTTTTGACACAGGAGATAGAGTTGGTTTAGCTTGAGAATAGAAACAGGCTGAAGATTTGACACAGGAGGTAGAGCTGGTTTAGCTCGAGAAGAGACACACGCTGAAGGTTTGACACAGGAGGTAGAGTTGGTTTAGCTCGAGAAGAGACGCACGCTGAAGGTTTGACACAGGAGGTAGAGTTGGTTTAGCTCGAGAAGAGACGCACGCTGAAGGTTTGACACAGGACGTAGAGTTGGTTTAGCTCGAAAATAGAAATAGGCTGAAAGTTTGACACAGGAGGTAGAGTTGGTTTTGCTCGAGAAGAGAAACACGCTGAAGGTTTGACACTGGGGGTAGAGTTGGTTTAGTGCGAGAAGAGACGCACATTGAAGGTTTGGCACATGGGGGTAGAGTTGGTTTAGCTTGAGAAGAGACGCACGCTGAAGGTTTGACACAGGGGGTAGTGTTGGTTTAGTTCGAGAAGCGGCGCATGCTGAAGGTATGACACATTAATAGTTTACAACAACTGGCAGTAGAGGCTAAGATAGCTCAAGAAGAGACGCACGCTGAAGGTTTGACACATTAGTTAGACTTAGTTTAGCTCGAGAAGAGACGCGCGCTGAAGGTTTGGACACAGGAGGTAGAGTTGGTTTAGTTCGAGAAGAGACGCGCGCTGAAGTTTTGACACAGGAGGTAGAGTTGGTTTAGCTCGAGAAGAGACGCACCCTGAAGTTTTGACACAGGAGGTAGAGTTGGTTTAGCTTGGGAATAGAAACAGGCTGAAGGTTTGACACAGTAGGTAGAGCTGGTTTAGCTCGAGAAGAGACACACGCTGAAGGTTTGGACACAGGGTGTAGAGTTGGTTTAGTTTGAGAAGAGACGCACGCTGAAGGTTTGACACATGGGGGTAGAGTTGGTTTAGTTTGAGAAGAGACGCACGCTGAAGGTTTGACACATGGGGGTTGTGTTGGTTTAGTTTGAGAAGAGACGCACGCTGAAGGTTTGACACATGGGGGTAGAGTTGGTTTAGTTTGAGAAGAGACGCACGCTGAAGGTTTGACACATGGGGGTAGAGTTGGTTTAGTTTGAGAAGAGACGCACGCTGAAGGTTTGACACAGGGGGTTGTGTTGGTTTAGTTCGAGAAGAGACGCGCGCTGAAGACTTGAAACAGGAAGTAGAGTTGGTCTAGCTCGAGAATAGATGCACGCTGAAGGTATGACAACTTTGTCGAATATTGAACCTTTGTGACCCTTATCGGATGACGGATCCTTCACTAGACAGTAAAAAGGCCATGAATAGTTTCCAAAAATTGACAGTAGAGACTAAGATAGAGCGGTGGATTCGGTTCATGAAGGTGGTGGCAGCACAGAATTCTATACGTTTTGGTCTCTCTATGCTCGCATAAAGATAACAACACGTCCTAGAACTAACAATGTCATCAATGAGGGCAGAATGCTCCTCACAGATGAGCAAAGACGCACCAGAGACGCATCTATCCGTTCAATGAGGTACTTACTTGAAGCTCTTAGGAAACTCGGCCTACGGGAAGACTCTAACCAATAAGGTCAATCATAGCGCTGTCTCGTACGTTCAGGGGGATGAGATATCGAAAATGATTAATAGTTCCCGGTTTAAAAAGATGACTGAAATAGGGGAGGATCTTTTTGAAATTGAGATGGAGAAAAAGAAAACTGTTTGGGACTTGCCCCTACAAATCGGTTTCTTCGTCTATCAATATGCAAAACTTCGTATGTTAGATTTTTATTTCGAGTTCTTAGATAAGTTTGTAGATAGGTCCAACTTTCAGTTATGTGAAACAGATACTGATAGTTTATACTTAGCCTTAAGCGCACCTAAGTTGGAGGACATAGTTAAGTCAGGGCTGCTGGATGAGTTTAATAGTGTATATAAAGACTGGTTTCCTGCCGAGTTTTGCGATGAGCATGTTAGCAAGACAGACTGTATAAACTGTAAGGGTGTTAAAGCGTACACCAAACGAACGCCTGGGCTTTTTAAACTAGAGTACGAAGGGACAGCTCTTGTTAGCTTATGTAGTAAGACGTACCATTGTAGTGGGGATTATGATAAAATCAGTTGTAAAGGGCTAAGCAAGCAACACAACAACTTAGATAAAGATATGTTTTTAGAGGTTCTCGCCACGCAAAAGGCCAAGGGTGGGAAAAATGTAGGTTTCAAAGTCTTAAATAATTCCATATTTTCCTACAGTCAAACAAGAAATGCTCTTTCCTATTTCTATATAAAAAGAAAGGTAGCTGATGATAACGTCTCGACAACTCCTCTAGATATTTAACTCTTTACACTACCAGCTTAGACTACCCAGCAATCTCTAACAGTTTCACCCCTTATGATTCATTTATGACACAACGCTAAGCAGACACCCAACTACATAACTATAAATAAATGTTATTCATGTACTATATATTGACTCACTGTACTGAATATGTTTGTAATGTTATATAATATCAATGTATGTTATACACCTATTGAGATAATAAAAGAATAAAAATATATCTTCGTCTTCTGTTTTATATTGATCGTTTTTCATTGATGTTGTATAATCTACTAACCTATCACTATCGCTCAAGTACACCAAGCGCTCCAAAGTCAGCGCACACCAGACATAAGCAGGTCACTTCCGGGGTCACCGAGACTAGAGGTCAACATGTGGACACGAAATGTCACGGTTAACTCCCCTGCACCTACGGTACATTAGGCGCGCCGCGCGCCTACTATATATCTTTGTTAATTTAGCGCCTAAATGATATCAGTTGGACCCTTGTATACTACTGATGTGGCGGGTCGTAATGGCTTTCTTGACGTTCCTGGCTCTTACTGGAGAAGTTGGAGTTCGTCTATCTCAGGCTATGCTGGGAAACTACTAGTCCAGCCCAGAGGTACTGCAATACTGGGTCCTTTATATCAGTAACAGCCCCCACTACAGGGAACACGGCGATCCTAGCTTCTGTTAGCCAGCCTGTTTTGTTGTAGACTCAATACTAGGTCTTCTATATCAGTAAGAGCCACCACTACAGGGAACACGGCGATCCTAGCTTCTGTTAGCCAGTCTGTTTTGTTGTAGACTCAATACTAGGTCTTCTATATCAGTAACAGCCACCACTACAGGGAACACGACGATCCTAGCTTCTGTTAGCCTGTCTGTTTTGTTGTAGACTCAATACTAGGTCTTCTATATCAGTGAGAGCCACCACTACAGAGAACACGGTGATCCTAGCTTCTGTTAGCCAGTCTGTTTTGTTGTAGACTCAATATTAGGTCTTCTATATCAGTAAGAGCCACCACTACAGGGAACACGGTGATCCTAGCTTCTGTTAGCCAGCCTGTTTTGTTGTAGACTCAATACTAGGTCTTCTATATCAGATTCAGACTGGCTAAAGCAGCAATGTCTTTCAGAAGCCTTGAAAAGTTGTGGAAATCAAAACTCATTAGCACAAACACAAAACTTAGGCTATTCAAATCAAATGTACTATCAACCCTTACGTATGCGTGTGAAAGCTGGAAAACAACAAGAGATATAGAAACAAAGTTGAACGCATTCGAAAATAAATGTCTAAGGAAAATACTTGGTATAGAATGGAACGAATTCAAAACAAACGAGGAAATTAGAGAAATCGCCAATCAACCACTAATATCTTCAGTAATAAAGAAAAGACGATGGTCATACGTTGGACATGTGATGAGAAGAGATAATAATCGAATAGCAAAGCAAGCCCTCATATGGGAAACAACAGGTAAAAGAAAAAGAGGAAGACCCAGGGAGACACTGAGAAGAACATTGATGAGAGAGGCAAGAGCAGCAGGAATCGGCTCCCTCAATGAGATAGAACTGCTTGCACAGAACAGAGACAGATGGCGAGATTTGATAAAATATCTTTAAAAGAAAACTGCTAGAACAAAAATTCATATAGGAGAAGGTGTATCTTGGTCTACGCCCTATGGGCCGGTTACGGCTCGAAAGGTCAATAGATAGATAGATAGATATCAGTAAGAGCCACCACTACAGGGAACACGGTGATCCTAGCTTCTGTTAGCTAGTCTGTTTTGTTGTAGACTCAATACTAGGTCTTCTATATCAGTAACAGCCACCACTGCAGGGAACACAGCGATCCTAGCTTCTGTTAGCCAGTCTGTTTTGACGCAGACTGTTACCAGGGGAGACCACGAGGAGGTAGAACTGCTAGGTCTTTGTCAGCTGATGGTGCGCCGACCCTGCTATTGCGACCGCAGGTCGCAGGCGCTTCTGCTCCCCCAAAACTCCGGGAGTCACCCCGCTGCTGGAAGGTCATGGAGTATATGACCTTTACGTCTGTTTTCTTACTATTCAGACTGAGACCTTTCTTGTTGCTTTCTTTTACTATTATGTCTATCATTTCTTGTAGTTCATTCTCTGTCTCTGCTATTAAGACTATGTCATCCGCATATCATAGATTGTTGATGTTGTGACCGTTGACTTCAATGCTGAAGGGATGTACGACGTAATAAAACAATACAATATCACTATGTGCCAAGCCACAGAAAGTTCCCTTGATAGAAAACACATCATTGACTTCAGCCTGCGACACCTACCGGAATAAATCAGAACATAATGAAAGAAAGAAAGGAAGGAAGGAAGGAAGGGAGGTAAGGAAGGAAGGAAGGAAGGGAGGGAGGAAGGAAGGAAGGGAGGAAAGAAGGTAGGGATGAATATAGGAAGGGAGGTAGGTAAGGAAGGAAGGAAGGAAGGAAGGTAAGGAAGGAAGGGAGGGAGGAAGGAAGGGAGGAAAGAAGGGAGGGAGGTAGGTAAGGAAGGAAGGAAAGAAGGAAGGAAGGGAGGTAAGGAAGGAAGGAAGGAAGGGAGGGAGGAAAGAAGGGAGGGAGGAAGGTAGGGAGGGAGGGAGGGAGGTAGGTAAGGAAGGAAGGAAGGAAAGAAGGAAGGAAGGGAGGGAGGTAAGGAAGGAAGGAAGGAAGGAAGGAAGGAAGGAAGGAAGGAAGGAAGGAAGGAAGGAAGGAAGGAAGGGAGGAAGGGAGGAATGAATGAAGGAAGGAAGGGAGGTAAAGAAGGAAGGAAGGGAGGAAGGAGGGAAGGGCGGAAGGAAGGAAGATGAAATAAAAAAAACTTAGCCCAGCTTGAAACGTCAATTACTCATGGACGGGGAACAAACAATAAGTGCCTCTGAAGACACGGAAAATTCAGTTTCCTAGTTTCTAGGAATTTTGCAAGTGGTGAAAGCTGCAAACGTAAAACATAACAGAACAAATAAAATAACAGATTCTTGTTAAATTATATGTCATGTCATTTTAATGAAAAAAAAATTGCCATTACAACAATATGGCTTGAATTACATATGTAATACAAAATACACATATTGGCAGAGAATGTATATGGCAATTCCTAACTTTGTAACATAAAAATACAAAAATGTAATCGGCATTAAAAATGAGAATAGTCACAACAATCTACTCTAAAGTTAAAAACAAAAAACACGAAACAAAATAAACACGTCACACAGAACGTTATTTACAACGATAATATAAAGTCATCAAATGTATTGAAATGGCTAATGCAAGTTTCATAATTTCGAGTCAGCTAATGCCTTGACGTGATCATCTAGAGTTTTTTTTTGCAAATTCATGTTCTTAACTCAAGGAAGATTCTCTACCATCAGCAAGATTTGAGCAATGAAAGAGGTAGAAATGTAACACATTCTTTGTTCCAGAAAATGTGACGGCAAAGGTAGCTGCATAACATTTTGTCATAAGTGGGAGTGAAATATTAAAAAACTCAGTTGTACTAGACCGTGACATTTATTCGCAGCTTTCAACAGCTCATATCACATCTGAAACTTGTAATGAAAGTTCTTTTTGTGTGTCTTGAAATGTGTGTGTGTGTGTGTGTGGGGGGAGAGAAAGGGAGGGGGAGGGGTGGTGGTAAGTCTTCTATCATTATCATCAAGTGCCATGAACACACTGGCAATCAACAGCTTAATAAGAGTATGGACTTAATTCAGGCGCATGAGGAAGTATCTTTCACGCGCAACAGGGCTCTTAACACACGATATGGCTCTCAACATGCACAACAGCGCTCTTAACATGCATAACAGGGCTCTTAACACACAATATGGCTCTCAACATGCACAACAGGGCTCTTAACACACAATATGGCTCTCAACATGCACAACAGGGCTCTTAACGTGCATAACAGGGCTTTTAACACACGATATGGCTCTCAACATGCACAACAGGGCTCTTAACATGCATAAAAGGGCTCTTAACACATGATATGGCTCTCAACATGCACAACTGGACTTTTAACAAGCATAACAGGGCTCTTAATACACACTATGGCTCTCAACATGCACAGCAGGGCTCTTAACATGCATAACAGGGCTCTTAACACATGATATGGCTCTCAACATGCACAACAGGGCTCTTAACATGCATAACAGGGCTCTTAACACACGATATGGCTCTCAACATGCACAACAGGGCTCTTAATACACGATATGCCTCTTAACATGCACAACAGGGCTCTTAATACACGATATGCCTCTTAACATGCATAACAGGGCTCTTAATACACGATATGGCTCTCAACATGCACAACTGGGCTCTTAACATGCATAACAGGGCTCTTAATACACGATATGGCTCTCAAGATGCACAACAGGGCTCTTAACATGCATAACAAGGCTCTTAATACAAGATAAGGCTCTCAACATCACCAACATTACTCTCAACATGCACAACAATGCTCTAAACATGCATAACAGGGCTCTTAACACACGATATGATTTTCAATGTGCATAACAGGGCTCTTAATACACAATATGGCTCTCAACATGCACAACAGGGCTCTAAACATGCATAACAGGGCTCCTAACACATGATATGGCTCTCAACATGCACAACAGGGCTCTAAACATGCATAACAGGGCTCTTAACACATGATATGGCTCTCAACAGGCACAGCAGGGCTCTTAACACTGTAGACTATCCAGTATCTCTCTCTCTCTGCCATCTCTCATGGTCCAATGTAAGATAGACTATCCAGTATCTCTCTCTCTGCCATCCCTCATGCTACAATGTAAGATAGACTATCCAGTATATCTCTCTGCCATCCCTTATGCTACAATGTAAGATAGACTATCCAGTATCTCTCTCTCTGCCATCTCTCATGCTACAATGTAAGATAGACTATCCAGTATCTCTCTCTCTGCCATCTCTCAAACTACAATGTAAGATAGACTATCCAGTATCTCTCTCTCTCTGCCATCTCTCATGCTACAATGTAAGATAGACTATCCAGTATCTCTCTCTCTGCCATCTCTCATGCTACAATGTAAGATAGACTATCCAGTATCTCTCTCTCTGCCATCTCTCAAGCTACAATGTAAGATAGACTATCCAGTATCTCTCTCTCTGCCATCTCTCAAACTACAATGTAAGATAGACTATCCAGTATCTCTCTCTCTGCCATCTCTCAAGCTACAATGTAAGATAGACTATCCAGTATCTCTCTCTCTGCCATCTCTCATGCTACAATGTAAGATAGACTATCCAGTATCTCTCTCTGTCTGCCATCTCTCAAGCTACAATGTAAGATAGACTGTCCAGTATCTCTTTCTCTCTCTCTACCATCTCTCAAGCTACAATGTAAGATAGACTATCCAGTATCTCTTTCTCTCTCACTGCCATCTCTCAAGCTACAATGTAAGACAGACTATCCAGTATCTCTCTCTGTCTGCCATCTCTCAAGCTACAATGTAAGATAGACTATCCAGTATCTCTCTCTCTCTGCCATCTCTCAAGCTACAATGTAAGATAGACTATCCAGTATCTCTCTCTCTCTGCCATCTCTCAAGCTACAATGTAAGATAGACTATCCAGTATCTCTCTCTCTGCCATCTCTCATGCTACAATGTAAGATAGACTATCCAGTATCTCTCTCTCTCTCTGCCATCTCTCAAGCTACAATGTAAGATAGACTATCCAGTATCTCTTTCTCTCTCACTGCCATCTCTCAAGCTACAATGTAAGACAGACTATCCAGTATCTCTCTCTCTCTCTGTCTGCCATCTCTCAAGCTACAATGTAAGACAGACTATCCAGTGTCTCTTTCTCTCTCACTGCCATCTCTCAAGCTACAATGTAAGACAGACTATCCAGTATCTCTCTCTCTCTCTCTCTGCCATCTCTCATGCTACAATGTAAGATAGACTATCCAGTATTTCTCTCTGCCATCTCTCATGGTACAATGTAAGATAGACTATCCAGTATCTCTCTCTCTCTGCTATCTCTCATGCTACAATGTAAGATAGACTATCCAGCATCTCTCTCTCTCTGCTATCTCTCATGCTACAATGTAAGATAGACTATCCAGTATCTCTCTGTGCCATCTCTCATGCTACAATGTAAGGTAGACTATCCAGTATTTCTCTCTGCCATTTAACATGCTACAATGTAAGATAGACTATCCAGAATCTCTCTGTGCCATCTCTCATGCTACAATGTAAGATAGACTATCCAGTATCTCTCTCTGCCATCTAACATGCTACAATGTAAGATAGACTATCCAGTATTTCTCTCTGCCATCTCTCATGCTACAATGTAAGATAGACTATCCAGTATCTCTCTCTCTCTCTCTCTCTCTCTCTGTCTGCCATCTCTCAAGCTACAATGTAAGATAGACTATCCAGCATCTCTCTGTGCCATCTCTCATGGTACAATGTAAGATAGACTATCCAGTATTTCTCTCTGCCATCTCTCATGCTACAATGTAAGATAGACTATCCAGTATTTCTCTCTGCCATCTCTCATGCTACAATGTAAGATAGACTATCCAGTATCTCTCTCTGCCATCTCTCATGCTACAATGTAAGATAGACTATCCAGTATCTCTCTCTGCCATCTCTCATGCTACAATGTAAGATAGACTATCCAGCATCTCTCTCTCTGCCATCTCTCATGCTACAATGTAAGATAGACTATCCAGTATCTCTCTCTGCCATCTAACATGCTACAATGTAAGATAGACTCTCCAGTATCTCTCTCTGCCATCTCTCATGGTACAATGTAAGATAGACTATCCAGTATCTCTCTCTCTCTGCTATCTCTCATGCTACAATGTAAGATAGACTATCCAGTATCTCTCTCTCTCTCTGCCATCTCTCAAGCTACAATGTAAGATAGACTATCCAGTATCTCTCTCTGCCATCTCTCATGCTACAATGTAAGATAGACTATCCAGCATCTCTCTCTGCCATCTCTCAAGCTACAATGTAAGATAGACTATCCAGTATCTCTCTCTCTCTGCCATCTCTCATGCTACAATGTAAGATAGACTATCCAGTATCTCTCTCTCTCTCTGCCATCTCTCAAGCTACAATGTAAGATAGACTATCCAGTATCTCTCTCTCTCTGCCATCTCTCAAGCTACAATGTAAGATAGACTATCCAGTATCTCTCTCTGTCTGCCATCTCTCAAGCTACAATGTAAGATAGACTATCCAGTATCTCTCTCTCTCTCTGCCATCTCTCATGCTACAATGTAAGATAGACTATCCAGTATCTCTCTCTCTCTCTCTGCTATCTCTCATGCTACAATGTAAGATAGACTATCCAGTATCTCTCTCTGCCATCTCTCATGCTACAATGTAAGATAGACTATCCAGCATCTCTCTGTGCCATCTCTCATGCTACAATGTAAGATAGACTATCCAGTATCTCTCTCTGCCATCTAACATGCTACAATGTAAGATAGACTCTCCAGTATCTCTCTCTGCCATCTCTCATGGTACAATGTAAGATAGACTATCCAGTATCTCTCTCTCTCTGCTATCTCTCATGCTACAATGTAAGATAGACTATCCAGTATCTCTCTCTCTCTGCCATCTCTCAAGCTACAATGTAAGATAGACTATCCAGCATCTCTCTGTGCCATCTCTCAAGCTCCAATGTAAGAGACACTATTCACCATCTTCCCTTCTCTCACTATTTCACTGTTTATTATTCTACCCCCGAAGTCACGAATCTGGGACTCCAAACTGCTTCCACAAACACGCTCACAATTAATATAAATAACAATAATTCCTTTTGATGTTTGTTGAAACACATACTCATATCGCAATGACCAAACCACCATCAACGTAAAAACAAAATTACAACACTATTAATCATGGTTCAAAATTCTCCTGTAATACAACATTCAAAGTATAACAACTCTACAACAAAATATCCAAGAATACATTCAAATGAGCAACAACAAAAGCAGTGTTACATCAAATATTTAAAAACATTTGTTTTAAAATTATCATTAAGACAAGAATGAGGTAGTTTAGACAATTCTTATTTGCATGTCTGTCTAATAAGAGATTTGTAAAGACAGTTTGCATAAAGGAATCAAATTGATTAGGGTATCAGGTGCATGTGAATGTAGATGACGAAAGTAAGAGCTTTCATGTGAGAGCAATTAATGGTGGCTCTTTAGGCTGATCAGCTGTTGGCAGAACCTGCCTTATTAACTGGTTGATGGTTGACAGAACCTACTTTCACTCTCACCATAGTAGTTAATGGTTGACAGAACCCACTTTCACCCTCACAACAGTAGTTAATGGTTGACAGAACCCACTTTCACCCTCACCATAGTAATTAATGGTTGACAGAACCTATTTTCACTATCACCATATTAATTAATGGTTGACAGAACCTATTTTCACTATCACCATATTAATTAATGGTTGACAGAACCTATTTTCACTATCACCATATTAATTAATGGTTGACAGAACCCATTTTCACCTTAGTAGTTAATGGTTGATAGAACCCACTTTCACTCTCACAACAGTAGTTAATGGTTGACAGAACCCACTTTCACCTTAGTAGTTAATGGTTGACAGAACCCACTTTCACTCTCACAACAGTAGTTAATGGTTGACAGAACCCACTTTCACCTTAGTAGTTAATGGTTGACAGAACCCACTTTCACCTTAGTAGTTAATGGTTGACAGAACCCACTTTCACTCTCACAACAGTAGTTAATGGCTGACAGAACCCACTTTCACTCTCACACCAGTAGTTAATGGTTGACAGAACCCACTTTCACCTTAGTAGTTAATGGTAGACAGAACCCACTTTCACTCTCACAACAGTAGTTAATGGTTGACAGAACCCACTTTCACCTTAGTAGCTAATGGTTGACAGAACACACTTTCACTCTCACAACAGTAGCTAATGGTTGACAGAACACACTTTCACTCTCACAACAGTAGTTAATGGTTGACAGAACCCACTTTCACCTTAGTAGTTAATGGTTGACAGAACCCACTTTCACTCTCACAACAGTAGTTAATGGTTGACAGAACCCACTTTCACCTTAGTAGTTAATGGTTGACAGAACCCACTTTCACCTTAGTAGTTAATGGTTGACAGAACCCACTTTCACCTTAGTAGTTAATGGTTGATAGAACCCACTTTCATTCTCACAACAGTAGTTAATGGTTGACAGAACCCACTTTCACCTTCATAACAGTAGTAAATGGTTGACAGAACCTACTTTCATTCTCACAACTGTAGCTAACGGTTGATAGAACCCACATTCACCCTCACCATA
The DNA here is from genome assembly GCA_032433765.1 of Megaustenia siamemsis. NCBI lineage: Eukaryota > Metazoa > Mollusca > Gastropoda > Stylommatophora > Ariophantidae > Megaustenia > Megaustenia siamemsis. Next base: position 66,629 of record JAVIAB010000062.1, on the reverse strand, counting down.
GTAATTAATGATTGACAGAACCCAATTTCACCTTAACAGTAGTAAATGGTTGACAGAACCCACTTTCACCATAGTAGTTAATTGTTGACAGAACCCACTTTCACCCTCACCATAGTAGTTAATGGTTGACAGAACCCACATTCACCCTCACCATAGCAGTTAATGGTTGACAGAACCCACTTTCATTCTCACCAAAGTAGTTAATGGTTGACAGAACCCACTTTCACCCTCACCATAGTAGTTAATGGTTGACAGAACCCACATTCACCCTCACCATAGTAGTTAATGGTTGACAGAACCCACTTTCACCATAGTAGTTAATGGTTGACAGAACCCACTTTCACCATAGTAGTTAATGGTTGACAGAACCAACTTTCACCATAGTAGTTATTGGTTGACAGAACCCACTTTCACCATAGTAGTTAATGGTTGACAGAACTCACTTTCATCATAGTAGTTAATGGTTGACAGAACCCACTTTCACCATAGTAGTTAATGGTTGACAGAACCCACTTTCACCCTCACCATAATAGTTAATGGATGACAAAACCTACTTTCATTCTCACAACAGCAGTTAATGGTTGACAGAACCCATTTTCACCCTCACAACAGCAGCTAATGGTTGACAGAACCCACTTTCACCCTCACAACAGTAGTTAAGGGTTGACAGAACCCACTTTCACTATCACAACAGCAGTTAATGGTTGACAGAACCCACTTTCACCCTCACAACAGTAGGTAATGGTTGACATAACCCACTTTCCCCATCACAACAGCAGTTAATGGTTGACATAACCCACTTTCATTCTGATCTTGGAAGTTAACGGATGACAGAACATGATCTGGTATTATGATCACAGCAACTAATGATGACCCTACAGAATTATCCAGCCTCATGGCTGAGCGGTTAGAGTGCTCGCCTCCTGAACAGAAGGGCCCTGGCTCAAATCCAAGAAATGGCTTAATTTTTTTTTTTCGGACTGACAAGGCTCAGAGGTTCACCCAGCCTCTAAAAATAGGTACCAGAGATTTTTTCTGGGAAGTAAAGGCGGCCTGACGTGATACCAACCACACCACCCAAAAACATAAATAAACATAGCTGTTAATTGTCCCCTTAACTTTTGCCTATTTATAAAACCAGTACTATAAAACTCAACATGGAATCTCACAACCCAAAGACTGGAAACAGGTAAAGTAACCCGAAGAGGCCCATGTTGCCTATAGCAGGATTTGAACCGAGGATCTTCTTAACCTGTGGCCAATATCATATCACTAGACCATCCAGTTAATTTTCATATCAAATGCATTTTATCTATCTATTGTCCTTTCGAGCCGAAGATGGCACATAGGGCAGAACCACAGCCTCAAAAACAGAAACCTTGCGTGCCAAAATGGCACATACTGCAGAGATCACTGCTTCTAAAATCTATGGCTCTGTTTCCATAACAATACTTTTTACAATGACAGCTTGTCAAGCCATCGAGCAACCTCCTTAGTTGCCTCTTACAACATGCTTGGAAGTCGCTTCTAACGACATGCATTACACTCCCCCCCCCCTAATTTAAGCATAATTTCATCACCGCAATACACAATAAAGACAAGTGGAACAATATTAAAACAGGTAAATGAATTTAAATATTTGGGAACTTTGTTAACCTCAGACGGAAGATGTACAACAGAGTTGAGATGCAGAATGGCTCAGGCAAAAGCAGCTTTCCAAAAAATGAGGAAGATACTGTGCAATCCATTTTTGACAATAGAAACAAGAAAAAGAGTTCTTAAATGTTATGTAGAGCCAGTCTTAACATAGGGATGTGAATCATGGACAATAGGGCAACAGACAAGAAAATCGCTGGAGTCTGTAGAAATGTGGTTTTACAGAAGAATGTTGAGAATACCATGGACAGCTAAGAAGAGTAATGAAAACGTTCTGAAATGAGGCCAAAGCAAAAAGAGAGCTAATTTCCAATATTAGGAAGAAACAATCATCATTTTTTGGCTATGTAATGAGAAGAGAACAGCTGGAATATATTGTAACAACTGGGAAAATTGAGGGACGAAGAGATACCAGACAGCTTAAGAGAATGGTTTGGCAGAAGGTCAACAACAGAAATGATAAATAACTGTCGAAATCAAAAGTTTCAGAGAGACATGATTACCTACGACAGCAGGCATGGCACTTGATGATAGTAGAATTATAATTAAGTTATGTTTCAGGGGTGAGAAAACTGACCAGCACTACTAAAATAACATCAACAAACAACTGTAGTCAGGTACAAATTTTCGTTTCAACTTTATTGATTGGAGTGTTAGAATAAGACTGAAAGCAGGTTACTTTACCACCTAAGCCAACATGGCAACCATTATGCTATTTTACTCTTTATTATGTTTTATACCTGAAAGTCAAGTACACAATTTCAATTCTTTTTTTTTTTTAAATTGGTCAAGAAAATGAAGGAAGCGAAACACTTTAAGACAAACAAGAAATAAATAGTTCATGGAGAGATGAATATTATGTATGCTATGTCGGGAAACACATAACATGCCACATAATGTACGCAATATGCATATTTCAAAAGATATGTTCATTTACATTATGAAAGATGTACGCTGCAACGTACTCTGTACAAATGCTGTATTTGAATCTGATAATTCAACCCTAGATTATGATACTGTGGTTATAATAAAATTCACAAACTCAAAATACGCTTTTTTTTTTTAATTTGTACAGTTGTAGGCAAAGTCACATCCCAGCAGCAGAGCTGGAGGTTGTCAGCGACCCACGGCTGATGGCTTGCAACAGGATCGGTGAAATAGAACCATCCAGACCCTACTCCACCTCTCCGTGGTACCTCCAGTAACAGACTAACCAGTCTAGTCTGGCCAAGAGAGCAGGGATCGAAGAGGGAAGACAACCCGGTACTAAAAAATATCGTGCTGAAGTCAGAGGTGTTGGGCCGAAAAACGCAAATATCACAGTTATACTGCAAACCACAACACGACGCAGACATGCCCACTGAACGCCAATTTAAGGGTGGATGATGGGAAGGTGTATTCCTTTAGTCATCGGGCGAACACAAGCAAGCAATTCAACAGTTTTGTCGCAAGCGAACGTTTCCCGCCTCCTAATACCTTCCTAATTATTGCATTTGCTGACCTCAGAGTGTTTGATTTGTTTTCTTTGTAGATTTTTTTTCCAAACACAACGTGTGCTTCGTAAAGTTTGCAATGGTGTCATAAGAACGCTGCTCAATTTTTTTTTTTTTTAATATAAATTTCGCGAAATTTCAAGAATTTTTTTTTCTTTCTTTTTCTCATGAAGGGGGAAATCTCTTCGGCTGTCGGCGAGACATTGAACAAACCTTTGTAAAACGGGATAGGCAGCGAATGAGGCTAAGAGGGAACTGAACAAACGGCTCGACTGATGACCGACATGTGAAAAGACAACATAACACTTCTGGTAGCACAGCGCCATACATTTGAATTGTAGACCATAAATCAAACATAAGCCAGGAAATGATTCTATCTATCTATCTATTGACCTTTCGAGCCGTAGCCGGCCTTGCTATGCTATTCAGTTATTATCTCTTCTCATCACATGTCCAACATATGACCATCGTCGTTTCCAGTTGTTTCCAAAATGGAGGAATTATTTTTCTCCGGCTTGGTATAGAACCGTTGAGGTTTAACAAGCCACTATCGTAAAAACGATGTTGTTAATGAAACGTAGACCTGATACAGGAAATGATTATCACATCCAATTCCCATGTCTCTCCTCGTGTTAACACACAGCTGTGTAGCAAAAGTTAAAAAAAAAACAACCTATTTTTAGAATTCCAAATGAAACATTTAGGGTTCGAAAATTTTATGAATGTGTCGTAAAAATGTGATTCACGTACAGGTGATGTAATCTACGGTTAAGACGAATTCAAATGTTTATGAGGATCACATATGTACATCATATTAATGTATGAAACAGATAATCAAATCAATCAGAGGACCACAAGCCCCAAATCAGGATGCCTTTCATAATATGAATAGATATGAACAAGTTATCATTATACGCCTCAGAACAGGACACAATCGACTCCATAGTCACATGTATACAAAATTCAAGATCGGCACATCAGCTACTTGTACATGTGGACAGGCGCCCCAGACTGCTGAACACATACTTCAAGACTGTTCTGAATATAGTAGACTGAGGAAAATCCATTGGCCCATAGATACAACACTACAGGTGCCCCAGACTGCTGAACACATACTTCAAGACTGTACTGAATATAGTAGACTGAGGAAAATCCATTGGCCCATAGATACAACACTAAAGGTGCCCCAGACTGCTGCACACATACTTCAAGACTGTACTGAATATAGTAGACTGAGGAAAATCCATTGGCCCATAGATACAACACTACAGGTGCCACAGACTGCTGAACACATACTTCAAGACTGTACTGAATATAGTAGACTGAGGAAAACCCATTGGTCCATAGATACAACACTACAGGCGCCCCAGACTGCTGAACACATACTTCAAGGCTGTACTGAATATAGTAGACTGAGGAAAATCCATTAGTCCATAGATACAACACTACAGGCGCCCCAGGCTGCTGAACACATACTTCAAGACTGTACTGAATATAGTAGAATGAGGGAAATCCATTGGCCTATAAATACAACACTACAAATAAAACTATATGGGCCACTGCAAGAATTACAAAAGACAGTAACATTTATACAGGAAATGACATTGCAGATATAGACAATATTTCAGGCAAACGAGAGATAGATAGATAGATATTATTGTTTATATAGGATTATTATGTACAACATATTATGTGCAGCAATTGCTGTGATCTATGCATAATATGCATATATGTATTCCCCAGAGAGAGATAACGAGCTACAAGAAATGATAGACATAATTGTAAAAGAAAGCAACAAGAAAGGTCTCAGTACTGAATAGTAAGAAAACAGAAGTAATGGTCATATTGAAGAAATAATCATCACCATCATCTATCTATCTATCTATCTATCTATTGACCTTTCGAGCCGTAACCGGCCCATAGGGCGTAGACCAAGATACACCTTCTCCTATATGAATTTTTGTTCTAGCAGTTTTCTTTTAAAGATATTTTATCAAATCTCGCCATCTGTCTCTGTTCTGTGCAAGCAGTTCTATCTCATTGAGGGAGCCGATTCCTGCTGCTCTTGCCTCTCTCATCAATGTTCTTCTCAGTGTCTCCCTGGGTCTTCCTCTTTTTCTTTTACCTGTTGTTTCCCATATGAGGGCTTGCTTTGCTATTCGATTATTATCTCTTCTCATCACATGTCCAACGTATGACCATCGTCTTTTCTTTATTACTGAAGATATTAGTGGTTGATTGGCGATTTCTCTAATTTCCTCGTTTGTTTTGAATTCGTTCCATTCTATACCAAGTATTTTCCTTAGACATTTATTTTCGAATGCATTCAACTTTGTTTCTATATCTCTTGTTGTTTTCCAGCTTTCACACGCATACGTAAGGGTTGATAGTACATTTGATTTGAATAGCCTAAGTTTTGTGTTTGTGCTAATGAGTTTTGATTTCCACAACTTTTCAAGGCTTCTGAAAGACATTGCTGCTTTAGCCAGTCTGATTCTAATTTCTTTGCTCGTATCCCCTTCTCGATCAATGTGACTTCCAAGATAGATAAAGTGATCGATCTCTTCTACTGGTTTGTTTTCCATGTATATTTTGTCACTTGTTGGAATTAAACTTTTCATGACTTTAGTCTTTTCATGATTGACCTCAAGCCCAATTTTGCTGGCTATTGATGATAGTTCATTTGTGTTTTTCTGCATCGTTTTTATCTGACTGCTGATGAGAACTATGTCATCAGCAAAGTCGAGGTCCTCCAAATGGTCTCCTTGTATCCATTCGATGCCTTTATTACCAGTGCAGCATTTCTTCATTATGAAGTCCATAACAATTCCAAATAACAAGGGCGATAAAATACATCCTTGTTTAACCCCAGTTTCTATTGGGAAACATTCGCTCAGTCCTTCCTCTGTTCGAACTGCACATGTGTAACCATCATACATGTCTTTGATAATATTTATGATTTTTGATGGTAAGCCATATTGCTTCAGAATTTTCCACAAAGAATCTCTATGAATACTATCAAATGCTTTTTTGAAGTCGATGAAGTTAAGTACAAAAGGTTTTTGCTTTTCAATGTGTTCCTCCAATATAAGTCGTAGAGTGAAAATGTGGTCAAGACAGCTTCTCCCTTTTCTAAACCCAGCCTGTTCTTCACGCATTACTGTATCTATTGAATCCTTTATTCTATTTAGGATGATTTTACAGAATAACTTTGAGGCAACTGACAAAAGTGTCACGCCTCTCCAGTTGTTACAATCTCTAAGATTGCCCTTTTTTGGGATCTTAACAATGATTCCTTTTTTCCATTTATGAGGCGTCTTCTCTGTTTTCCAAATGATGTTGAACATTTTTTGGAGATGTATTAAATTATGGCTATCAATTGCCTTGAGGATCTCAGCTGTTAACTTATCCTCTCCAGCAGCCTTGTTATTGGTCATTAGCTTTAAGGTGGTTTCTATTTCACTCAAGGTGAAGTCATCTAAATTTACATCTAATTCTGCTGCTGGTGTTTCAGCTTCAAAATCTATTAAACTGTGAGGCAGTGGACGGTTAAGAATTTCTTTGAAGTGTTCCGCCCAACGAGCTTTTATGTCTGCGCTTGTTGTTAGCATTAATCCAGATTTGTCTAGAATTGGTGTTCCACTGGATGTATAGGTGTTTGTCAGCATCTTTTGTACAGTATAGAGAGTTCTGCTGTCTCCTGTAATTGCAGCTGTCTCTGCTTTCTCTGCCATAACAATAAACAGGACAAATCTGAAACAAGTGGAGAGCGTCAAATACTTGGGCACAATAATAACATCAGATGGAAGATGTACCACAGAAATAAAAAGTAGAATAGCTCAGGCCAAAATAGCATTTCAGAAAATGAAAAATATCTTATGCAACAAATCTATGTCAATAGAAGTGAGAAAGAGAGTTCATCGGTGCTATATAGAACCAATTCTGACCTATGGAAGTGAATCATGGACAGTAGACAAACAAATTAAAAGATGATTAGAGGCCACAGAGATGGGATTTCTCAGAAGAATGTTGAAAGTTCCATGGACAGCTAAAAAGACCAATGAGGAATTTCTAAAAGAGGCCAACACTAAAAGGGAACTCCTAAAAAACATCAGAAAGAAACAATCAACATTTTTCGGGCACATCATGAGAAGAGGAAAGTTGGAATACTTGGTTACAACTGGAAAAATACAAAGAAAGAGAGACCGCAGACGACAAAAAGAGAAAATGCTGGATAACTTGGTGTCATGGCATGTAAAACAGTCAACAACAGAATTGATGTGATGCACTGTAGATAGAAGATTGTGGAAGGACATGATCGCCCACGCCGACCGGTACAGCACATGATGATGATATGTATTCCCATCGCGCACACTATTATCCTAACTCTGAAATACCATAACTCGAATGATCATAGGTCGCAGTATGTCTACACTAGTAAAGGAAGCCACACAGGATACAATGACTTGATTGCTGTATTGAATTTCTGTTTACTAAGTCGCTGAATTTGGCAGGAGAATCATTTTAAAAAACCCGTTCTTAGTTTTCTTCTACCTTTCAGCTCCCTGTGGAGCATAGCTCTGCAACACTTCCCAGGTCGCCCTGTTTCTAGCCACTCTTTTAACTCTGGATTATGATACCGCTGTAAAAATTTCCACATCAAAACACAAATTCTTGCAAATTTGACATTTTACCATATTATATTACCCCTTCCCTGTGTACCTTCCTAGTTACCACTTCTGGTGACCCTTGCGTATTTGTTTCCATTCTTGTTGATTTTATTTTTACCCCCACTTTCATGAGAAATGATTTCATAATGCAGAAAAAAATTCATCAAATTACAATAAATTGGTCACATATCCACCCCCCTTCTTTTTTTGGTTTGTTTTTGCAGCTACCGGGGAAATTTTTCCTCAGTCATCTGCTGACATCAAACAACCCTTTGTAACTTGGGAAATGCAGCGAATAACACAATGAAATAGCTGATCATATTGACGGACCAAAGGTGCCCATACCAACAGACATTGTAACACCCAAAGGTGCCCATACCAATAGACATTGTAACACCCAAAAGTGCCCATACCAACAGACATTGTAACACCCAAAGGTGCCCATACCAATAGACATTGTAACACCCAAAAGTGCCCATACCAGTGACAATGTAACACCCAAAGGTGCCCATACCAAAAGACATTGTAACACCCAAAGGTGCCCATACCAATAGACATTGTAACACCCAAAGGTGCCCATACCAACAGACATTGTAACACCCAAAGGTGCCCATACCAATAGACATTGTAACACATCCCGACCCCTGAGGTCAAATTCAGGTCATAGATCAATCTGAGTTCCCTGTGTCTGTACTAGTATAAACACAGACTTATCTATCCTCTAACATGTAACACATCTCTCTTGTATCACCATCTCATCTCTTATCCTACTGTCCACGTCTCCTTCATTTACCTGTCCTTAACATCCTAAAGTTGAAATAAGAACAGGAGTAAGGCAGGGATGCCTTCTATCTCCATTTCTCTTTCTACTGGCCATAGATTGGATTATGAAAATAACTCAAAACAACAGAAATGGGATCCAGTAGTCACTGAACAAGCAACTTGATGATTTAGACTTTGCTGATGACATAGCTCTCCTTTCACACAGCCATCAACAGATGCAGGATAAAATGAGCAAACTTAATAAGAGATCACAACAACTAGGACTGAAGAATAATAGAGATAAGACCAACATTATAAGAATTAATTCAGTTGGTAATAGCCAAATAAAACTAGGAGAAATACCTCTACTAGACATACAATCTTACATATATCTGGGCAGTAATATAGATAAAGAGGGAGGAACAGAAAATGATACCAAAATAAGGATAGCAAAAGCAAGAGGAGCTTTTGTTGCACTGGGAAACATATGGAAGTCCAAAGAAATTAGGTCCAATACAAAAATAAAAATTTTCAACTCCAATGTTAAGTCAGTCCTATTATATGGCTGTGAAACATGGAGAACAACAAAATTGACCATCACGAAGATGCAGACTTTCATTAATGGATGCTTACGCAGAATAAAAGGATGCAAATGGCAGGACAAAATCACTAACATAGAATTATGGAAATGTACCGGTCAAATACCAGTGGATAAAGAGATACAGCGAAGACGATGGCGCTGGATAGGACACACACTGCAGAAGCCAACTGAGAGTATTACACAACAGGCCCTTTTTTTTAATCCTTAAAGGAAAAGACAAGGAGGAAGACCAAAGAATTCTTGGAGAAGACAGATAGAAGCAGAGATGAAGATGATGGGAAAGAAAAGGAATGATCTTAAAAGAATGGCAAGAAACAGAACGGCTTGGAAAGTGTTTGTTGAAGACCTATGCTCCACGGAGAGCTGAAAGTGTTTGTTGAAGACCTATGCTCCACAGGGAGCTGAAAGTGTTTGTTGAAGACCTATGCTCCACAGGGAGCTGAAAGTGTTTGATGAAGACCTATGCTTCACAGGGAGCTGAAAGTGTTTGTTGAAGACCTATGCTTCACAGGGAGCTGAAAGTGTTTGTTGAAGACCTATGCTCCACAGGGAGCTGAAAGTGTTTGTTGAAGACCTATGCTCCACAGGGAGCTGAAAATATTTGTTGAAGACCTATACTCCACAGGGAGCTGAAAGTGTTTGTTGAAGACCTATGCTCAACAGGTAGCTGAAAGAGTTTGTTGAAGACCTATGCTCCACAGGGAGCTGAAAGTGTTTGATGAAGACCAATGCTCCATAGGGAGCTGAAAGTGTTTGTTGAAGACCTATGCTCAACAGGTAGCTGAAAGTGTTTGTTGAAGACCTATGCTCAACAGGTAGCTGAAAGAGTTTGTTGAAGACCTATGCTCCACAGGGAGCTGAAAGTGTTTGTTGAAGACATATGCTCCACAGGGAGCTGAAAGTGTTTGTTGAAGACCTATGCTCCACAGGGAGCTGAAAGTGTTTGTTGAAGACCTATGCTCCACAGGGAGCTGAAAATATTTGTTGAAGACCTATACTCCACAGGTAGCTGAAAGTGTTTGTTGAAGACCTATGCTCCACAGGGAGCTGAAAGTGTTTGTTGAAGACCTATGCTCCACAGGGAGCTGAAAGAGTTTGTTGAAGACCTATGCTCCACAGGGAGCTGAAAATATTTGTTGAAGACCTATGCTCCACAGGGAGCTGAAAGTGCTTGTTGAAGACCTATGATCCACAGGGAGCTGAAAGCTAGAAGAACATCCTAGATGTAGCAGCATTTATCTGTGCCTCATCGTTTGTTATCGTTGTCCTCATGCTCTGAGGAAGGCCACATGTGGGTCAAAATGTCAGTATTTTGTTGTGTTCCTTGTTTTGTAAAGCTGTCATCATACCCTGTAGGAGTGTGTGTGTTACACCCCACTACGAGCTCCTAAATGTTGTGAGGAAGATTATAAAACAAATTACGGAAAGGTGGTTCATCCTTGTGGGGAATATGTAGAGATGTGACGGGTTGGAATAATCCATCTTCTTCTTTTCTCTTTCTCACTGATAACTAAAAGGTGTCGTGGTTTATATCATTTGTCGTTCTTGAGCTGCTCGAACTGTCTGAATTAGTGATTTTCCTTTGTTGTTACATGTCTCTATCACTGCATCTATCCATCTTCTTCTTTTCTCTTTCTCACTGATACCTAAAAGGTGTCGTGGTTTATATCATTTGTCGTTCTTGAGCTGCTCGAACTGTCTGAATTAGTGATTTTCCTTTGTTGTTACATGTCTCTGTCACTGCATCTATCCATCTTCTTCTTTTCTCTTTCTCACTGATACCTAAAAGGTGTCGTGGTTTATATCATTTGTCGTTCTTGAGCTGCTCGAACTGTCTGAATTAGTGATTTTCCTTTGTTGTTACGTGTCTCTGTCACTGCATCTATCCATCTTCTTCTTTTGCAAAAGACCCCTGTGCACACGTCTGCCAGGGAAAAATGTATTAACATGCAAAATTCAGTTCCTAGTCTCTAGGGACTTCGTCAGAGTTGAAAGCTGGCGAACGCAAAAACAACAACAACATAAGGATTGAAAACTGCTAGAATCAAAATGTAGATAAGAGAAAGAGTATCTGGGTCTATGCCCTATGGGCCGGCTATGGCTCGAAAGGTCAATGGATAAATAAATTACAAACACAAAATACAAATTCTTGGAACTCAACAGTTAGCCATAGACAAACAATTCCCTCCTCTCAAAATTTTCCTAATTATTGCCTCCGGTGACCCTTCAGTGTTTGACCCGTTTCCATTGTTCTTGGATCTCTCCCCTACCCCTCAATTTCGTGAGATCTTCTTCTTCTACCTTTCAGTTCCCTGTGGAGCATAGGTCTTCAACAAACACTTTCCAAGTCGATCAGTTTTTTTGCCATTCTTTTAAGATCATTCCATGTCTTCCCCATCATCTTCATCTCTGCTTCTATCTGTCTTCTCCAAGAATTCCTTGGTCTTCCTCTTTGTCTATACCCCTGGGATTTCAAAAAAAGGGCCTGTTGTGTAATACTCTCAGTTGGCTTCCGCAGTGTGTGTCCTATCCAGCGCCATCATCTTCACTGTATCTCTTTATCCACTGGTATTTGACTGGTACATTTCCATAATTCTATGTTAGTGATTTTGTCCTGCCATTTCTATCTTTTTATTCTGCGTAAGCATCCATTAATGAAAGTCTGTACCTTCATGATTGTCAATTTTGTTGTTCTCCATGTTTCACAGCCATACATTAGGACCGACTTAACATTGGAGTTGAAAATTTTAATTTTTGTATTTAACCTAATTTCTTTGGACTTCCATATGTAATTTCATGAGATATGATACCATCAAATGAGAAAAAAAAAAATTTGCGAATTTTCAAGAAATTGAACTACATTCACCCCCCCGTAACCCGTGAAATTTCCTCTGCCAATATTAAACAACCCTTTGTAACTTGCTCGCTTCCTGACCAGAGGGGTTCAGGTTCAATCCCCAGCAATGGCGATTTTTTTTTCAGACTGACAAGGCTTCGGGATTCACCCAGCCTCTATAAAATTTGGTACCAAAGATTTTTCTGGGAAGTAAAGTCGGCCTGGCATGATACCGACAACATCACCCAAAAAATGTGCCGTGGTCATTGAAAAATGTGGTCACTAACACCATATTCCCCCCATATGCCGAGCAAGGCATGAAGGGAACCTTTACATTACTTACTTTTTTAACTCCGGAAATGTAGCTAACACACTGATGGACTTACGGCATCCGTACCGATAGTAATATGTCTGACACCTATGATCAAATTCTGGTCTCAGCATTAGACAAGAAATCAAAGTTCCCTGTGTCTCTCCTAGTGTGGACACACAGCGGTGTGTCAAAAAACCTTCAAAGAAAGCACTATTTTTAGAGCTCATAATGTTACAATTAAGTGGTAGTAATTTTTACTACAGTATCGTAATAATGGCGACCACAGATAGATATTTTAATTAAGGGTTGATGTTGAATATTTTACCAATCTGTCTTCTTCTTCTTCTACCTTTTTAGCTCCCAGTGGAGCATAGGTCTTCAACAAACACTTTCCAAGTCGCTCTGTTTCTTGCCATTCTTTTAAGATCATTCCATGTCTTCCCCATCATCTTCGTCTCTGCTTCTATCTGTCTTCTCCAAGAATTCCTTGGTCTTCCTCTTTGTCTTTTTCCCTGGGGATTCCAAAAAAGGGCCTGTTGTGTAATACTCTCAGTTGGCTTCCGTAGTGTGTGTCCTATCCAGCGCCATCGTCTTCGCTGTATCTCTTCATCCACTGGTATCAATGTGTACTTCATAAAAATTACAAATGTGTTGTAAGAACGCAGCTATTGATTTTATCAATTTCGTCAATTTTCATGAAATTCCTCTTTTCTTTTTTTTAATTGTATTTTTCTTCTATCTATTGACCTTTTGAGCCGTAGCCGGCCCAGGGGGCATAGACCCAGATATTCTTTCTCATATCTAAATTTTTATTCTAGCAGTTTTCAATTCTTTGTCCAATCACAGCTGTTTGTTTTCAAATTAACTCTAGATTACGATACCTGTCTGTAACTCTCCCAGTTACGATACTGTAGTAAAAATTACTACCACTTAAATGTAACATTTTATCTATTGACCTTTCGAGCCGTAGCCGGACCATAAGGCGTAGACCAAGATACTCCTTCTCTTATCTAAATTTTTATTCTAGCAGTTTTCAATTCTTTTAAATATCTTTTATCAAATCTCGCCATTTGTCTCTGTTCTATGCAAGCAGCTCTATCTCATAGAGGGAGCCGATTCCTGCTGTTCTTGCCTCTCTCATCAGTGTTCTTTTTCTTACGGTCGGGGAAAATCTCTTCAGCAGTTTATGAAACCAAACAAGCTTATGTAACACGGGATAGGCAGTGAACGACACTAAACGGGACCTCTGTAGCCTAGTTGGGAATACCACCCGACAGGGCTACCGACGTTCAAACAAACCATGTTCGATCCCCACTGGAAGCAGTGTGAATTGTAGTCATGGTTGGAGAAAAAAAAAACTGCCATGGTCAACCCAGCCACTGGCAGAAATAGGTAGTGGGGTTGTGCTCTGGGAAGGTGAGGAATGCCGCCTCATATAGTGAGTTTCAATGCTTAGTAAGGTAAAAAAGTAAAGTACCCCCGTCACACCAAGTCGCGTTTTGGGAATATGGTGTTAGTGACCTTATATTTTACAGACCTTCATCACATGATTTTTGGGGTAATGTGGTCGGTATTACGCCTGTGCACTTTACTTTCCCAGAAAAAAATCCAGTACCCAATAAGGGCTGGGTGAACCTGAAGCCGTCGGTTGGGATCGAACCCTACCTCTTGTCTTTTGTAGTCCAGTTCACTAACCACTGAGTTGTCACGGTTCCCAGTTTCGATGCTTGAAGCGACACTGTCCCAGAAGTCTTCGAACATTTTTGGATAGAGTAGCCATGGTGATATGAGGTAAAACTTCAGGTTACAAATCAAACCTAACCCAGGAAGTGATACTCCATACAATTCTCGTGTCTCTCCTAGTGTAAACACACAGCTTTGTAGCACACAAAAAAAAGTAAAGAGCCCCGTCACGCCAAGTGACGTATAGGGAATATGGTGTTAGCGACCATAATTTCTACAGACCTTCAGCACATGATTTTTGGGGTAATGTAGTAGGTATTACTCCCATGCTGCTTTACTTTCCCAGAAAAAAATCCAGTACCCATTTAAGGCTGGGTGAACCCGCCGGAAGCCATCGGTTGGGATCGAACCCTACCCCTTGTCCTTTGTAGTCCAGTTCACTAACCACTGAGCTATCGCGGCTCCCAACCATAACCATAACCACTAAGTTATCGTGGCTCCCTGTGTAGCGCAAGCTGAACGAAAAAAAAAAACCACACTATCTTCCGAAACTTCAAATGTAACATTAAGTGTTCTTAATCTTTACGAGGGTGTCATGAAAATGTGGCTCATGGATTGGTATCGTAAGACACACACATACTAGGTATCGTAACCTAGGGTTAAACAAAGATTATGTTGCTAAACATTCCGAGACAAAAATTTGATCATTTGAAGGATATAGTATGATTATAAATGCATAAAACGATTGTAGTGATCTTTCAAACAAAGATTGTGATGTTCGTTACAGACTCCGGGAAGAACGTTATCAAATCCTTTAGAAATAAAAATGTTTTATTGTCATTTTTAACAAAACGGCAGTCGAGAATGGGTGAGGTACGGACACATTATGTCAAAGGAAAACATGAACAGTGCGATAGCTCAGGCTTCAGTTAAAAAATATTAATAATATCCGATGGAGTAATAACATCACACAACATCACTTGGTTTAACAAGCCGCTATCGTAAAAACGATGTTGTTAATGAAACGTAGACCTGATAAGACGATGGTCATACGTTGGACATGTGATGAGAAGAGATAATAATCGAATAGCAAAGCAAGCCCTCATATGGGAAACAACAGGTAAAAGAAAAAGAGGAAGACCCAAGGAGACACTGAGAAGAACATTGATGAGAGAGGCAAGAGCAGCAGGAATCGGCTCCCTCAATGAGATAGAACTGCTTGCACAGAACAGAGACAGATGGCGAGATTTGATAAAATATCTTTAAAAGAAAACTGCTAGAACAAAAATTCATATAGGAGAAGGTGTATCTTGGTCTACGCCCTATGGGCCGGTTACGGCTCGAAAGGTCAATAGATAGAATAACATCACACAACGGCAACACAGTTTGTTGGTGGAAGTGACATCATTTAATAGATGTGGTTTGTGCTTGTCTACGTAAAGTCCGCTGGTAAGTTTCAAACATTCTGAAACATGACGGGGGCTCCGACGCAACAAATGACTTCCTGAATCAGGTCTCCAGCAATCAGAGTGGAGCAACATCGGTATCTATATAAAGTACACTCATATACTGTGCAAAGGGCGTCCTATAGCACACAGCATCGTATGGAAGTGAAGTAATTAAAATTCACAGAATTGGTTAATTAAATTTTATATGCCTTCTTGAACCAACGTTGTTTACGGAGAGTGGGTTATGTCTGACGTACAGGAGATGATTGAATCCTGAAAAACATCACGTGTGGTGAATTGGCCTGGGCAGGTGATGCTTAGACCTAGGGAGCTGCCCCACAATTTTCTTTAAATATGTCTGTCGACGTGTCATCAGTCCGTGTCATGTTGATGTTGAGTACTAGGGGATAGCTGCACAAGATTGCGACTGCTGCTAAGCAAGTTTGAAGCAAAACAGAAGGCAAGATGAAGAACATACACCTTGCTTGGTTGCAGTTTCTAAAAAAGCACAGAGAAGTGCCGGGTCAGACAGTTTTTCTGTCAGATGTTTGTGGATGTGTGTGTCTTTCCAAAACTGGTCTGTATATTCAAAACGAGGTGCTGCTCTTTCCTTAACAAGGCAATCTCAATTTGTGCCAGGCAATCTCAATTTGCGGCAGTCAATCTCAATTTGTGCCAGGCAATCTCAATTTGCGGCAGGCAATCTCAATTTGCGGCAGTCAATCTCAATTTGTGCCAGGCAATCTCAATTTGCGGCAGCCAATCTCAATTTGTGGCAGCCAATCTCAATTTGCGCCAGGCAATCTCAATTTGCACCAGCCAATCTCAATTTGCAGCAGGCAATCTAAATTTGTGCCAGGCAAATCTCAATTTGCGCCAGGCAATCTCAATTTGTGCCAGGCAATCTCAATTTGCGCCCGCCAATCTCTTGCGGCATAATCAAATGTCTTACGAGATAGCACCTATTATTAAAATAGTCCACAAACACTTTGTGCGAAGGTAAATAGTTTCCTTCCTCGCTATTATCACTTTCTCAAACTCAATCAGCCAGGTACTGTTTTATCATCGGGGTTTGTGTATGTGCCAAGTTGTCCTTAGACAAACATGAATTTTACGATGTATGAAACATATATTCTGAACTACGCAAATTCTTTCAGCCCAGAAAACATATATCATTGATGCACTCGGGGAAACCACATAGGTGTCTCGTGTATGACAACAGGAATGTATGTTGATAGCTCCTGCAATCCACAAAGTAAATGTAGCTGAACAGCTTGTAATGAGGTAGAGGAGAGGTTTGTGGTCTTGCAGGATAACGTCTCAGCATCTAGTGGTAAGGTGGCTAGCGACTCTTCCTTAAACAGGTCAAAGATCTTCGATAACATATAAACGTTGTCAGGAGAATTAAGTGTTTTCAAAACGCAACACTTTTCCATAGCACATTAACTTTATGAAAAAAATATGTACACTTTCTCAATTTATTACGTATCTTTAACACTTCAAAAAAGGTACCTATTTTAACACATGGGTTGAATGGTACGTGTCCAACACTACAACTGCACCACTGAAAGAAATAAACTCAAACCGACAGAATACTTCAATATCTCATGAACTGCCTTGATGAATGGTGTGGCCAAATAGGTTTACCCATAATACCCTTGTCCACGGTACCATCATCTTGTGCCATCTCCACATTAAAGGTTGGAAACCTCGGAGCACCAACTCTTGTTTTCATGCTGTCATGCTATCTTAATGTTGCCAGCCCACTTTATGTCATATCTTAATGTTGTCAGTCCACTTTATGTCATATCTTAATGTTGTCAATCCACTTTGTGTCATATCTTAATGTTATTAGACCACGTAATATATCATATCTTAATGTTGCCAGCCCACTTTATGTCATATCTTAATGTTGCCAGTCCACTTTGTCACATCTTAATGTTGTCAGTCCACTTTATGTCATATCTTAATGTTGCCAGTCCACTTTATATCATATCTTAATGTTGTCAGTCCACTTTATGTCATATCTTAATGTTGTCAGCCCACTTTATGTCATATCTTAATGTTGCCAGTCCACTTTATGTCACATCTTAATGTTGTCAGTCCACTTTATGTCATATCTTAATGTTGTCAGCCCACTTTATGTCACATCTTAATGTTGTCAGTCCACTTTATGTCATATCTTAATGTTGCCAGTCCACTTTATGTCACATCTTAATGTTGTCAGTCCACTTTATGTCATATCTTAATGTTGCCAGCCCACTTTATGTCATATCTTAATGTTGTCAGTCCACTTTATGTCATATCTTAATGTTGTCAGCCCACTTTATGTCATATCTTAATGTTGTCAGTCCACTTTATGTCATATCTTAATGTTGTCAGCCCACTTTATGTCATATCTTAATGTTGTCAGCCCACTTTATGTCATATCTTAATGTTGTCAGTCCACTTTATGTCATATCTTAATGTTGTCAGCCCACTTTATGTCATATCTTAATGTTGTCAGTCCACTTTATGTCATATCTTAATGTTGTCAGCCCACTTTGTCATATCTTAATGTTGTCAGCCCACTTTATGTCATATCTTAATGTTGTCAGCCCACTTTATGTCACATCTTAATGTTGTCAGCCCACTTTATGTCATATCTTAATGTTGTCAGTCCACCTTATGTCATATCTTAATGTTGTCAGCCCACTTTATGTCATATCTTAATGTTGTCAGTCCACTTTATGTCATATCTTAATGTTGTCAGCCCACTTTATGTCATATCTTAATGTTGTCAGCCCACTTTATGTCATATCTTAATGTTGTCAGTCCACTTTATGTCACATCTTAATGTTGTCAGCCCACTTTATATCATATCTTAATGTTGTCAGTCTACTTTATATCATATCTTAATGTTGCCAGTCCACTTTATACCATATCTCAATGTTATCAGTCCACTTTAGCCACTTCCTCAATTCTCTAAAGCTGTCATTCCACTTTAGTCTTTGCCACGTTTCTGCTGCTTTCCCTTCCACGATAACTTTCCGTAAGTTCACGTATCTTTTGCATCAACAAATAAATGGTTCTTCTCTTATTTAATTTATCATTCTTCATTTGTATCCGTTTCACAACTTCCTCTGATTTCTTCTCTCCGCAGTGCAGTAAAAGTTTCCTCATCGCCGGAAGGCATACGGGGACTATTTATGGGAGCCCATATCCTCTTCAACAACCAACAACATACATCTTATTGGACACAAAATTCATAATTTATCAACAACAGAACAGTATTGTGTATAAATTCACGGGTGAATGTCTGCTATAATAATAATATCAAGCTGCCTAATAAATTCACCCTCTGTTACACATGACCATTTTCCTCCGAATCGTTAATTCGGTTTTTTTTTTAAATTTTTTTATGTTCGCCAGCCTTCACCTCTGACGAAATCCCTAGAAACTTGGAACTGAATTTTGGGTGTTAATCAGTTTTCCCCTGGCAGCCGTGTGCACATTGGGGGGGGTCCCTCACTGCACGGACAGGTAACTCCGACTTCTGAGATATTTACTGGTAATTTGCCCAGAATAAATAGTTCGCTGGTAATTTGCCCAGAATCAATAGTTCGCTGGTAATTTGCCCAGAATCAATAGTTCACTGGTAATTTGCCCACAATCAACAGTTCACAGGTAATTTGCCCAGAATCAACAGTTCGCAGGTAATTTGCCCAGAATCAATAGTTCGCAGGTAATTTGTCCAGAATAAATAACTCACAGGTAATTTTCCCAGAATCAATAATTTCCTGGTAATTTGCCCAGAATCAATAATTTCCTGGTAATTTGAACAGAATCAATAATTCACTGGTAATTTGCCAAGAATCAATAGTTCACTGAAATCACAACCACATTTTATGGATTCTGTCGAGAAATACTTCAAGTGAATTACTGCCAAATGCGTTTAAAACCCTCAATACATTCCATCAATCATGAATTTGAAGCGTTTAGGTTTTTAAATACAACACATGGATGGCAGTTATATCCTAACACTGTAATCAGGTATTGGTTGGTGTGGAGATCACTTTGCCGATTCTTCTGCACGTATAAATATGTTAGCATATCTTGTTTGTTTTAGCTCTTTTATTTTAAATTATACGTTGCCCGTTCAAATAATCAGATTCATATAGCCCGTCATCATGTGCCATGCCGGTTGGCGTAGGCAATTACGTTCTTTCCCAATTCTCTATCCACAGTACATCGTATCAATTATGTTTTTGACTGTTTACCGTGCCGTGACAGCAAACTATCCAGTACTTTTCTCTCTTTGCCATCCGCGATCTCTCTGCTACCAGATGTAATGAAGTATTCCAACTTTCCTCTTCTCATGATGTGCTCGACAAACGTGAATTGTTTCTTTCATATGTTTTTTCTGAGTTTCCTTTTTGTGTTGGCCTCTTTGAGAATTTCTTCAACTGGTCTTTCTAACTGTCCAGAGAACTCTCAACATTCTTCTGAGAAATCCCATCTCTGTGGCCTCTAATCATCTTTTCATTTGTGACCCAAGGAGTTAAAAAAAAAACAAAAGTGTAACACTTCCTGAAAATTGGGCATGCCAGAGACCAAAGACTGATATTCCTGATGAAAACATTGTTTGTCCGTGTTAAATCACCTAAACGGACGAAAACTTGTGCATGAACATAAACTGCGGGCACTGCAGTCGTCTTGTGGAAATATTGGACCACACTGCTCCTACATAATGGATCTGCATCATCAACCATACCCCACAACGGCCAACCCACTTTCCACACCAGAGGAATAACTCAGGAAGACACTGTCCTTGCTACGTGACGTCCACAGGCTCTAAAGAGCAACAATCCCACAGGCGAAAGGGAAATTGTCACTTGAAATCAAAAGTACCATTTTCAGTTGTGAACTTTCTGGCGTATACACATCCCCCGATAAATGTTCCGTCGCATGAAGCAACATGTTACTCCAATTGTATCTTAGTTTTTTTTGCCTCATTTATCAACACAATTTTACTACTTGCCGTGTCGTGTACGTTTTATTTTCCTTGCTACGGTCCCTTGTTCATAAATTACGTTAAAACCAAAATCACAAATAGACAACATTAATTTGCAACTGCTCCAGTCACTTGTATCATCACCAACAATTTGCATCTACACCAACGCGTACGTCTGCTGCATCACCAACGTGTACTTCTGCTCCATCACCAACGCGTACTTCTGTTCCATCACCAACACGTACTTCTGCTCCATCACCAACATGTACTTCTGCTCCATCACCAACACATACTTCTGTTCCATCACCAACACGTACTTCTGTTCCATCACCAACACGTACTTCTGTTCCATCACCAACACGTACTTCTGCTCCATCACCAACACATACTTATGTTCCATCACCAACACGTACTTCTGCTCCATCACCAACACGTACTTCTGCTCCATCACCAACACGTACTTCTGTTCCATCACCAACATGTACTTCTGCTACATCTTGTGTCTTCACCAACGCGTATTTCTGCTACATCAACAACAACTTTTGCCTTCACCAACGCATACATCTGCTAATTCACTAACACGTATTTCTGCTACATCACCAACGTGAACTTCTGTTCCATCACCAACTCGTATTTCTGCTACATCAACAACAACTTTTGCCTTCACCAACGCATACATCTGCTAATTCACTAACACGTATTTCTGCTACATCACCAACGTGAACTTCTGTTCCATCACCAACTCGTATTTCTGCTACATCAACAACAACTTTTGCCTTCACCAACGCATACATCTGCTAATTCACTAACACGTATTTCTGCTACATCACCAACGTGAACTTCTGTTCCATCACCAACTCGTATTTCTGCTACATCAACAACAACTTTTGCCTTCACCAACGCATACATCTGCTAATTCACTAACACGTATTTCTGCTACATCACCAACGTGAACTTCTGTTCCATCACCAACTCGTATTTCTGCTACATCAACAACAACTTTTGCCTTCACCAATGCATACATCTGCTAATTCACTAACATGTATTTCTGCTACATCACCAACTCGTATTTCTGCTAAGTCACCAACAACTTGTGCCTTCACCAACATTTTTGTAAATTCCGCGACAACTTGTATCTTTGCAGCTTAACTTACCAACTGCATCTACATACCTTGGTACTCCCACCAATAACAGGCACCACAACCAACAATTTGTCTATTTATATCTTCACCCATTGAAATCAAAATCCTGAGTCTCACCCATCGTGGCGACTGCTTTGACCAAGTGGCCTTTATCCCTCTGGTTCTATCATGTGCCCCCCGACATACACCAGCAATGGTAATATGTGTCGTAAAGATGGATTTTTTTAAAAATAATATCCTCACCAACAACCTGTTTACTCAACAACTTGTATCTGTTATCCTTAACAAATAATATCTTTCTATCTTCACCAACGATTTCAACCCTTACGCCATCTTGCATATGAAACCACAAATCTTCACAAAATTGAAATCACTCCCTGAACATCACACCATAATATTCACATTATTTCATCGCTATCACATCCACAAACCACATGTCATGTCCTGGTTTGAGCTAGACACCCGTACACCCGTGCAAATCCACAAAATGGTCAACGTTTATTATCATATCTTCAACAAGAGCTCGGGTCATTCGACATTGCAATAAACGAGTCTCTCGTACTACCCATGTGGTTGCCGAGGCTAGGCCCAAGTAAAGAACACGTGATGATATGAGGAGGATGCTGCGATAAAAGTGGGGAGGTTGAAAGGGTCTGTTCACCAGAAATTGCCCAGCTGCCTGAGTTGATCGTACGTGATAACTGTATAATACGTTCCTTCACACAACCAGCGGATAACCGAGCTTCTGCATCCTGATCCCAGCATTCTTCAACTGTGGATATGAGACTGGATAAACCCTGCGGATAACCAAAAAAAAAAAAAAAAAGCATAGTTGAAAAGCAAATCAACATTTTTCGGGAACATCGTGAGAAGTGAAAAGTTGGAATACATGGTTACAACTGGCAGAATTCAGGTAAAGAGAGATCGTGTGTGACAAAGAGAGAAGATACTAGATAGCTTTGGTGTCACTGCACAAAAAACAGTAAACAACACAATTCGTACGATGCTTATGAATAGAAATTTGTGGAAGGATGTGATCGTCTAAGCTAAGCGATATGGTGCATGATGATGATGATAGAACAACAATTACCTTGCTCATCCCATTCATCATCCACTTATTAGCGGCGTCCAATCACAGCTGTTTGTTTTCAAATTAACTCTAGATTACGATACCTGTCTGTAACTCTCCCAGTTACGATACTGTAGTAAAAATTACTACCACTTAAATGTAACATTCTATCTATTGACCTTTCAAGCCGTAGCCGGCCCATAAGGCGTAGACCAAGATACTCCTTCTCTTATCTGAATTTTTGTTCTAGCAGTTTTCAATTCTTTTAAAGATATTTTATCAAATCTCGCCATTTGTCTCTGTTCTGTGCAAGTAGCTCTATCTCACTGAGGGAGCCGATTCTGTATCAGGTCTATGTTTCATTAACAAAATCGTTTTTACGATAGTGGCTTATTAAACCTCTGATCAACGGTTCTATACCAAGCCGGAGAAAAATAATTTCTCCATCTTGGATACAACCGGAAACCATGTAAATTTAGGTGCTCTAAAATAAGAGAACCACTAATATCTTCAGTAATAAAGAAAAGATGATGGTCATATGTTGGACATGTGATGAGAAGAGATAATAACCGAATAGCAAAGCAAGCCCTCATATGGGAAACAACAGGTAAGAGAAAAAGAGGAAGACCCAGGGAGACACTGAGAAGAACATTGATGAGAGAGGCAAGAGCAGCAGGAATCGGCTCACTCAATGAGATAGAGCTGCTTGCACAGAACAGAGACAGATGGCGAGATTTGATAAAATATCTTTAAAAGAAAACTGCTAGAAGAAAAATTCAGATAGGAGAAGGTGTATCTTGGTCTACTCCCTATGGGCCGGCTACGGCTCGAAAGGTCAATAGATAGATAGAAAATAAGAGAAATACTTTTACTAGATGTACAATCTTATATATATATATATATATATAATCTGGGCAGTGATATAGACAAAGAAGGAGAAACAGAGAATGATACCAAAATAAATATCAAAAGCAAGAGGAGCATTCGTTGCACTGGGAAACATGGAAATCCAAAGAAATTAGGTTAAATACAAAAATAAAAATGTTCAACTCCAATGTTAAGTCAGACCTATTATATGGCTGTGAAACATGGAGAACAACAAAATTGACAATCATGAAGATACATACTTTCATTAATAGATGCTTACGCAGAATAAAAGGATGGAAATGGCAGGACAAAATCACTAACATGGAATTATGGAAATGTACCAGTCAAATACCAGTGGATAAAGAGATACAGTGAAGACGATGGCGCTGGATAGGACACACACTAAGGAAGCCAACTGAGAGTATCACACAACAGGTCATTTTTTGGAGTGCCCAAGGAAAAAGACAAAGAGGAAGACCAAAATATTCTTGGAGAAGACAGAAGCAGAGATGAAGATGATGGGGAAGACATGGAATGATCTTAAAAGAATGGCAACAGATCGACTTGGAAAGTGTTTGTTGAAGACCTATGCTCCACATGGAGCTGAAAGTGTTTGTTGAAGACCTATGCTCCACAGGGAGCTGAAAGTGTTTGTTGAAGACCTATGCTCCACATGGAGCTGAAAGTGCTTGTTAAAGACCTATGCTCCACAGGGAGCTGAAAGTGTTTGTTGAAGACATATGCTCCACAGGGAGCTGAAAGTGTTTGTTGAAGACCTATGCTCCACAGGGAGCTGAAAGTGTTTGTTGAAGACCTATGCTCCACAGGGAGCTGAAAATGTTTGTTGAAGACCTATGCTCCACAGGGAGCTGAAAGTGTTTGTTGAAGACCTATACTCCACTTAGGTGGTCTAAAAATAGTATTTTCTCTGAACTTTTGACACACGGCCGTGTGTTCACACTAGGCAAAACACGGGGACACAAAATTCCTGCATCAGGTTTAATTATGACCGAATTTTACCTTATGGACCGGAAGTGTTACAAGGTCTATCGGTACAGCTGCCATACGTCTGTCAGTACGTTCGGCTACCTCATAGC
The DNA here is from genome assembly GCA_032433765.1 of Megaustenia siamemsis. Lineage (NCBI taxonomy): Eukaryota > Metazoa > Mollusca > Gastropoda > Stylommatophora > Ariophantidae > Megaustenia > Megaustenia siamemsis. Next base: position 41,999 of record JAVIAB010000062.1, on the reverse strand, counting down.
CTCATTATTCGCTGTGTTTCCCAAGTCACAAAGGATTGTTTGATGTTTGCCATTGACTAAGAAAATTTCCCTGGTTCATCATCAAGTGCCATGCCTGCTGACGTAGGTGATCATGTCTCTCCACAGCTTTCGATAATTATTTATAATTTCTATTGTTGACCTTCTGCCGAGCCATTCTCTTAAGCTGTCTGGTGTCTTTTCTCTTTGCTTCCCTCTATCTCTTCGTCCCTCAATTTTCCCAGTTGTTACAATATATTCCAGCTGTTCTCTTCTCATTACACGTCCAAAAAATGATGATTGTTTCTTCCTAATATTGGAAATGAGCTCTCTTTTTGCTTTGACCTCTTTCAGAACGTTTTCATTACTCTTCTTAGCTGTCCATGGTACTCTCAACAACCTTCAGTAAAACCATACTTCTACAGCCCTCCAGTGATTTCCTTGTCTGTTATATTATTGTCCATCATTCACATCCATATGTTAAGGCTGGCTCTACATAACATTTAAGAACTCTTTTTCTTGCTTCTATTGTCAAAAATGGATTGCACAGTATCTTCCTCATTTTTTGGAAAGCTGCTTTTGTCACTCTGCATCTCACCTCTGTTGTACATCTACCATCTCACCTCTGTTGTACATCTACCATCTCACCTCTGTTGTACATCTACCATCTCACCTCTGTTGTACATCTACCATCTCACTTCTGTTGTACATCTACCATCTCACCTCTGTTGTACATCTACCATCTCACCTTTGTTGTACATCTACCATCTCACCTCTGTTGTACATCTACCATCTCACCTCTGTTGTACATCTACCATCTGAGGCTAACAATGTTCCCAGATATTTAAATTCATTTACCTGTTTTAATATTTCCCAAACAATGACTAAAGAAATAGTTATACCTCTTTGTAACCTGCCCTTCTTAATCCTCTGAACTCCAGTCGGAGCATAGGGCACTCATAAAGGATCTCCAATCCGGTTTGGAGCAAGCATGAACAGATCTCACCAGGACCTGCCAGCCTCTATCTTTTCATCATGTATGCTTCGTCACCATATCCCCAATTATCAGCCTCTTCTTCGTTTGCCAGGTGGCGTCCATGTTAATACTAGGTGCGGATGCCTGGTTCGATCCATTCGTAGAATGTGACCCAGCCATTTTCAACGTCTTCTTTTCACTTCTTGATTGATGTTGTTAATGCCTGATCTTCTGACGACTTCTTTATTCATAATATGTTGATTCCAGCTAATGTTTAGAATCTTCTTAACACAGCGACCTTCTAATCTACGCTCAAAAGGATGTTAAGTGGATGTAGATGCTTTCTGGTGCTATTAACAGCAAAAAAAAATGTGCACCTTCGGCCCAAAACATCCGCCTTCAGCATGTCTTTTTTAGAACTGAATTGTCTTCCTTCTTCTTCTTATTTCTTTCCTCATTTACCTTTCAGCATCGAGGGGAGATATAATTTGCAGTCTTTCGCTCTTCCGCTTCTGCTGTTATGTTTCCTAGTGTTTCTAATATTCCATCAATCCATCTTTTGCTCTTCTGTTGGCTCTGCTACTGTTATGTTTCCTAGTGTTTCTAATATTCTGTCAGTCCATCTTTTGTTCTTCTGTTCGCCTCTGCTGCTGTTATGTTTCTCAGTGTTTCTAATATTCCATCAATCCATCTTTTTCATGGTCAATTCTTGGGTCTGGTGTTTTCGTACAATTTACTGAGGGCTCATTGTGTTTTGATCACTCTGCCTTGTCACATGGCCAAACCATTTTATCTGTTGTTTCTTTATATATTCTATGGCGGGGGCTAGTCCTAACTTTTTTCTCAGTCCTTCATTTCTGATCTTATCTCTCAGACTGTTTCCTGTCATTCGTCTAACACATTTCATCTCAGTAGAGGTTATTTTTCTTATTGTTCTTGCATCTAGGGTCCAGGTCTGGCATTGGTAGCACACCGTTGGGATGAAGATTGTATTGTAGAGTGCCCGTTTTGCCTCTAGAGTTATTTCCTTGTTGGACAATAGTGGTGATAGCTGTCCAATGATTTGACAAGCTTTGTTGTATCTTGAGTCTAGGGTCCAGGTCTGGCATTGGTAGCACAACGTTGGGATGAAGATTGTATTGTAGAGTGCCCGTTTTGCCTCTAGAGTTATTTCCTTGTTGGACAATAGTGGTGATAGCTGTCCAATGATTTGACAAGCTTTGTTGCATCTTGATCGCTACTAATTTAGCTAGACTAGACTAGTTAGTCTATTTCTAGGGGCACCACGAGGAGGTGCAGTAGGGTCTGGATAGTTCTGGTTCACCGACCCCCGCACAAGCCGCCAGTTATGGTCTAACACCCAACAATAATAAAAGAACTGTAATGAGAGAGTATAAAGGAAAGTTCTAATTGTAATGAGAGAGTATAAAGGAAAGTTCTAATTGTAATGAGAGAGTATAAAGGAAAGTTCTAATTGTAATTAGCGAGTATAAAGGAAAGTTCTAATTGTAATTAGAGAGTATAAAGGAAAGTTCTAATTGTAATTAGCGAGTATAAAGGAAAGTTCTAATTGTAATTAGAGAGTATAAAGGAAAGTTCTAATTGTAATGAGAGAGTATAAAGGAAAGTTCTAATTGTAATGAGCGAGCATTAATGAAAGTTATAATTCCGTAACACAGAGCACAAATAAAAGCTCTAATTCTGTAATGGGTGTAAATAAAACCTCCAATTCTGTAAATGGTGTAAATAAATCGTCTAATTATGTAATGGGTGTAAATAAAAGCTCTAGTTATGTAAATGGGTGTAAATAAAAGCTCTAATTCTGTAATTGGTGTAAATAAAAGCTCTAGTTATGTAAATTGGTGTAAATAAAAGCTCTAGTTATGTAAATTGGTGTAAATAAAAGCTCTAATTCTGTAATTAGTGTAAATAAAACCTCTAATTCTGTAAAAGGTGTAAATAAAACCTCTAGTTATGTAAATGGGTGTAAATAAAAGCTCTAATTCTGTAATGGGTGTAAATAAAAGCTCTAGTTATGTAAATGGGTGTAAATAAAACCTCTAATTCTGTAATAGGTGTGAATAAAAGCTCTAGTTATGTAAATGGGTGTAAATAAAACCTCTAATTCTGTAATGGGTGTAAATAAAACCTCTAATTCTGTAATAGGTGTAAATAAAATCTCTAATTTTGTAATGGGTGTAAATAAAAGCTCTGGTTATGTAAATTGGTGTAAATAAAACCTCTAATTCTGTAATGGGTGTAAATAAAACCTCTAATTCTGTAAAGGGTGTAAATAAAAGCTCTAGTTATGTAAATGGGTGTAAATAAAACCTCTAATTCTGTAAAGAATGTAAACAAAAATTGCGTGAGCAGTAAGCTCCCATCCGCTGCTACGACTGACCTGATGTTTGTGCCAGGTAACATTAAATGTGGGCCTCATCTTTTGAGTGACTACCAGCGTCTGCATCTCCTCCAGGGTTGGCTGGAGACCAACCTCAGCCTCAAAGGGAAGACGATAGCTGTCTACTGGACCTGGAGAAAATCAAAGAAACGAGTTACACCTTAAAGAACAAAATTTCATGTGATAAAATTTGGCTATTAAAAATAGAAAGGAATAGTAAAATGCGAATGGAAGATATTTGGCTATTAAAAATAGAAAGGAATAGTAAAATGCGAATGGAAAAAATTTGGCTATTAAAGATAGAAAGGAATAGTAAAATGCGAATGGAAGAAATTTGGCTATTAAAAATAGAAAGGAATAGTAAAATGCGAATGGAAGAAATTTGGCTATTAAAAATAGAAAGGAATAGTAAAATGCGAATGGTTCTACAAAATATGCAACTAACATCACTTGACAATTATGTTAAAGGACTACCGACATTGAGACAACCAGTGTTCCATTTCCACTGGAAGCAGTGTGAGTTGTACTCGTGGTTGGGAAAAAAAATACCCCTGCGGTTGACCCAGCCGCTGGCAGAAATAGGTACCAGGGTAGTACTCTGGGAAGGTGAGGAATGCCACCTCGCATCGTGAGTTCTGATGCTTGAGGCGACACTATCCAGAAGTCTCCGAGCACATATATGTGAAAGCTCGCGTGCTAAGACGCTGATTCAAGTCTTATACTTTACCATCACCTTTAATCTTTAATGAGTTCCTATAATCTGAATAAAAAAAGCATTTGATAGTATTCATAGAGATTCTTTGTGGAAAATTCTGAAGCAATATGGCTTACCATCAAAAATCATAAATATTATCAAAGACATGTATGATGGTTACACATGTGCAGTTCGAACAGAGGAAGGACTGAGCGAATGTTTCCCAATAGAAACTGGGGTTAAACAAGGATGTATTTTATCGCCCTTGTTATTTGGAATTGTTATGGACTTCATAATGAAGAAATGCTGCACTGGTAATAAAGGCATCGAATGGATACAAGGAGACCATTTGGAGGACCTCGACTTTGCTGATGACATAGTTCTCATCAGCAGTCAGATAAAAACGATGCAGGAAAACACAAATGAACTATCATCAATAGCCAGCAAAATTGGGCTTGAGGTCAATCATGAAAAGACTAAAGTCATGAAAAGTTTAATTCCAACAAGTGACAAAATATACATGGAAAACAAACCAGTAGAAGAGATCGATCACTTTATCTATCTTGGAAGTCACATTGATCGAGAAGGGGATACGAGCAAAGAAATTAGAATCAGACTGGCTAAAGCAGCAATGTCTTTCAGAAGCCTTGAAAAGTTGTGGAAATCAAAACTCATTAGCACAAACACAAAACTTAGGCTATTCAAATCAAATGTACTATCAACCCTTACGTATGCGTGTGAAAGCTGGAAAACAACAAGAGATATAGAAACAAAGTTGAACGCATTCGAAAATAAATGTCTAAGGAAAATACTTGGTATAGAATGGAACGAATTCAAAACAAACGAGGAAATTAGAGAAATCGCCAATCAACCACTAATATCTTCAGTAATAAAGAAAAGACGATGGTCATACGTTGGACATGTGATGAGAAGAGATAATAATCGAATAGCAAAGCAAGCCCTCATTTGGGAAACAACAGGTAAAAGAAAAAGAGGAAGACCCAGGGAGACACTGAGAAGAACATTGATGAGAGAGGCAAGAGCAGCAGGAATCGGCTCCCTCAATGAGATAGAACTGCTTGCACAGAACAGAGACAGATGGCGAGATTTGATAAAATATCTTTAAAAGAAAACTGCTAGAACAAAAATTCATATAGGAGAAGGTGTATCTTGGTCTACGCCCTATGGGCCGGTTACGGCTCGAAAGGTCAATAGATAGATAGATATAATCTGAAACAAGTGCAACTTTTCAAATACTTGGGCACAATAATAACATCAGATGGGAGATACACCACATAAATAAAAAGCAGAATAGCTCAGGCCAAAATAGTATTTCAGAAAATGAAAAATATCTTATGCAACAAATCTATGTCAATAGAAGTGAGAAAGAGAGTTCATCGGTGCTATATAGAACCAAAGCTGACCTATGGAAGCGAACTATGGACAGTAGACAAACAAATGAAAAGACGATTAGAGACCACAGAGATGGGATTTCTCAGAAGAATGTTGAAAGTTCCCTGAACAGCTAAAAAGTCAAATGAGGAAGTTCTCAAAGAGGCCAACACAAAAAGGCAGCTCCTAAAAAACATCAGAAAAAAACAATCAACACTTTCCGGGCACATCATGAGAAGTGGAAAGTTGGAATACTTGGTTACAACTGGCAAAATAAAAGGAAAGAGAGATCGCGGGCGACAAAGAGAGAAAATACTGGATAGCTTAGTGTCATGGCATGGCTAACAGTCAACAACAAAACTGATATGATGCACTGTAGATAGAAGATTGTGGAAGGACATGATCACCTACGCCAACCGGTATGGCACATAATGATGATAGTAGCCATCGAGTGAACATCAAAAAGAAATGCATTCGGCTATTCTGAAAAATTAGAAATTTCCAATTTAACTTGAAGAGCTCTCGTAAAATGAACAACAAGAATTTAACAACGAACCTTCGACAGATGAACACCTGGTCATCATCTCCCAGATGATGAGTCCACAGGCATACATGTCAATGCGCAAGAATGAGTCCAGACTGAAGCAAATGGCTCCCTCTAAAACTTCGGGGGCCATGTATCTTCGGGTGCCCACCTGCAAAACAAAGCAAGAGTTATTTCAAGCAGCTAGATCTACGACTTCACGTACATTCTATATTACACAGAAGTGACCTATCTTTACCGAATTATCTGGTTTCTTTCAGGATTTGAATTATTTGGTTTCTTTTAGTATTTGAATTATCTGGTTTCTTTCAGGATTTGAATTATCTGGTTTCTTTCAGGATTTGAATTATCTGGTTTCTTTCAGGATTTGAATTATCTGGGTTTTTTTTTGTAGTAATTGAATTATCTTGTTTCTTCCAGTACTTGAATTATCTGGTTTCTTCCAGTACTTGAATTATCTGGTTTCTTTCAGGATTTGAATTATCTGGGTTTTTTTTGTAGTACAGTCGAACCTGTCTAAGGCGACCATTCACGGGACTTTCAAAAACTGGTCCCATAGGACAGGTGGTCCTGCCACACAGGTTTCACATAATAAATAGAGCGATAAAAAAAATTTTATCCTTGCTGATTGACACCATTTCCAACAAAGTGTATTTATGTCTTCATTTCCCGTTTTCCTGCTATTCCTTCTTTTCATACTTGGTGCATTATTTTCAAAGTCATTCATATACTCGGCTTTTCTCTTTAACGTACGTAAAATCTGTGTCTTTCCCACCCCAAACTGTTCTGCCAATAATCGCGAACTTTTACCTTGCTGATTTTGTCGAATCACTGATATTCGTTCTTCCAGCGTTAATGCTTTTGGTTTTACACTTTTGACACTGGCCATTTCCTATATTGTGTGTAACACTTTTAAAATCCACAAAAATAATTCACTGAGATACTGTACATGTACGTGAATACACTCTAAGCGGGCAATGACTAATTCTTTAGTTAATTCCTGTAATTTATACGGGCCACGCAATGGTCTACTCTGGTCTAGACGGAACCGCGAAGTGATGTCACTTCACGAATCATAGATCTGTGTCTGCCGTGTTTCTCACACCAGTATTGACTGATAAACGTAACACGTCCCACTGTAATCTGGGACTCACTAAATACGGGAAAACATCGACACCTGTAGACACCTGTGTCGATCGTTTATGGCTCCCAGCGAGACGAAGGACTGGCTGGTCGTCGTAAACGGGATAAGTAACATTGGCGGCGGTTAATTAGCCTGGTCTCTGGTCGCGTCATACGGTGAGCGCCGTAATCAGTGTTAGCATATAGTAAAAAACTCGGGGAAATTGTAGACCCGGTCCTATAACCAGGGAAACGCTTTAAACAGGTGGTCCTAAGACCAGGTTCGACTGTAATTGAATTATCTGGTTTCTTTTAGTATTTGAATTATCTGGTTTCTTACACTATTTTTGGATTATCTGGTTTCTTCCAGTACTTGAATTATCTGGCTTTTTTTGTAGTAATTGAATTATCTGGTTTCTATTAGTACTTGAATTATCTGGTTTCTTTCAGGATTTGAATTATCTGGTTTCTATTAGTATTTGAATTATCTGGTTTCTTTCAGGATTTGAATTATCTGGTTTCTATTAGTATTTGAATTATCTGGTTTCTTTCAGTAATTTAATTACCTGGTTTCTTTCAGTATATGAATTATCTGGTTTCTTTCAGTATTTGAATTATTTGGTTTCTTTTAATATTTGAATTATCTGGTTTCTTTTAATATTTGAATTATCTGGTTTCTTTTAATATTTGAATTATCTAATCTCTTTCACTATTTGAATTATCTAGTCTCTATCAAGCTATCCAGTATCTTCTCTCTTTGTCGACACCGATCTCTCTTTCCAAGTATTATGCCAGTTGTAACCAAGTATTCCAACTTTCCTCTTCCTATGATGTGTCCAAAAAATGTTGATTGTTTCTTACTGATGTTTCTTAGGAGCTCCTTTTTTTGTGTTGGCCTCTTTGAGAATGTCCTCGTTGGTCTTTTTTTAGCTGTCCAGCAGAGAACTCTCAACATTCTTCTGAGAAATCCCATCTCTTTGGCCTCTATTCGTCTTCTCTTTTTAATTTATGTGTCTACTGATCATGATTCACTTCCATAGGTCACAATTGGCTTTATATAGCACCGGTGAACTCCCTTTCGCACTTATATTGACAGAGACTTGTTGTACAAGATGTTTTTCATTTTCTGAAATGCTACTTTGGACTTTTCTAATTTTTATTTCTGTGGTACATCATCCCATCTGATATTATTGTGGCCAAGTATTTGAGGCTGTGCAATTGTCGCAGTTACTGTGTCAATAAACAATTATAAGAAAGACAGAAAGAACTGGAGTTGTCAATTGCTGGACGCTGCGAGACTTGCTGAGGAGGGGATTTGAGTACCTATGGACATGTTCCGAGTGACATGATGATGATCCGCAAATAATATAAAATATCTATCTATTGACCTTTCAAGCTGTAGCTGGCCCATAGGACGTAGACCAAGATACTCCCTCTCTTATCTGAATTTTTGTTCTAGCAGTTTTCAATTCTTTTAAAGATATTTTATCAAATCTCGCCATTTGTCTCTGTTCTGTGCAAGCAGCTCTATCTAATTGAGGGAGCCGATACCTGCTGCTCTTGCCTCTCTCATCAATGTTCTTCTCAGTGTCTCTCTGGGTCTTCCTCTTTTCCTCTTACCTGTTGTTTCCCATATGAGGGCTTGCTTTGCTATTCAGTTATTATCTCTCCTCATCACATGTCCAACATATGACCATCGTCTTTTCTTTATTTCTGAAGATTTTAGTGGTTGATTGGTGATTTCTCTGATTTCCTCGTTTGTTTTGAATTCGTTCCACGCTATACCAAGTATTTTCCTTAGACATTTATTTTCGAATGCGTTCAACTTTGTTTCTATGTCTCTTGTTGTTTTCCAGCTTTCACACGCATACGTAAGGGTTGACAGTACAAATAACTTATCATCATCATCATCAAGTACCATGCCTGCTGCTGACATAGGTGATCATGTCTCTCCACAACTTTCGATCTCAACAGTTATTTATCATTTCTGTTGTTGACCTTCTGCCAAGCCATTCTCTTAAGCTGTTTGTTATTTTTTCTCTTTGCTTCCCTCTATCTCTTCGTCCCTCAATTTTCCCAGTTATTACAATATATTCCAGATGTTCCCTTATTACATGGCCAAAAAATTCTGATTGTTTCTTCCTAATATTGGAAATTAGCTCTCTTTTTGCTTTAACCTCTCTCAGAACATCTTCATTACTCTTCTTAGCTGTCCATGGTACTCTCAACATTCTTCTGTAAAACCACATTTCTACAGACTCCAGTGATTTTCTTGTCTGTTGTCCTATTGTCCATGATTCGCATCCATATGTTAAGACTGGCTCTACATAACATTTAAGAACTCTTTTTCTTGTTTCTATTGTCAAAAATGGATTGCATAGTATCTTCCTCATTTTTTTGGAAAGCTGCTTTTGCCTGAGCCATTCTTTCATCTCACCTCTGCTGTACATCTTCCGTCTGAGGTTAACAAAGTTCCTAAATATTAACAAATAACTCACACATTAATAAATTACGCTGACATAACTTCCTACCTGAGGATGCGTTTCATTGAAGACTTTCCCAGGCTCAAACTTAAGGGCAAGACCGAAATCGGCAATACAAGCAGTGAGATCATTTTTAAGGAGGACATTCTTGCTCTTGAGGTCCCGATGAGCGACTGCCAGCTTCCCCACAGAGCCGTTACTTGCGGGGATCTCGTCATGCAGGTACGCAAGACCACATGTCATGGTCTCCACGATGTGACACAGCTGGGCCCAGGTAATGGCATTGCCTTTCAGATAGTCGCTCAGGGAGCCTAGAAGAAAATAAGTTATGTGCAGAAATAAGTGATTCTAAAAACAGCGTTATCAGTTTTCTTCTTTTCTTCCTACTATCGTATCTTTATTTTCTTTCCCTTCCTTTTCATTATCTTAATCTCTTCCCTATCGTCGTCCTCTTCTACCTTTTAACTCCCTGTGGAGCATAGATCTTCAACAAACATGCTCCAAGCTGTTCTGTTTCTTGCTATTCTCTTAAAATTGTTTCTTGTCATTCCCCATCTTCTTCTTCTACCTTTTAACTCCCTGTGGAGCATAGATCTTCAACAAACATGCTCCAAGCTGTTCTGTTTCTTGCTATTCTCTTAAAATTGTTTCTTGTCATTCCCCACCTTCTTCTTCTACCTTTTAACTCCCTGTGGAGCATCTTGTCATTCCTCAATCTTCTTCTTTTACCTTTTAACTCCCTGTGGAGCATAGATCTTCAACAAACATGCTCCAAGCTGTTCTGTTTCTTGCTATTCTCTTAAAATTGTTTCTTGTCATTCCCCACCTTCTTCTTCTACCTTTTAACTCCCTGTGGAGCATAGATCTTCAAAAAACATGCTCCAAGCTGTTCTGTTTCTTGCTATTCTCTTAAAATTGTTTCTTGTCATTCCCCAATCTTCTTCTTTTACCTTTTAACTTCCTGTGGAGCACAGGTTTTCAACAAACACTTTTCAAGCCATCCTGTTTTGCTTGCCATTCTGTTAAGATCATTCCATGTCATCTCCATGTCTCTTTTTCTTCTATTTAACTTCATGCAGAACAAAGGTCTTCAACAAACACTTTCCAAGCTGTTCTTTTTCTTGAAATTCTCTTAAGACAGATCCATGTCTCTCACATCTTCTTCATCTCTGTTTCGGGGAACTGGTTGGTCTCGAGGCAAGACGCCGGCCTCGAGACAGAGAGGTTGTAGGTTCAAATCCCTGCTACACCGGATTTTTATTTATGATTTTTCTCTGCAGCAACCACCCCTGGTCTCAGCATTGAGACCCGGCTTGAAACGTCAATTACTCATCAACGGAAAAAATATGAGTACCTCCGTAGCCAGAGTTACCTACCTGTGCAGCGAGGGACCCCTGTGCACACGGCTGCCAAGGAAAAATGGATTCATCATCATCATCATCGTGTGCAACGAAGGTTGGCTACCATGGATCGCCATTCTACTCTGTTTCTTGCTTTGATGGTGCAGGCTGACATAGATTGACTTGTCCATCTTTTGATGTTACTCATCCATGTTAGTCTTGGTCTGCCTCTGCCTCTTTTACCTTGTATTTTCCCTTCCAATATTACTTTTAGTAGGCTGTTGTGTCTTTTAACATGCCCCAAAAATTTCATTTCTCTTGTCTTAATTGTATTTAGTAGTTCTCTTTTTATTTTCAGTTGTTTTAAAACTTCATCATTTGTTATCTTTTGTTTCCATCCAATTCTACCTATTCTTGGATTAAAAATGGATTAACATGCAAAATTAATTTCCTAGTCTCTAGGGACTCCGTCAGAGGTGGTGGAAAAAAAATCTCTGCTTCCATCTGTAGACTTATGTTTCTGATATATCTTGGTTTCTCCAGCTCTTTTTCAATATTCCTCACTAGTAATGATCCAACAAAGTTAATATCAACAAGATAGATCCCTTCTTCTTCTACCTTTTTAGCTCCCAGTGGAGCATAGGTCTTCAACAAACACTTTCCAAGCCATTCTGTTGCCATTCTTTTAAGATCATTCCATGTCTTCCCCATCATCTTCATCTCTGCTTCTGTCTTCTCCAAGAATATTTTGGTCTTCCTCTTTGTCTTTTTCCTTGGGCAATCCAAAAAATGACCTGTCATGTAATATTCTCAGTTGGCTTCCTCAGTGTGTCCCCTATCCAGCGCCATCGTCTTCGCTGTATCTCTTTATCCACTGGTGTTTGACTGGTACATTTCCATAATTCTATGTTAGTGATTTTGTCCTGCCATTTCCATCCTTTTATTCTGCGTAAGCATCCATTAATGAAAGTCTGTATCTTCGTGATTGTCAATTTTGTTGTTCTCCATGTTTCACAGCCATATAATAGGACCGACTTAACATTTGAGTTGAACATTTTATTTTTGTATTTAACCTAATTTCTTTGCTTGCTTGCGTTCGCCCGATGACTAAAGAAGTGTACCTCTTCATCATCCGCCCTTAAAAGGACGTTAAGTGGGCGTGTCTGCGTTGTGGTTTAAAGTATAACTGTGATATTTGCGCCTTTCGGCCCAACACATCCGACTTCAGCATGACCTAATTTCTTTGAATTTCCATATGTTTACATTTCCATATGTTTACATTTCCATATGTTTACATTTCCATATGTTTACATTTCCATATATCTACATTTCCATGTGTTTACATTTCCATATGTTTACATTTCCATATGTTTACATTTCCATATATCTACATTTCCATGTGTTTACATTTCCATGTGTCTACATTTCCATATATCTACATTTCCATATGTCTACATTTCCATGTGTTTACATTTCCATATATCTACATTTCCATGTGTCTACATTTCCATGTGTCTACATTTCCATATATCTACATTTCCATGTGTTTACATTTCCATGTGTTTACATTTCCATGTGTTTATATTTCCATATGTCTACATTTCCATGTGTTTACATTTCCATATGTCTACATTTCCATGTGTCTATATTTCCATATATCTACATTTCCATGTGTCTACATTTCCATATGTCTACATTTCCATATATCTACATTTCCATATATCTACATTTCCATGTGTCTACATTTCCATATATCTACATTTCCATGTGTCTACATTTCCATGTGTTTACATTTCCATATGTCTACATTTCCATGTTTTTACATTTCCATGTGTTTACATTTCCATATGTCTACATTTCCATGTGTCTACAATTCCATATATCTACATTTCCATATGTCTACATTTCCATATATCTACATTTCCATATATCTACATTTCCATATGTCTACATTTCCATATATCTACATTTCCATATATCTACATTTCCATATATCTACATTTCCATATATTTACATTTCCATATGTCTAAATTTCCATATGTCTACATTTCCATATGTCTACATTTCCATATGTCTACATTTCCATATGTCTACATTTCCATGTGTCTACATTTCCATATATCTACATTTCCATATGTCTACATTTCCATATGTCTACATTTCCATGTGTCTACATTTCCATGTGTCTACATTTCCATGTGTTTACATTTCCATGTGTCTACATTTCCATGTGTCTACATTTCCATATGTCTACATTTCCATATGTCTACATTTCCATATATCTACATTTCCATATGTCTACATTTCCATATGTCTACATTTCCATATATCTACATTTCCATATATCTACATTTCCATGTGTTTACATTTCCATGTGTTTACATTTCCATGTGTTTACATTTCCATGTGTTTACATTTCCATGTGTCTACATTTCCATATATCTACATTTCCATATATCTACATTTCCATGTGTCTACATTTCCATATATCTACATTTCCATATATCTACATTTCCATATGTCTACATTTCCATGTGTTTACATTTCCATGTGTTTACATTTCCATGTGTTTACATTTCCATGTGTCTACATTTCCATATATCTACATTTCCATATATCTACATTTCCATGTGTCTACATTTCCATGTGTCTACATTTCCATATATCTACATTTCCATGTGTCTACATTTCCATATGTTTACATTTCCATATGTATACATTTCCATATGTATAAGAAAGATCCCTAAAGAAACAAAACTGGCAAATAATAGATCACGTAACAACGATACAACATGACCAACCGTCAAACCGAACACATACCATTCTCATGAAACTCTGTAATGAGCCAGAACACAGTGGAATCACTGTCTTCCTTTCTCTCAGATGCGATGAACCGGAGGATATTCTCGTGCTTCATACGAGGTAGGTTATAAATATCTACTTCGGCTAACCAGGACTGTTTGTCTTGCAGCGGGAACACCTTGACAGCAACGTGTTTGCAGGATCGAGGGATAATCATACCAGTATTGGAAATGTCGTTCTTGTAGTCTTCCCTGGAGAGAGAAATAGCAAGAATGATAAAGAGAATGGAGAAACATAAAGAGAATGGAGAAGCATAAAGAGAATGGAGAAACAGAAAGGTTAATATGGAGAGAGACATAGCAAGAATGATAAAGAGAATGGAGAAACATAAAGAGAATGGAAAAGCATAAAGAGAATGGAGAAGCATAAAGAGAATGGAGAAGCATAAAGAGAATGGAGAAACAGAAAGGTTAATATGGAGAGAGACATAGCAAGAATGATAAAGAGAATGGAGAAGCATAAAGAGAATGGAGAAGCATAACGAGAATGGAGAAGCATAAAGAGAATGGAGAAGCATAAAGAGAATGGAGAAACATAAAGGTTAATATGGAGAGAGAAATAGCAAGATTGATAAAGAGAATGGAGAAGCATAAAGAGAATGGAGAAACATAAAGGTTAATATGGAGAGAGAAATAGCAAGATTGATAAAGAGAATGGAGAAGCATAAAGAGAATGGAGAAACATAAAGGTTAATATGGAGAGAGAAATAGCAAGATTGATAAAGAGAATGGAGAAGCATAAAGGTTAATATGGAGAGAGAAATAGCAAGATTGATAAAGAGAATGGAGAAACATAAAGAGAATGGAGAAACACAAAAAGAATGGAGAAACACAAAGAGAATGGAGAAACATAAAGAGAATGGAGAAACATAAAGAGAATGGAGAAACATAAAGGCTAATATGGAGAGAGAAATAGCAAAATTGATAAAGAGAATGGAGAAACATAAAGGTTAATATGGAGAGAGAGATATAGCAAGAATGGTAAAGAGAATTGAGAAACAAAGGTTAATCTCGAAAGAGAAATAGTAAAATGATAAAGAGAATCATTATCATCATCATGTGCCATACCGGTTGGCGTAGGCGATCATGTCCTTCCACAATCTTCTATCCACAGTATATCGTATCAATTCTGTTGATGACTGTTTCCCATGCCATGACACCAAGTTATCCAGTATTTTCTCTCTTTGTCGTCCGTGATCTCTCTTTCCTTGTATTTTGCCAGTTGTAACCAAGTATTCCAACTTTCCTCTTCTCATGATGTGCCCGAAAAATGTTGATTGTTTCCTTCTGATATTTTTTTAAGAGCTCCCTTTTTGTGTTGGTCTCTTTGAGAATTTCCTCATTGGTCTTTTTAGCGTGTCCAGGGAACTTTCAACATTCTTCTGAGAAATCCCATCTCTGTGGCCTCTAATCATCTTTTCATTTGTTTGTCTACTATCCATGATTCACTTCCATAGGTTAGAATTGGTTCTATATAGCACTGATAAACTCTTTTTCTCACTTCTATTGACATAGATTTGTTGCGTAAGACGTTTTTCATTTTCTGAAATGCTATTTTGGCCTGGGCTATTCTGCTTTTTATTTCTGTGGTGCATCTTCCATCTGATGTTATTATTATAAAGAGAATAGAGAAACATAAAAGTTAAACTGGAGAGAGAAACAATAAGAATGATAAAAAGAATAGAGTAACATAAAAGTTAAACTGGAGAGAGAAACAATAAGAATGATAAAAAGAATAGAGAAACATAAAAGTTAAACTGGAGAGAGAAACAATAAGAATGATAAAAAGAATAGAGAAACATAAAAGTTAAACTGGAGTAAAAAATAATGATAAGAGAATAGAGAAACATAAAAGTTAAACTGGAGAGAGAAACAATAAGAATGATAAAAAGAATAGAGAAACATAAAGGGTAAACTGAGAAGAGAAGTAGTATGTCTGTTTGTGTCAGGATCACCAGATGAATCTATCTATCTATTGTCCTTTCGAGCCGAAGACGGCACATAGGTCAGAACCACAATCTCAAAAACAGAAACCTTGCGTGCCAAAATGGCACATATTGCAGAGATCACTGCTTCTAAAATCTATGGCTCTGTTTCCATAACAATACTTTTTACAAAGACAGCTTGTCAAGCCATCGATCAACCTCCTTAGTCGCCTCTTACAACATGCCTGGATGAATCTATAGGTGCTCTGAAATCCCCTTTGAGAACTCTGTGGAGGGAGGGAGGGAGACAGGAAGGGGGGAGGGGGGAGGGAGGGAAGGAGGAAGGCAGGAAGAGAGGGAGGGAGGGAGGAAGGAAGGCAGGAAGGAAGGGATGGGGAGAGAGGGAGGACTGGGGGAGGGAGGGAAGGAAGGAAGGAAGGAGGGAGGGAAGGAAGGAAGGAAGGAAGGAAGGAAGGAAGGAAGAAAGGAAGGAAGGAAGGAAGGAAGGAAGGAAGGAAGGAAGGAAGGAAGGAAGGAAGGAAGGAAGGAAGGAAGGAAGGAAGGAAGGAAGGAAGGAAGGAAGGAAGGAAGGAAGGAAGGAAGGAAGGAAGGAAGGAAGGAAGGAAAACTAATGTCTTAACAAAATCACTTACTGATCCGGAAGCCTAGCTTTCCACAGACACCCATAGCGCCCCTAGCTCTCAGCTCTAGAAGTTCTAAGTTGAGCGAAGACTGCGAAGGAGTCGGAGCCAGACTCGGATCCACAGTTGGCAGCTGAGTATGTCCCAAATGGTGTTGATGTCGCCTCCACATAAAGAACAGGGTCACAACTATAATGCCAGCACCGAGAATCGGAACGATGGAATATAAGAGGGCTTTGGTTAACTGGTGATCCCGCCTGACCACATCAGTCATCTCCTGCACTTTTCTTGGCTTTTCAGAGTTAGGTTGGAGTACGGTTTGTTTCGGTCTAAAAAAGTATTTGTTGTTGCAGAGATCTCCATCACAGCAGCAGAAGAAAACGCCAGATGTTGGTTCATCCTCCACACACTCCTTTTTACCAAAACACCTGCATGCACAAAAAATAATTAATTAATGTGAGAGTAATGATGTGTCTTTACAACAGCCTACAAAAAGTAGTATTGGTGGGGAAAATATAGTGTAAAAGAGGCAGACCAAGACTAACATCGATAAGTAACATCAAAAAATGGACAAATCAGCCTATGACAACCTGCACCATCAAAGCAAGAGACAGAGCAGAATGGTGCTCCATGGTAGCCAACCTTCATTGCGGTGATAGCACTTGATGAATATGATGAATGACATACTAATTATGATGAGTAATTACATAATGATACTAATGACATATTAATTATAATGAAGGTAATGACATATTAATTATAATGATAGTGAATGCAAAATAAAGACAAGTGGAACAATAATAAAACAGGCAGATGAATTTAAATATCTGGGAACAATGTTAACCTCAGTTGGTAGATGTACAACAGAGGTGAGATGTAGAATGTCTCAGCCAAAGCAGCTTTCCAAAAAATGAGGAAGATACTATGCAATCCATTTTTGACAATAGAAACAAGAAAAGAGTTCTTAAATGTTATGTAGAGACAATCTTAACATATGGATGTGAATCATGGACAATAGGACAACAGACAAGAAAATCACTGGAGTCTGTAGAAATGTGGTTTTACAGAAGAATGTTGAGAATACCATGGACAGATAAGAAGAGTAATGAAAACGTTCTGAAAGAGGCAAAGCAAAAAGAGAGCTAATTTCCAATATTAGGAAGAAACAATCATCATTTTTTGGCCATGTAATGAGAAGGGAACAGCTGGAATATATTGTAACTGGGAAAATTGAGGGACAAAGAGATAGAGGGAAGCAAAGAGATAGAGGGAAGCAAAGAGAAAAAATACCAGACAGCTTAAGAGAATGGCTTGGCAGAAGGTCAACAACAGAAATGATAAATAACTGTCGAGATCGAAAGTTGTGGAGAGACATGATCATCTACACCAGTAGGCCCAGTACTTGATGATGATAATGATGACTGACATATTATTTATAAAGATAGTAACGACATCCATCACAGACCTTATGAACATCTTCACGCTGCTCAAACAATGTAGGTTATTCTGACTTGGTCACTTAGATCATATGAAAGATGGCCACATACCAAAAGATATACTTTATGGACAACTAGCAGATGGCAAAGGAATCAAGGGGCACCCAAAACTTCCATTTGTAGACATGTGTAAACATGACATGAAGACTCTGAACGTAAACCCTACAGCCTGGGAAGACATAGCTGCAGACCACAATTTTTGAAACACACTCTAAAGCTGCAACTCAAGCTAGAAGCAGACAGATTCATAGAAAAAGGGAATACACCGAGAAAGTAAAGAAAAAATAACATTTCTAGGGGCGCTGGAAAATCTATAGTCAACTATAACTGACGGAGGCTACTAATACTAGGATAAGTAATATAGAGTGTAATTAATCAAGAACATACAATAAGTAATTAAGTAATCTAAAGTATAATTAATAACCCTTATGTATGCATGTGAGAGCTGGAAAACAACAAGAGATATAGAAACAAAGTTGAACGTATTCAAAAATAAATGTCTAAGGAAAATACTTGGTGACATGAAGACTCTGAACATAAACCCTGCAGCCTGGGAAGACATAGCTGCAGACCACAATTTTTGAAACACTCTAAAGCTGTAACTCAAGCAAGAAGCAGACAGATTCATAAAAAAAATAGAATACACAGTGAGGGGGAACAAAATTAAAATATTTCCTAGGGGTGCTGTAAAATCCATAGTCAACTAAAACTGACGGAGGCTACTAGTAATGACATATTGAAACATCAATCTATCTAGTTACCTTTCAAGCTGTAGCAGGCCTATAGGGCATAGACCCAGATACTCTTTCTCTTATCTAAATTTTTATTCTAGCAGTTTTCAGGTCTACGTTTCATTAACAAAAGTGTTGTTATGATAGCAGCTTGTTAAACCTCAGATCAACGGTTCTATACCAAGCGGGAGAAAAACAAATCCTCTGTTATGAATCCAACTGGAAACCACTTTTGAAAAGTCTATCTATCTATTGACCTTTCGAGCTGTAGCCAGCCCATAGGGCGTAGACCAAGATACTGCTTCTCTTATCTGAATTTTTATTCTGGTAGTTTTCAATTTTTTTAAAGAAATTTTATAAAATCTCGCCATTTGTCTCTGTTCTGTGCAAGCAGCTCCATCTCATTAAGGGAGCCGATTCCTGCTGCTCTTGCCTCTCTCATCAATGTTCTTCTCAGTGTCTCTCTGGGTCTTCCTCTTTTCCTCTTACCTGTTGTTTCCCACATGAGGACTTGCTTTGCTAATCGGTTATTATCTCTCCTCATCACATGTCCAACATATGACCATCGTCTTTTCTTTATTACTGAAGATATTAGTGGTTGATTGGCGATTTCTCTAATTTCCTCGTTTGTTTTGAATTCGTTCCACGCTATACCAAGTATTTTTCTTAGACATTTATTTTCGAATGCGTTCAACTTTGTTTCTATATTTTGAAAAAGTAGAGGATTAAAAAAAAAAACTAGGCTGACCTAGAGAAACACTAAAAAGAACACAGAGGCACGAGACAACAACAACAGGCATCCTCTCCCCTACAGGTATTAAGAGTAGCTTGCCCAGCACTGAATCTATAACATGATACATTTCGAGTTCTGTAAAAGGTTAAAAAAGAAAGAAAAAAAGTAAAGTACCCCCGTCACGCCAAGTGGCATATAGGGAATATGGTGTTAGTGACCTTACATTTTACAGACCTTCAGCACATGATTTTTGGGTTAATGTGGTCGGTATTACACCCGTGCCGCTTCACTTCCCCAGAAAAAAATCTGGTACACATTAAAGGCTGGGTGAACCCAGAAGCCGTCGGTTGGGATCGAACCCTACCTCTTGTCCTTTGTAGTCCAGTTCACTAACTACTAAGCTATCGCGGCTCCCAAAAATATATATAATAGTACCCAAAATATATACAATGGGGCCAAAGATATATACAATAGGACCAAAGATATATACAATAGGACCAAAGATATATACAATAGGACCAAAGATATATACAATAGGACCAAAGATATATACAATAGGACCAAAGATATATACAATAGGACCAAAGATATATACAATAGGACCAAAGATATATACAATAGGGCCAAAGATATATACAATAGGGCCAAAGATATATACAATAGGACCAAAGATATATACAATAGGGCCAAAGATATATACAATAGGGCCAAAGATATATACAATAGGACCAAAGATATATACAATAGGGCCAAAAATATATACAATAGGACCAAAGATATATGCAATAACAGGGCCCAAAACATATACAAGAACACAGCCCACTATCGATACAACAAGAAAGCCTATAACAAACAACAGGGCCAACAACAAATACAAGAGGGCCATGACGTATATAACAACAGGTCCCAAAACATACAACAGCATGGGGGACTGGTTGGTCTCAAGGCAAGATGCCGGCCTCGAGGCAGAGAGGTTGTGGGTTCAAATCCCGGCTTCACTAGTTGGGAATTTTATTCATGATTTCTCTCTGCGGCAACCACCCTGGTCTCAGCAGCGAGGCCTGGCTTGAAACGTCAATTACTCATCGACGGAAAAAAAATTATGAGTACCTCCGAAGTTATCTGCCTATGCGGCGAGGGACCCCCGTGCACACGGCTGCCAGGGGAAAAATGGATTAACGCGCAAAATTCAGTTCCTAATCTCTATGGACTTTGTCAGAGGTAAAAGTTGGCGAACGCAAAAAAAAACAACAGCATATTAAACTTACTGGTTGTCGTTCATCCAGCAACCTTTTTTGACAATCTGGTCCTGCGTTACGTTGTTGGTGATCCATGAGACAAAGCACAACATATAGTTATGTGGTTCATCTAACGGCTCGTTGTTGGCTGTTGTCAAGTTGGCACACTCCTCCACCACAGTCTCACAGGGTCCTGTACCAGCTAGACAGTTCTGATGGTCATAACCCTCACACATCGTGGATCCTTTGTGAAGTCTCCCACCTGGTGTGTACAGACAGAAATATATTATCCAGGTGAAATCATTACACATAAATGTAAAGGTAAACATATAATTAGCAGCAGGCAGATAAAAAGAAAACACAAATGAACTATCATCAGCAAAATTGGGCTTGATATTAATCACGGAAAGACTAAAGTCATGAAAAGTTTAATTCCAACAGATGACAGAATATTTCCAACATTTCTATGCCAGCTAAATTGGGCTTGATATCAATCACGAAAAGACTAAATTCATAAAAAGCTTAATTCCAACAGTTGCTTGCACAGGAAAGGAAACATTTTCTTTTCTAAGCCATGTGATGATTTTATCTTTTATGCTTGACGAATTAGGAACTTTGTCCTCCAGTGCTACCGCATTATGATAGGATGCATTGTTCATTACAAGATATGACGGTCTATCCAGAAAGGGGAGTAGAGTGTTCTCTATCCAGTCTCTGAAAATTCGTCCATTCATTTCAGTGTGGTAGTCCCTATTGTCTGTAGACTCTGATAGAAAAATAAGTTGTGTGTCATTAACAAAACCATTCTCTCAACTGCCAGCATGTACCAATATAATGTGTTGTCCTTTGCAAACATCCAAAAAGTTGTTTTTGATATTTAAATATCATATTATAATTGCAGTCGAACTTTAAGTTTGCGCAAAGTTGATTCAATTCAAACATTTTCAAAGTTTCTTGTCTAATATCTTTGTTGAAATCATCAACTTTTATTTTTCTTCCTTGCTTGACCATCGCCTATGCAGAGTCAAAGTTCTGTCCTATCCATCGATTGAAAGACTTTCTATCTATATTTAGAGCTGCCCGTGTTCTGTTTTCTGGTCTTTTGATATCGTAATATAACCGACCCCTTTTAGATTCCTTGTAAAAGTGCATGTACAATAACACAGTTGCTCTTTGCATAGTGATGAATTTACACTTTAAACTCTTCATGGTTTTAAAAGTCAAGTAGTCGCTTCACATCAGCTTACAAATTATCACATATAAAGTACACATTAGTTACAGTATATAGTTAACTACAGTATACATTAATAGTAAATATTTTGTCAAAATACGCCTCTGGACCAATTTAACAAGAAACCAGATATGAAATTACCAAAAAAAAAAACCTCAGACTGGCGCGCGGCTTACAAGTTACGAGTGCAAAACGGTGCTAAGATTGTGCGGAGAGCACGTGAAATTTGCCTTTTTAAATGGTGAGTTGATTACAACAAATGTAGGTATTGTAAAATTCTAAAATTTAGGTCAAGAAAGAAAATCATATTTTTATATACCTCAAATAAGCAAAATCTTTCCTAAATGCATTAGTGGGGCAAAAAATCAGACTGAAGGTCGGTGAAAAAAATAATAATTCACAAAAAATAATTACAGAAATTCATGAAACAGTTTCCAAGATAATTAATTAACTCTGTGGGCACGAATTTCTGAACGAACTTTAGAATAAAAATTTAGATAAGAGAAAGAGTATCTGGGTCTATGCCCTATGGGCCGGCTATGGCTCGAAAAGTCAATAGATAGATAATCATTATGCAAAAATGTAACAGGTGAACATATAATACAAATATTAAGGTAAAATACGAGACTTGAATTAGCGTCTTAGCATGCGAGTTTTCACCCATATGTGCTCAGCTGCCTATCCAAAAGTGTTCGGAGACTTCTGGATAGTGTCACTTCAAGCATCAAAATTCACGATGCGAGGTGGCATTCCTCACCTTCCCAGAGTACTACCCTGGTACCCATTTCTGCCAGCGGTTGGGTCGACCGCGGGGGTATTTTTTCCAACCATGAGTATAATTCACACTGCTTCCAGTGGGAATCAAACATGAGTTGTCCGAACGCTGGTAGCCCAGTCGGGTGGTTTTCTCAACTAGGCTACGGAGGCCTCCTGTAAAAATATAAATTACAGTGGAGCATCGAACTTTAAACAACCCAAGATAGATATTCTGGGAATGTGTGAAACAAGATGGCTGGGAGCGGAGAGAATAAAATTGAATACAGGGGAGATGTTTTTATCATCAGGACACCAGGAACCAGGAGCACAACATAGCGAAGGGGTAGCTATAATGCTAAAGCATTTGAAATAAGAACAGGAGTAAGGCAAGGATGCCTTCTGTCTCCATTTCTCTTTCTACTGGCCATAGATTGGATTATGAAAATAACTCAAAACAACAGAAATGGGATCCAGTGGTCACTGACCAAACAACTTGATGATTTAGACTTTGCTGATGACATAGCTCTCCTATCACACAGCCACCAACAGATGCAAGATAAAATGAGTATATTAGATGAGAGATCACAACAGCTAGGACTAAAGATTAATAGAGATAAGACCAACATTATGAGAATTAATGCAGTTGGCAATAACCAAATAAAACTAGGAGAAATACCTCTACTAGACGTACAATCTTATATATATCTGGGCAGTAATATAGATAAAGAGGGAGGAACAGAAAACGATACCAAAATAAGGATATCAAAAGCAAGAGGAGCTTTCATTGCACTGGGAAACATATGGAAATCCAAAGAAATTAGGCTAAATACAAAAATACAAATTTTCAACTCCAATGTTAAGTCGGTTCTATTATATGGCTGTGAAACATGGAGAATAACAAAATTGACAATCACGAAGGTACAGACTTTCATTAATGGATGCTTGCGCAGAATAAAGGGATGGAAATGGCAGGACAAAGTCACAAACGTGGAATTATGGAAATGTACCGGTCAAATACCAGTGGATAAAGAAATACAGCGAAGACGATGGCGATGGATAGGACACACACTACGGAAACCAACTGAGAGTATTACACAACAGGCCCTTTTTTGGAATCCCCAGGGGAAAAGACAAAGAGGAAGACCAAGGAATTCTTGGAGAAGACAGATTGAAGCAGAGATGAAGATGATGGGGAAGACATGGAATGATCTTAAAAGAATTGCAAAAAACAGAACGACTTGGAAAGTGTTTGTTGAAGACCTATGCTCCACTGGGAGCTAAAAGGTAGAAGAAGAAGATGAGTATAATTCACACTGCTTCCAGTGGGAATCAAACATGAGTTGTCCGAACGCTGGTAGCCCAGTCGGGTGGTTTTCTCAACTAGGCTACGGAGGCCTCCTGTAAAAATATAAATTACAGTGGAGCATCGAACTTTGAACAACCCTTAAGCGTTCCAGAGTTTATAGGTATTTAAATTCTTTTACTTGTTTCAATTGTCTGCCATATATAGTTATGTTGATATTTTGTTTCTCTTTTGCGATATTCATGACTTCTGTTTTGTTGATGCTGATTTTTATGTTGTATTTTGTGCCTGTGCTGTTGAGTGTATTTAAGTGTTATTGTAGGTTTTCCATTTTTTCATGTATTAGTGCCTGATCATCTGTGAATAGAAGTTCATTGAACTCCTCATGTCTCTGATGGGTTGGCTAACTTGCATATAGTCCATGTATGTAACAAATGGGGGGGGGGGGGTGTTACGCACCCCTGCCCCTGCAGCTGCTGTTGATGTAGAGACTGTTAAGTAGGCTACTTAGATGTTCGCTTACTCCGTATGTTGTTTGTATCTCCCACAGTTGCTCCCTGTTTACTCGGTCGAATGCTTTTTCCTGGTCAATGAAGGCTATGTACAAATTTTGATTGTGTTCTGTCTTCTTTTCTGCTAGCTGATTTAAAGTGAACAGAGCATCAGTACATCCTCTGTTTTATTCTTGTTGCAGGAGCTACCTCAGGCATGTTGTAAGAGGCGGCTAAGGAGGTTGATCGATGGCTTGACAAGCTGTCATTGTAAAAAGTTTTGTTATGGAAACAGCCATAGATTTTAGAAGCAGTGATCTCTGCAATATGTGCCATTTTGGCACGCAAGGTTTCTGTTTTTGAGATTGTGGTGCCCTATGTGCCATCTTCGGCTCGAAAGGACAATAGATAGATAGATAGGAGCTACTGAGTTAAGTGCACTGTGCACACCTTGGACTTCATCTGTTTTGATCATGTTTCGATATTCCAATTGTATACGATCAATGATGATATCGTATGACAGGGAACAGTTGGCTGTGTTCACTTTCTGTGTGGTTTCGCCTTATGTCTTTTGGTGTGTGCTGAGACTGCTACGATGGGGACTACAGCTACCTTTCTTTGTTTGGGAGATCAGTTAGTAATTCGGATGATTCCACTCGCACGGGCAGTTGAGCAATTATGAATTTTTAATTCGTTTGTAGCGATACTGGGGCCTTCCATAACCAAAGAACCAAATCCTCTGTTTTTCTGAACCCCATATGAGAATCGTTTAACTGTAGTTCTATTATTGGTCTTAGTCTTTCCTACATGTTTGAGAAGCGATATACCTGTATATTGATTGCAGTCTTTCTTGCTACCTTTCTAATACTAGTAATACAATTTTTTTAAATTTTCACTTCATTCATACACATGTATGTATTTGTCTTGTCTATGACTTGTACACACCTTCATCGTTCTAAATTCTCATCCGATGTTTACACATTCATCATCAAGTATCATGTCTGCTGGTGTAGGTGATCATGTCCCTCCACAACTTTTGATCTCGACATTTATTTATCATTTCTGTTGTTGACCTTCTGCCAAGCCATTCTCTTGAGCTGTCTGGTATTTTTTCTTTTTGCTTCCCTCTATCTCTTCATCCCTCAATTTTCCCAGTTGTTACAATATATTCCAGCTGTTTTCTTCTCATTACATGGTCAAAAAATGATGATTGTTTCTTCCTAATATTGGAAATTAGCTCTCTTTTTGCTTTGGCCTCATTTCAGAATGTTTTCATTACTCTTCTTAGCTGTACATGGTATTCTCAACATTCTTCTGTAAAACCTCATTTCTACAGACTCCACCAGTCATTTTTGTGTCTGTTTGTGTGAATTTCTTGTCATTTAATATATTACCTAAACAAAAAAATCTCACAACACTGCTACGCTCTTGCTTGGTGCATTGTTGCAGGGCTACCACCAACTTATTGACCTGCTTCCAGATTCATAGAGGTACCAACACCATCTATTGCTAACTCAAGGCCACGATCTCTACGTACAAGACAAGCAATGATATTGGTCATACATGCGATTTAGAAACAAACTTTTCCAATTTCCATTGACCAAAATATGTGCAATGTGTGTATGCATGCCTGTGTGTTTTTTTTATCCATGACAAAACAAAACGGAGACGCAAAATTAAATTTATCTGCAAAAACTTACTGCATTCCGGTGATTTTAAGAGCAAGATAACGATCAATCCAAACACCCATATACAACACAACCTCCGAGGAGACAGCAAGAAGCAGCCACAGGCCAACCTGGCACACATTCTTGCTGAAATCAGATTGGCGGACCAATCAACCTGTAATAAACTTGGGTCAAGGCAAAGAAACGCACATAAATACATCAAAATGTGAAGCTGCAATGAAACTAATAGTGAGGAGAAATGAAACAAAATAAATATGAACAAAAAAATTGTCATTTGTCACAAGACTTCCTAGGTTTTTAAATTCCTCTACTTGTTTTAGTTGTTCTTCTTCTTCCTTTCAGCTCCCTGTGGAGCATAGGTCTTCAACAAACACTTTCCAAGTCGTTCTGTTTCTTGTCATTCTTTTAAGATCATTCCATGTCTTCCCCATCATCTTCATCTCTGCTTCTGTCTGTCTTCTCCAAGAATTCCTTGGTCTTCCTCTTTGTCTTTTCCCCTGGGGATTCCAAAAAAGGGCCTGATGTTTAATACTCTCAGTTGGCTTTTGCAGTGTGTGTCCTATCCAGCGCCATCATCTTCGCTGTATCTCTTTATCCATTGGTATTTGACTAGTACATTTCCATAATTCTATGTTAGTGATTTTGTCATGCCATTTCCATCCTTTAATTCTGCATAAGCATCCATTAACGAAAGTCTGTATCTTCATGATTGTCAATTTTACTTGTTTTAGTTGTGTGCCGTTTATAGTTATGTTTATGTTCCTATTCATGACATCTGTTTTATTGATGTTTATTTTCTTGTTGCATTTTGTGCCTGTGCCGTTGAGTCTATTATGTGCTCTTGTAGGTCTCCCATTTTTCCATGTATTAGTGCCTGATCATCTGCAAATAGAAGCGCATTGATCTCCTCTAATGTTGGCTAACTTCCATATATAGTCCATGTATGTAACAAACAGTAAAAAGGGGGAGGGGTGGGGGAGAGAGAGACGTAGTACGCACCCATGCCTACTACTGTTTTGCTGACTTATTTACATTGTCATTCTATTCTAACCCCTGCCTACTACTGTTTTGCTGACTTATTTACATTGTCATTCTATTCTAACCACTGCCTACTACTGTTTTGCTGACTTATTTACATTGTCATTCTATTCTAATCCCTGCCTACTACTGTTTTGCTAACTTATTTACATTGTTATTCTATTCTAACCCTGCCTACTACTGTTTTGCTAACTTATTTACATTGTTATTCTATTCTAACCCCTGCCTACTACTGTTTTGCTAACTTATTTACATTGTCATTCTATTCTAACCCTGCCTACTACTGTTTTGCTAACTTATTTACATTGTTATTCTATTCTAACCCCTGCCTACTACTGTTTTGCTGACTTATTTACATTGTCATTCTATTCTAACCCCTGCCTACTACTGTTTTGCTGACTTATTTACATTGTCATTCTATTCTAACCCCTGCCTACTACTGTTTTTCTGAATTATTAACATTATTCTGTTCTTGTAGGTCTTCCATTTTTCCATGTATTAGTGCTTGATTGTCTGCAAATAGAAGCTCATTTGAATGAACAGAATGTCTAAGGAAAATACTTGGTATAGCGTGGAATGATTTCAAAACAAACAAGGAAATTAGAGAAATCGCCAATCAACCACTAATATCTTCAGCAATAAAGAAAAGACGATGGTCATATGTTGGACATGTGATGAGAAGACATAATAACTGAATAACAAAGCAAGCCCTCTTGTGGGAAACAACAAGTAAAAGAGGATAAGAGGCCGACCCATAGAGACACTGAGAAGAACATTGATCAGAGAGGCAAGAGCAGCAGGAATCGGCTCCATCAATGAGATAGAGCTGCTTACACAGAACAGAGACAAATGGCGAGATTTAATAAAAGAACATTTACAAGGATTGAAAACTGCTAGAAAAAAATTTAGATAAAAGAAAGAGTATCTGGGTCTATGCCCTATGGGCCGGCTATGGCTCGAAAGGTCAATATATAGATAGATAATATGCAAGAAAAAAACATAGCAGGATTCAGAAAGGTGAGAAGCCAAATATATAATATTTTATATGACCAAATATATATATAAAATAATTAAAAATTAAGATTGTTTGAAAATTGCTTCTCTCAGCTATAAAAATGTCCAAATGTCTCGTCTAACTTACCATATCTGATCATATATATTGTAAATCACTAAAAATGTTATGTATTGACTAAGAGTGTTGTGTAGTTAGCGCCGGATTTTTTCTAATCATCATCATCGAGTGCTGTCTCCGCAACGAAGGTTGGCTACCATGGATCGTCATTCCACTGTTTCTTGCTTTGATGGTGCAGGTTGTCATAGATTGACTTGTCCATCTTTTGATGTTACTCGTCCATGTTAGTCTTGGTCTGCCTCTTTTACCTTGTATTTTCCCTTGCAATATTACTTTTAGTAGGCTGTTGTGTCTTTTAACATGCCCCAAAAATTTCATTTGTCTTGTCTTAATTGTATTTAGTAGTTCTCTTTTCATTTTTTGTTGCTTTAAAACTCTGTCTGTTCTCTTTTCTTTCCATCCAATTCTACCTATTCTTCTATAACTCCACATTTCAAAGGCTTCAATTTTCTTTTTTCTGTTCTGTTTTCTTGTCTAATGTCCATGTTTCTGCACCATACAGGAATATTGAGAAGATGTAACATTTTGCTATTCTTAGCTTCAGCCCTACTGTTATTTGTTTTGTTGTTAGTATATTTTACATGGCATTAAAATTATTTTTTACTTCTCTTCTAATAAATAAATCAATAATTCTTCCAACTAAATTATCACAGCGGCTGAGGACAATGTAACATACACACAACAGTGTTCACAGCCAAAATAATGGAGAAACAATCGTGATCAAAAGGGCAATAAACAAATCAATTTTTCTACCAACTCTGTGCTATCAGTGCCAGAATTGGACGCTGGACTCTAGAGCAATAAGAAAGATAACGACCACCGAAATGAAATGTGTCAGAAGAATGACAGGAAACAGCTTAAGGGACAGAGTAAGAAACACTGACCTGAGGAAGAAACTCGAAATTGAACCAGCCACCGAATACATAAAGAAACAACAGATAGATAAATTGGTTCGGCCACACAACAAGACAAAAAGAACTAACAATGACTCAAAGAGCCATAAACAAACGCTACGAAAACGCCAGATTAAGAGGAAGACCGAGAAAGAGATGGATAAAGTGATAAAGGAAATACTAGAGTCACTAGGAGGGATAACTGTGATAACACCAGAAGAGGCCAACAGAAGAGCAAAGAATCGCAGGGTATCTCCCCTCGACGCCAACGGCAATTTAGAGGAAGGATAGAAGAAGAAGATGAAGAATTCACCACAAGTGTGACCACCAACCAATGTCAGAAAATCCAACCGATTACAAACTCATAAAATGATTGAAATGATGGAACAGAACCGTGAGAACGTCAAAATACAAACACAAACAAAAATAAACGTTGAACGGAACGAAACTAAACGGATAATAATAAATAACGGTTAACGAACGAAGAATTCTGATATTTCATCCTGGTATAGACAAGAAATATACCTTAACCTACCTTTAAAGCTTCGATTAGATCCGCTATAAATCTCTGAGAACTCCAATAATTCGTGGAAGTCCAGAACCGCGAGAATCAACTAACAGAACCACAACCAACCACAATTATTATATTATTTTATTCATCACAAGAAGGTACTGACTCTACGACTCATGGTTTGTTTTTGGCGAACTCTCCTAAATCCATCAACGTCTACAATATATGAAATTGCAGCATGAACAGCCAATCCATAATAGATACAAACATGACGAGAAGTCAGCTTCTGCATCTACTTTCCCACGGAAATAAACACAAAAAGTTGGCTTGTCCGTTACTCAAAACATGGATGGTGAAGGAACAAGATGGCGGTGTTATGGTAGCTGGAGCCCGGATGTAGGTTGAAGACAAGAGAGATGGAGTCCAAAAAATTCTAGGACAAGTTTCTCTATATGCCCAGGTGTTAAGGAATCAAGTTGCATAAAGATGCGAAGCTGTTGTAAAGCCGGGGATAATAATGGCATTTTAAAAAAAAGTAGTATGAGGCACACATCATGAGAAGAGGAAGGTTGGAATACTTGGTTACACGTCACTTCTTCTTCTTCTATCCTTTCTCTATTGCCGTTGGCGTCAAGGGGAGAAACAAACTGCGATTCTTTGCTCTTCTGTTGGCCTCTTCTGATGTTATCCCTCCTAGTGACTCTAGTATTCCATTTATCCATTTATTTCTCGGTCTTCCTCTTAATCTGGCGTTTTCGTAGCGTTTGTTTATGGCTCTTGATTCGTTGTTACTTCTGCGGATCATAGAAATGGGAGTTAAGATGGGCACAGCCAGAAATGAGAAACTTAGTGGCCAAATCAGAAGACTTACCAACCAACATAGAACTGGAGTCGTCAGTCGCTGGACGGGACTTGCTGAGGAGGGGATCTGAGCACCTATGGACATGTTCGGAGTGCAATGATGATGACCCGCAAATAACTCAATAACTTGGTTACAACAGGCAAAATACAAGGAAAGAGAGATCGGGGACGACAAAGAGAGAAAATACTGGATAGCTTGGTGTCATGGCATGGAAAACAGTCAACAACAGAACTGATACGATGCACTGTGGATAGAAGATTGCGGAAGGACATGATCGCCTACGCCAACCGGTATGGCACATGATGATGATGTTGGCTGTAACAGCTTTACGTAGGTGAGAAAAAAAAACAAAAGTCGAACGACGTTTCGGCCAAGTAGGCCTTGAGGTGGAACAACAAACAATAATTATATATGTGTGTGTGTGTGTGTGTGTGTGTGTGTGTGTGTGTGTGTGTGTGTGGTGTGTGTGTGTGTGTGTGTGTGTGTGTGTGTGTGTGTGTGTGTGTGTGTGTGTGTGTGTGTGTGTGTGTGTGTGTGTGTGTGTGTGTGTGTGTGTGTGTGTGTGTGTGTGTGTGTGTGTGTGTGTGTGTGTGTGTGTGTGTGTGTGTGTGTGTGTTAGACAAGGTTGTGTGCTGTCACCAGATTTGTTTAATATTTATAGTGAGATTATTTTAAGATCCAAAAGGGGCATGCCTGGAATAACAATTGGAGGTCATAATATAAATATATAATCTAAGGTATGCTGATGGTACAGTCTTAATAGCTAAGAGTGAAAATGAGTTACAAGATATGTTGGACATTATAGTGAAAGAAAGCAAAAATAAAGAACTCAGCCTTAATAGCAAAAAGACAGAGGTAATGGTAACAACAAAGACAAAGACATCACCTCAGTGCAAAATAAAGACAAGTGGAACAATATTAAAACAGGTAAATTAATTTAAATATTTGGGAACTTTGTTAACCTCAGACGGAAGATGTACAAAAGAGGTGAGATGCAGAATGGCTCAGGCAAAAGCAGCTTTCCAAAAAATGAGGAAGGTATTATGCAATCCATTTTTGACAATAGAAACAAGAAAAAGAGTTCTTAAATGTTACGTAGAGCCAGTCTTAACATACGGATGTGAGTCATGGACAATAGGACAACAGACAAGAAAATCACAGGAGTCTGTAGAAATGTGGTTTTACAGAAGAATATTGAGAATACCATGGACAGCTAAGAAGAGTAATGAAGATGTTCTGAGAGAGGTCAAAACAAAAAGAGAGCTAATTTCCAATATTAGGAAGAAACAATCATCATTTTTTGGCCATGTAATGAGAAGAGAACAGCTGGAATATATTGTAACAACTGGGAAAATTGAGGGACGAAGAGATAGAGGGAAGCAAAGAGAAAAAATAACAGACAGCTTAAGAGAATGGCTTGGCAGAAGGTCAACAACAGAATGATAAATAGCTGCCGATATCGAAAGTTGTGGAGAGACATGATCACCTACGCCACCAGGCCCGGTACTTGATGATGATGATGATGATATATATATATGGATATACACAGGAGTCTAACTACATTGTGATAATATGATAGATTCTCGAGAAAGAAAAAAAAATGTCAATCAATTTGAAAAATCAATTTGATTTGAGAATCGTCTCATTGCTCAGTTAGGTTCGCTGTCCCCACACGGCATGAACATATCGCACTCATACACATAGGATACCGACTACACATTTCTTACCCCCATGCGCAACCGCACCTATACATGTATGTATATTTGTCTGCATATATATTGCCACATTTGGACACCTTCGGGTTTTCTTTTGTGTGCTTTGTGGCAATATATACATACTTATGCTTTTACGTATGTATTGATATGTACACGTGATTTTTACACATCTGTTCGGTGTGCACAACCATAGTTAGGTATACACAGTTTTAAACGTATCTTGTGTCCATCTCCCATAATTTTAGAACCCTTCTCATTTATTTCTCACCTGACTACATGGCTGACCAAGCTCTGGACCGCAGGGAAGTGTCTTTTTTTCCCTTTCTTGAGAATCTAGCATATTATTGCCATGGAGTTAGATTTCTGTGTAAATCCTTATATATGTGTGTGTGTGTTTGGTTTATTGTTGCAGCTGAAGGCCTACTTGGCCGAAACGTCGTTCGACGTTTTTGTTTCATTTTTCACCGACTTCTACTTTCATCTGTTCTGTTTTATCTTGCTCTGCTCCGATTCCTATGATCGGCATGTTTTTTTTTTTTTTTAAATAAATTAGTGACAATTGTAATAACATTAGAATATAGTAATATATAATATAACTATGCTGATGATATGGGAGCCGCGATAGCTCAGTGGTTAGTGAACTGGACTACAAAGGACAAGGGTAGGGTTCGATCCCAACCGACGGCTTCCGGGTTCACCCAGCCTTAAATGGGTACCGAATTTTTTCTGGGAAAGTAAAGCAGCACGGGCGTAATACCGACCACCTGAAGGTCTGTAAAATATAGGGTCATTAACACCATATTCCCTATACGCCACTTGGCGTGACGGGGGTACTTTTTTTTTAATGCTGATGATACATTCTTAAACGCTAAGAGTGAAAATGAGTTACACGAAATGTGAGACATTATAGTGATGGAAAGCAAAAATAAAGGACTCAGCCTTATTAAGAAAAGGACAGAAGTATTGGTAGCAACAAAGAGAAAGTCGTCACCGTAATGCACAAAAAAGAAAAGTGGAACAATATTCATCATCGTGTGCCATCTCCGCATCGAAGGTTGGCTACCATGGAGCGCCATGCCGCTCTGTCTCTTGCTTTGATGGTGCAGGTTGTCATAGGCTGTTTTGTCACCTTTTGATGTTACTTATCCATGCTAGTCTTGGTCTGCCTTTGCCTCTTTTACCTTGTATTTTCCCCTCCATCATTACTTTTAGTAGGCTGTTGTGTCTTTTAACATGGCCCAAAAATCGCATTTGTCTTGTTTGAATTGTGTTTAGTAGTTCTCTTTTCCTTTTTAGTTGTTTTAAAACTTCATCGTTTGTTTTCCTTTCTTTCCATCCAATTCTTCATGTTCTTCTATAAATCTACATTTCATATGCTTAAATCTTTTGCTCTCTTTTCTTGTATAATGTCCATGTTTCTGCACGATACAAGAATATTGAGAAGATACATTTTCTTATTCTTAGTTTTAGCCCTGGTGTTATTTGTTTTGATGTCAGTATATTTTTCATGACATTAAAATTCTTTTGCCATTCCTATTATTTTGTTTGTTTAAGTGTTACATTGTCCATAGTATCATTATTATTGTGTCTACATCGTTCAGGGGCACATTCTTGTGTATTGTCAAACGAAACAGCAAATGCTGTGAGCAGAACCCACGTGTGATCGATATGGATGTAGACATTTGGGACAACACCGATGAGGAAGATGAAGACCGAAAGAGTGCATGGGCATTTACAGCACGCTCGACAGGCAGAATAGTCTAGGAAGACAGCGGTGCGCACATTATGACCACGAGTAGCATGACGATGGAGGTGATGGCAGTGACCAAGGCATTTATATGGTTAGAGTCACAAGACTACACCCACGCCTGTATACTGAGTAATTTGATGAGCATGATAAGAAAAGTGGAGTTCAAATGATGTTCTACTTAGCAAATCTGAGGCCGACGAAGCGGACAAAATCTGTGCTGCACACAGCAATGTTCCTTTTTGACAAGTCAAGTATTGTTTGTAAAAGCGACTTCACCATCTAGTGTTGACATGCGGTTTACGTCACATTGAGTGCTGTTCAATGGCCGACGTTGGTATTATTTGACGCAAGTTTTATATGCTGAAACGCATTTAATGTGTACTGCTCCGTCAAGTCGACCGAAGGTTTTCCTCTTTGGGGAATCTGCACCGTGTTTAGTTCGTTGTACGCTAACCGTACGGTCTGTTGTTTGATGTGTGACTGGGATAATTCGACGACTGTGTATTTATATGTTCGGTTGCAGTTAAGGAGAAGTAGCAGGAGGAGGTGAAGTAGAATGATGAGAAGAAGTAGGAGGAAGAGAAGTAGCAGGAGGAGGAGAAGTAGAAGGATGAGGAGAAGGAGATGCAGAAGGATGAGGAGAAGTAGAAGGAGATGCAGAAGTATGAGGAGAAGTAGAAGGAGGAGGAGATGCAGAAGGAGGATTAGAAGTAGAAGGAGGAATAGAAGTAGAAGAAGGAGGAGAAGAAGTAGAAGGAGCAATAAAAGTAGAAGGAGGAGGAGAAGTAGAAGGAGGAGAAGTAGAAGGAGGAGAAGTAGAAGGAGGAGAAGAAGAAGGAGGAGAAGTAGAAGGAGGAGGAGAAGTAGAAGGAGGAGAAGTAGAAGTAGAAGGAGGAGAAGAAGAAGGAGGAGAAGAAGTAGAAGGAGGAGGAGACGAAGTAGAAGGAGGAGGAGAAGAAGTAGAAGGAGGAGGAGAAGAAGGAGGAGAAGAAGTAGAAGGAGGAGGAGACGAAGTAGAAGGAGGAGGAGACGAAGTAGAAGGAGAAGGAGAAGAAGTAGAAGGAGGAGGAGAAGAAGGAGGAGAAGTAGAAGGAGGAGAAGAAGAAGGAGGAGAAGTAGTAGAAGGAGGAGGAGACGAAGTAGAAGGAGGAGGAGAAGAAGGAGGAGAAGTAGAAGGAGGAGAAGAAGAAGGAGGAGAAGTAGTAGAAGGAGGAGGAGACGAAGTAGAAGGAGGAGGAGAAGAAGTAGAAGGAGGAGGAGAAGAAGGAGGAGAAGTAGAAGGAGGAGGAGAAGAAGTAGAAGGAGGAGGAGAAGAAGGAGGAGAAGAAGTAGAAGGAGAAGAAGTAGAAGGAGAAGAAGAGGAGGAGGAAGAAGGAGGAGAAGTAGAAGGAGGAGGAGAAGAAGTAGAAGGAGGAGGAGAAGAAGGAGGAGAAGAAGTAGAAGGAGGAGGAGAAGAAGTAGAAGGAGGAGGAGAAGAAGGAGGAGACGAAGAAGGAGGAGAAGAAGAAGGAGAAGAAGTAGAAGGAGGAGGAGAAGTAGAAGGATTAAAAGTAGGAGGAGGAGGAGAAGTAGAATGATGAGAAGAGTAGGAGGAAGAGAAGTAGCAGGAGGAAGAGAAGTAGCAGGAGGAGGAGAAGTAGAAGGAGGAGAAGATGTAGAGGGAGGAGAAGTAGGAGGAGGAGGAGAAGTAGAAGGAGGAGAAGTAGAAGGAGGAGGAGAAGTAGAAGGATTAAAAGTAGGAGGAGGAGGAGAAGTAGAATGATGAGAAGAAGTAGGAGGAAGAGAAGTAGCAGGAGGAAGAGAAGTAGCAGGAGGAGGAGAAGTAGAAGGAGGAGAAGATGTAGAGGGAGGAGGAGAAGTAGAAGGAAGAGGAGATGCAGAAGGATGAGGAGAAGTAGAAGGAGGAGGAGATGCAGAAGGATGAGAAGTAGTAGAAGGAGGAATAGAAGTAGAAGGAGGAGGAGAAGTAGAAGAAGTAGAAGAAGGAGGAGGAGAAGTAGAAGGAGGAATAGAAGTAGAAAGAGGAGAAGTAGAAGAAGGAGAAGAAGTAGGAGGAGGAGAAGAAGTAGAAGGAGGAATAGAAGTAGAAGGAGGAGGAGAAGTAGAAGGAGGAATAGAAGTAGAAGGAGGAGGAGAAGTAGAAGGAGGAATAGAAGTAGAAGGAGGAATAGAAGTAGAAGGAGGCAATAGAAGTAGAAGGAGGAGAAGAAGTAGGAGGAGGAGAAGAAGTAGAAGGAGGAGAAGTAGAAGGAGGAGAAGAAGTAGGAGGAGGAGAAGAAGTAGATGGAGGAGAAGTAGAGGAGGAGAAGTAGAAGGAGGCGGAGAAGTAGAAGAGGAGAAGTAGAAGGAGGAGGAGAAGTAGAAGGAGGAGGAGAAGTAGAAGGAGGAAAAGTAGGAGGAGGAGGAGAAGTAGAAGGAGGAGAAGTAGAATGATGAGAAGAAGTAGAAAGAGGAGAAGTAGAAGGAGGCGGAGAAGTAGAAGGAGGAGGAGAAAAAGTAGAAGGAGGAGGAGAAGAAGTAGAAGAAGTAGAAGGAGGAGAAGTAGAAGGAGGAGGAGTAGAAGGAGGAGGAGAAGTAGAAGGAGGAGGAGAAGTAATCAATCCATAAATAAGTAAAATGGCACCCTGCTCGCATCAACTGATGCCCATCAACAAACTCCCCGTTTGAAGTTAACTTCACGATTTTAGCGCCTTCAGGTCTCATTTACATACCTTTTGTAGTGGAACCAGCTAAGCACAAGTTTAAATGATAAACTTCCTTACTTGCTATTTTGTGCTAAATTGAACGGGGATTTTTCTATTTTCCCCCTATTAAAATGAAACTACCATTCCCCGAAAACAATTCCCCCTTTCCTGATGCAATCTTCTTGAAATTAAAATGTAAACATTAAGACATAGTCAAGGACAACTGGCGCCTCAGTATGAAAGACTCAACGAGTCTTACACTGCTTGTTTGAACACCCGTTATAAGAGTGATTTTAATGTTTGTGTCTCATACTATATTCAATAAAAAGATTATGAAACATAATGAACAAAGAAAAGTATATTAACAGTAAATTTATTTCATTTCTACAACTTTTGAGCCTAACTTGTGATACTCATTGGGTTCTCCTGCCACAGTTTGAGAACACCTGAGACAAGTCTGGTCAGAACAAAAATATTTACACCGCTGTTACTTTTTTCACGTGCCGGTAAAAATATATTTAGTTTATATCCCTTTATAAAAGAACTCAAGTTATAAGAAACATATATTTTATTTTAAAAGTATAGTTTCATATATAATTACTTAAAGTATAACATTACAGTTTTAAATTAAGATACCACAACTACAAATATTTCTTTAAAAGAGGGAGGAAATTTAATAAACACATTTTCCATTTTTAGTGTGCACGTGACTAATCGGAGTGATTTGATTGGACAAGAACCACAACATTATGTTTATAGAAGATAAACTTGTCTTCTGCAATCTCGTAGCAACAACACCGACACGATTTTGGCTTTCGTTGCATCTTTCTCCTGCCTGAGCGTTCAGATATTGTTTTCCTTGTTCACGCGGTTAGAACGTATTGCAATTCTTGGTTAATTCGAAAGAAAATAGGATTTTGTTGTGAATTGGAGACATTTTATTGTATTAGACTAAGACTACTGTGAAGTTGTTCATCTTGGACCTGGGGACATCTTCAATCTTGTCGACCGGACAAAAGACGAGCCAGACCCTAACTCAACTAAAAGGCGGTTGTTTTAATTTAAGAAGCGCTGCCTGTGATTCTTCTCGATTCAAATTTATTTTAGTTTATTCTTTGTCAAGCAGTTGTAAAGGTTAGCGAAATGGAGGTGGACGGACTGTACTTTGATGCGGTGACAAACTTGTCAGTGTCCCTGGATGAACTGGTCGACATGTTGGAGTTCGGGACCGACTTTGAAGTGGCCGGGGTCTACGGTGTTCCTGACTTATCAGCGCTGGCCTCGGAAAAAGTGTCGTCTATTTGACACTGGTAATATAATAATTTAGTGTAGTTATTTGTAATTATTTAATCAAGTAAGAGGTTATAAGAGAAATATATGTAACATTATGTAGAGTGGAGCTAGTTCTTGAGTTCTATATTATTATATATATTATATAATTTTAAATCCACGTTATGGAGGTAAAGGCGCGCCTCCCAGCACCAGAGCTGGAAGTTGTCAGCGACCCACAGCTGATGGCTTGCGCCAGGATCGGTGAACCAAAACCATCCAGACCCTGCTCCACCTCTCCGCGGTGCCTCCAGTAACAGACTAGCCTGTCTAGTCTGGCCAAGCGAGCAGGGATCGAAGAGGGAAGACAACCCGGTACTCAAAATGTTGTGCTGAAGTCAGATGTGTTGGGCCCGAAAGGCGCAAATATCACAGTGTTACACTGCAAATTACAACACAACGCAAACACGTCCTTTTAAGGGCGGATGACGAAGAGGAAGTCTACGAATACTCTAGAATACTTTAGTCATCAGGCGAACGCAACCAACCAACCACCAAATCCATGTTATTACAGTGAATGAGTGGTGTATCAAGACAAGAAAATCACTGGAGCTGTAGAAATGTGTTTTTACAGAAGAATGTTGAGAATACCATGGACAGCTAAGAGAGTAATGAAAACGTTCTAAAAGAGGCCAAAGCAAAGAGAGAGCTAATTTCCAATATTAGGAAGAAACAATCATCATTTTTGGCCATGTAATGAGAAGAGAACAACTGGAATATATTGTAACAACTGGAAAAATTGAGGGATGAAGTGACAGGGGAAGCAAATAGAAAAGATACCAGACAGCTTAAGAGAACGGCTTGGCAGAAGGTCAACAACAGAAATGATAAATAACTATCAAGATGGAGATTTGTGGAGAGACATGATCACCTACGCCAGTAGGCACTGTACTTGATGATGATGACTGACATATTATTTATGAAGATAGTAACGACATCCATCACAGACCTTATGAACATCTTCACGTTGCTCAGAACAACGTAGGTTACACTGACTTGGTCACTTAGATCATATGAAGATGGCCACATACCAAAAGATATACTTTATGGACAACTAGCAGATGGCTAAAGAATCAGGAGGGGCCCCCCCTTGTCACCATGATGTAGTACACACAATGGATGTACCCACAACTCTTGATTCACTGTGAAGATGCAGCCAGCTCACGAACACTGTAGCGCTGGCGCAAGAATAATCTTAATATGCAACGTGTTTGGCTGGCCAGAAAGGGTTAATACTTTTAACAAAAATATTTGTAAAACTAATTTTTTCCATCTTTTCATCATCATGTGCCATAATGGTTGGCATAGGCGATCATGTTCTTCCACAATCTTCTATCCTCCACAGTGCATCGTATCAATTCTGTTGTTGACTGTTTTCCCATGCCATGACACCAAGCTATCCAGCATTTTTTTTTTTGTTCACCAGCTTTTATCTCTGACGAAGTCCCTAGAGACTAGTATCTGAATTTGTGTGTTAATCCATTTTCCCTGGCAGTCGTGTGCACAGGGTCCCTTGCTGCACAGGCAGATAACTCCGTCTTTGGAGGTACTCATTTTTTTCCCAATACATGTGTAATTGACATTTCAAGCCGGGCCTCACTGCTGAGACCAGGTCTTCATCTCTTTCTCACTTCTATTGACATAGACTAGTTGCATAAGACATTTTTACACTTTCTGAAATGCTGTTCTATCTTTTAGAGTGGTATAAAAAATATGTAAAAAAAAAAGTAAAGTACCCCCGTCACGCCAAGTGGCGTATAGGGAATATGGTGTAGTGACCATAAATTTTACAGACCTTTGGTACATGATTTTTGGAGTAATGGGTTGGTATTATGCCCGTGCCCACTTTACTTTCCCAGAAAAAATCGTGTACCCATTAAAGGCTGGGTGAACCGGAAGCCGTCGGTTGGGATCGAACCCTACCTCTTGACCTTTGTAGCGAGTTCACTAACCACTGAGCTATTGCGGCTCATCTTTTAGAGTGGTATAAAAAATATGTACATGACTTTTTTTTTCTTGATTAAATAAACTTATCTCCCTCCAACATTTTCCTTTCACTTCCAGGCTTTGCTGGTGACACACATGATGTCACCAGCATGGGCTATGATGCTCCGACTGATTGCTGGAAGGTTCGTCTCTGAAAATGTACCTCTTTTTGGTGATTACACGGAGAGGAAACTAGATGATGTGGGCAGATGATCAATACTTCCTACATTCCAGAGCAGTATTTTGATCTGAACATTGACCAACTAGCAAAATCAGAACTTGGAAGCATTCATAAACCTGGATCATTTCTGGTAAGTTCTTGATTAATTATCTATCTATTGCAACAAAGAAAAAGACATCACCTCAGTGCAAAATAAAGACATATCTACTATCTATCTTTCGTTCGCCTGAAGTATTGTCTATATCTGCAATGTCGTTTCCTGTTTAAGTGTTACTGTCTTTTGTAATTCTTGCAGTGGCCCATATAGTTTTGTCTGTAGTGTTGTATCTACAGGCCAATGGGTTTCCTCAGTCTACTATATTCAGTACAGCCTTGAAGTATGTGTTCAGCAGTCTGGGACACCTGTAGTGTTGTTATCTATGGCCAATGGATTTCCTCAGTCTACTATATTCAGTACAGCCTTGAAGTATTGTTCAGCAGTCTGGGGCGCCTGTAGTGTTGTATCTATGGGCCAATGGATTTTCCTCAGTCTACTATATTCAGTGCAGTCTTGAAGTATGTGTTCAGCAGTCTGCTGGCACCTGTCCACATGTACAAGTAGTTGAGGTGCCGATCTTGAATTTTGTATACATGTGACTATGGAGTCGATTGTGTTTCTGTTCTGAGGCGTATAATATATAAAGACATCACCTCAGTGTAAAATAAAGACAAGTGGAACAATATTAAAACAGAGTAAATGAATTTAAATATTTGGAACTTTGCTAACCTAAGACAGAAGATGTACAAAAGAGGTGAGATGCAGAATGACTCAAGCAAAGCAGCTTTCCAAAAAATGAGGAAGATACTATGCAATCCATTTTTGACAATAGAAACAAGAAAAAGAGTTCTTAAATGTTATATAGAGCAGTCTTAACATATGGATGCGAATCATGGACAACAGACAGAAAATCACTGGAGTCTGTAGAATGTGGTTTTACAGAAGAATGTTGAGAGTACCATGGAGAGCTAAGAAGAGTAATGAAAACGTTCTGAAAGAGGTCAAAAACAAAAGAAAGCTAATTTCTAATATTAGGAAGAAACAATCATCATTTTTTGGCCATGTAATGAGAAGAGAACAACTGGAATATATTGTAACAACTGGAAAAATTGAGGGATGAAGAGATAGAGGGAAGCAAAGAGAAAAAATAACAGACAGCTTAAGAGAAATGGTTTGGCAGAAGGTCAACAACAGAAATGATAAATAGCTGCCGAGATCGAAAGTTGTGGACAGACATGATCACCTACGCCAGTAGGCCCGGTACTTGATGATGATGATTAATATTTCGAGCCGTAGCCGGCCCATAGGGCATAGACCCAATAATTTTTCTCTGTTTCAATTTTATTCTGGCCATTTTTAATCCCTGTTAAAGAAATCTTTATAAAGTTTGCCATTTGTCTCTGTTCTGTGCAAGAAACTCTATCTCAGTGAAGGAGCCAATTCCTGATGCCTCTTACCTCTCTGATCAATGTTCTTCTCAGTGTCTCCCTGGGTCTTCCTCTTTTCCTCTTACCTGCTGTTTCCCACATGAGGGCTTGCTTTGCTATTCGGTTATTATCTCTTCTCATCACATGTCCAACATATGACCGTCGTCTTTTCTTTATTACTGAAGATATTAGTGGTTGATTGGCGATTTCTCTAATTTCCTCGTTTGTTTTGAATTCGTTCCACGCTATAC
This sequence comes from Megaustenia siamemsis, assembly GCA_032433765.1. Classification (NCBI taxonomy): domain Eukaryota; kingdom Metazoa; phylum Mollusca; class Gastropoda; order Stylommatophora; family Ariophantidae; genus Megaustenia; species Megaustenia siamemsis. The sequence continues at coordinate 159 of JAVIAB010000062.1, read as the reverse complement.
CAAGTATTTCCTTAGACATTTATTTTCAAATACGTTCAACTTTGTTTCTATATCTCTTGTTGTTTTCAAGCTCTCACATGCATACATAAGGGTTATTAATTATACTTTAGATTAATTACACTTTAGATTACTTAATTACTTATCCTAAGTCCTTGATTA
>JAVIAB010000061.1:0-190260 GCA_032433765.1 Megaustenia siamemsis | reverse complement strand
AAAGAACATACTTTCAACACAGCTGGGGATGACTCCTGTCCACTTGCGTACTGACTGTCAGGTAGCGGTTGGCGGTGGCCGTCTTGTAGCCAGCGATACAGAAGTAGCGAGCTCGGCTACCGTGAGACAGGTCGAAGAACACTCGGTGACCATTGTCGATTTGGGCCGGTGGCTGGTCACAGGGGGCTACAGAAACAAAGATATCAGAGTGGATCAGCATGGATAAGTGGATCTGCATGGATAGCAGATCAGCTTGAATGAGTAGATCAACATGGTTGAGTAGATCAGAATGGATGAGTGGTTCAACATGGATGCATGGAGTGTATATCAGGACAGATCTGATCACAGAATAAAAAAACAATCTTCTTCTTCTTCTATCCTTCCTCTGCTGCCGTTGGCGTCGAGGGGAGAAACAATCTGCGATTCTTTGCTCTTCTGTGGCCTCTTCTGATGTTATTCCTCCTAGTGACTCTAGTATTCCCTTTATCCATCTCTTTCTCGGTCTTCCTCTTAATCTGGCGTTTTCGTAGCTTTTATTTAAGGCTCTTTGACTCATTGTTAGTTCTTTTTGTCTTGTTATGTGGCCGAACCAATTTATCTGTTGTTTCTTTATGTATTCGATGACTGGTTCAATTTCGAGTTCTTCCTCAGGTCAGTGTTTCTTACTCTGTCCCTTAAGCTGTTTCCTGTCATTCTTCTGAACATTTCATTTCGGTGGTCGTTATCTTTCTTAAAAAAAAACAATAGTAGAGAAAAATGTCTGTCCATCTGGTCACAGAACAAATTAGAATAGTAGAGAGAAATGTCTGTCCCATCTGGTCAGAGAACAAATTAGAATAGTAGAGAGAAATGTCTGTCCCATCTGGTCACAGAACAAATTAGAATAGTAGAGAGAAAATGTCTGTCCCATCTGGTCAGAGAACAAATTAGAATAGTAGAGAGAAATGTCTGTCCCATCTGGTCAGAGAACAAATTAGAATAGTAGAGAGAAATGTCTGTCCCATCTGGTCAGAGAACAAATTAGAATAGTAGAGAGAAATGTCTGTCCCATCTGGTCAGAGAACAAATTAGAATAGTAGAGAGAAATGTCTGTCCCATCTGGTCACAGAACAAATTAGAATAGTAGAGAGAAATGTCTGTCCCATCTGGTCAGAGAACAAATTAGAATAGTAGAGAGAAATGTCTGTCCCATCTGGTCAGAGAACAAATTAGAATAGTAGAGAGAAATGTCTGTCCCATCTGGTCAGAGAAACAAATTAGAAAGTAGAGAGAAATGTCTGTCCCATCTGTCAGAGAACAAATTAGAATAGTAGAGAGAAATGTCTGTCCCATCTGGTCAGAGAACAAATTAAATAGTAGAGGAAATGTCTGTCCCATCTGGTCACAGAACAAATTAGAATAGTAGAGAGAAATGTCTGTCCCTTCTGGTCACAGAACAAATTAGAATAGTATAGAGAAATGTCTGTCCCATCTGGTCACAGAACAAATTAGAATAGTATAGAGAAATGTCTGTCCCTTCTGGTCACAGAATAAATTAGAATAGTAGAGAGAAATGTACGTCCCATCTGATCAATGTCCTAGTTGTTGTAATCACCTTTGTGACAGACCAGGTTAACTGTTGATGTCCTAACGGTTGTAATCATTTTTGGGGACCGACCTGTCAACTGTTGATGTCCTAGTTGTTGTAATCATCTTTGGTACCGTCCTGTCAACTGTTGATGTCCTCACTGTTGTAATCATCTTTGGGACCGTCCTGTCAACTATTGATGTCCTAGCTGCTGTAATCATCTTTGGGACCGTCTTGTCGACTGTTGATGTCCTCGCTGCTGTAATCATCTTTGGGACCGTCCTGTCAACTATTGATGTCCTAGCTGCTGTAATCATCTTTGGGACCGTACTGTCAACTATTGATGTCCTAGCTGCTGCCATTTTCTGTGGGACCGTTCTCAATCAACAAAACTAAAATGGCCTAGGTGATCATGCAATCTGCTTGACTAATGGTTTCAATGAAGACTGTGTCATAGGACTCGTCTGATAGGACTTGTGTCATAGGACTCGTCTGATAGGACTTGTGTGATAGGAATTGTGTGATAGGACGTGTGTGATGGTATCATCAGAAATTCATTTTGTAAATCGCTGAAATTAAAATAAAGCGATACCACTTCAGAAAGACCGCAGGATTATGTTTTGTTACCGAAATTTGTGGAAAGTCGTTCTATCATACATTGTTGTTCTGTCACACATTGTTGTTCTGTCACACATTGTTGTTCTATCATACATTGTTGTTCTGTCACACATTGTTGTTCTGTCACACATTGTTGTTCTGTCACACATTGTTGTTCTGCCACACATTGTTGTTCTGTTACACATTGTTGTTCTGTCACACATTGTTGTTCTGTCACACATTGTTGTTCTGTCACACATTGTTGTTCTGTCACACATTGTTGTTCTGCCACACATTGTTGTTCTGTCACACATTGTTGTTCTGTCACACATTGTTGTTCTGTCACACATTGTTGTTCTGTCACACATTGTTGTTCTGTCACACATTGTTGTTCTGTCACACATTGTTGTTCTGTCACACATTGTTGCTCTATCATAAATTGTTGTTCTGTCACACATTGTTCTTCTGTCACACATTGTTGTTCTGTCACACATTGTTGTTCTGTCACACATTGTTGTTCTGTCACACATTGTTCTTCAATCACACATTGTTGTTCTGTCACACATTGTTCTTCTGTCACACATTGTTCTTCTATCACACATTGTTGTTCTGTCACACATTGTTGTTCTATCATAAATTGTTGTTCTATCACAAATTGTTCTTCTATCACACATTGTTCTTCTATCACACATTGTTGTTCTGTCACACATTGTTGTTCTATCATAAATTGTTCTTCTATCACACATTGTTCTTCTATCACACATTGTTGTTCTGTCACACATTGTTGCTCTATCATAAATTGTTGTTCTATCATAAATTGTTGTTCTATCACACATTGTTCTTCTATCACACATTGTTGTTCTGTCACACATTGTTGTTCTATCACACATTGTTCTTCTATCACACATTGTTGTTCTGTCACACATTGTTGTTCTGTCACACATTGTTGTTCTATCATAAATTGTTGTTCTGTCACACATTGTTCTTCTATCACACATTGTTGTTCTGTCACACATTGTTGTTCTGTCACACATTGTTGTTCTATCATAAATTGTTGTTCTATCACACATTGTTGTTCTGTCACACATTGTTCTTCTATCACACATTGTTGTTCTATCACACATTGTTGTTCTGTCACACATTGTTGTTCTATCATAAATTGTTGTTCTATCACAAATTGTTCTTCTATCACACATTGTGGTTCTATCACCACATTGTTGTTCTATCATAAATTGTTCTTCTATCACAAATTGTTGTTCTATCACACATTGTGGTTCTATCACACATTGTTGTTCTATCATAAATTGTTCTTCTATCACAAATTGTTCTTCTATCACACATTGTTCTTCTATCACACATTGTGGTTCTATCACACATTGTTGTTCTATCACACATTGTTGTTCTATCACACATTGTTGTTCTATCATAAATTGTTGTTCTATCACAAATTGTTCTTCTATCACACATTGTGGTTCTATCACACATTGTTGTTCTATCATAAATTGTTCTTCTATCACAAATTGTTCTTCTATCACACATTGTTGTTCTATCACACATTGTTGTTCTATCATAAATTGTTGTTCTATCACAAATTGTTCTTCTGTCACACATTGTGGTTCTATCACACATTGTTGTTCTATCACACATTGTTGTTCTGTCACACATTGTTGGTCTGTCACACATTGTTGGTCTGTCACACATTGTTGTTCTGTCACACATTGTTCTTCTGTCACACATTGTGGTTCTGTCATACATTGTTGTTCTGTCACACATTGTTGTTCTGTCACACATTGTTGTTCTGTCACACATTGTTGTTCTGTCACACATTGTTGTTCTGTCGCACATTGTTGTTCTATCGCACATTGTTGTTCTATCACACATTGTTCTTCTATCGCACATTGTTGTTCTGTCACACATTGTTGTTCTATCACACATTGTTGTTCTATCACACATTGTTGTTCTATCACACATTGTTGTTCTATCACACATTGTTGTTCTATCACACATTGTTGTTCTGTCACACATTGTTGTTCTGTCACACATTGTTGTTCTGTCACACATTGTTGTTCTATCACACATTGTTGTTCTATCACACATTGTTGTTCTATCACACATTGTTGTTGTATCACACATTGTTGTTCCACCACACATTGTTGTTCTATCATTCATAGTTGTTATGTCCCACATTATTTTTCTATCATACATTGTTGTTCTATCATAAATTGTTGTTCTATCACAAATTGTTCTTCTATCACACATTGTTCTTCTATCACACATTGTTGTTCTGTCACACATTGTTGTTCTATCATAAATTGTTCTTCTATCACACATTGTTCTTCTATCACACATTGTTGTTCTGTCACACATTGTTGCTCTATCATAAATTGTTCTTCTATCATAAATTGTTCTTCTATCACACATTGTTCTTCTATCACACATTGTTCTTCTATCACACATTGTTCTTCTATCACACATTGTTGTTTCTGTCACACATTGTTCTTCTATCACACATTGTTCTTCTATCACACATTGTTGTTCTGTCACACATTGTTGTTCTATCATAAATTGTTCTTCTATCACACATTGTTCTTCTATCACACATTGTTCTTCTATCATACATTGTTCTTCTATCACACATTGTTGTTCTGTCACACATTGTTGTTCTGTCACACATTGTTCTTCTATCACACATTGTTCTTCTATCACACATTGTTGTTCTGTCACACATTGTTGTTCTATCATAAATTGTTGTTCTATCATAAATTGTTGTTCTATCACACATTGTTCTTCTATCACACATTGTTGTTCTGTCACACATTGTTGTTCTATCATAAATTTTTCTTCTATCACACATTGTTGTTCTGTCACACATTGTTGTTCTGTCACACATTGTTGTTCTATCATAAATTGTTGTTCTGTCACACATTGTTCTTCTATCACACATTGTTGTTCTGTCACACATTGTTGTTCTGTCACACATTGTTGTTCTATCATAAATTGTTGTTCTATCACACATTGTTGTTCTGTCACACATTGTTCTTCTATCACACATTGTTGTTCTATCACACATTGTTGTTCTGTCACACATTGTTGTTCTATCATAAATTGTTGTTCTATCACAAATTGTTCTTCTATCACACATTGTGGTTCTATCACACATTGTTGTTCTATCATAAATTGTTCTTCTATCACAAATTGTTGTTCTATCACACATTGTGGTTCTATCACACATTGTTGTTCTATCATAAATTGTTCTTCTATCACAAATTGTTCTTCTATCACACATTGTTCTTCTATCACACATTGTGGTTCTATCACACATTGTTGTTCTATCACACATTGTTGTTCTATCACACATTGTTGTTCTATCATAAATTGTTGTTCTATCACAAATTGTTCTTCTATCACACATTGTGGTTCTATCACACATTGTTGTTCTATCATAAATTGTTCTTCTATCACAAATTGTTCTTCTATCACACATTGTTGTTCTATCACACATTGTTGTTCTATCATAAATTGTTGTTCTATCACAAATTGTTCTTCTGTCACACATTGTGGTTCTATCACACATTGTTGTTCTATCACACATTGTTGTTCTGTCACACATTGTTGTTCTGTCACACATTGTTGGTCTGTCACACATTGTTGTTCTGTCACACATTGTTGTTCTGTCACACATTGTTCTTCTGTCACACATTGTGGTTCTATCATACATTGTTGTTCTGTCACACATTGTTGTTCTGTCACACATTGTTGTTCTGTCACACATTGTTGTTCTGTCACACATTGTTGTTCTATCGCACATTGTTGTTCTATCACACATTGTTCTTCTATCGCACATTGTTGTTCTGTCACACATTGTTGTTCTATCACACATTGTTGTTCTATCACACATTGTTGTTCTATCACACATTGTTGTTCTATCACACATTGTTGTTCTATCACACATTGTTGTTCTGTCACACATTGTTGTTCTGTCACACATTGTTGTTCTGTCACACATTGTTGTTCTATCACACATTGTTGTTCTATCACACATTGTTGTTCTATCACACATTGTTGTTGTATCACACATTGTTGTTCCACCACACATTGTTGTTCTATCATTCATAGTTGTTATGTCCCACATTATTTTTCTATCATACATTGTTATATGACACATTTTGCCATCATTAATTATTCTATCCCCAATTTTTCTATCATCAATTTGTCTACCATCAATTGTTCTATCCCCAATTTTTCTACCATGAATTGTTCTATCATCAATTTGTCTACCATCAATTGTTCTATCCCCAATTTTTCTACCATCAATTGTTATATCATCAATTTTTCTACCATCAAATATTATATCTTTAATTTTTCTATAAATAATTGTTCTGTCCTTAATTGCACTATTGTCAATTGTTATAAAGATCAAATATTGTATCCCAATTGTGGGAATTCTATCCCCATTTGTGCTATCATCAAATGATCTATTATCAATTTTTCTGTTCCCTTTTGTTCTTTCATCAATTTTTCTATCCTCAATTTCTCGACCATCAATTGTTCTACCATAATTTGTTCTATCCCCAATTGTTCTATAGTCAATTGTTCTATCCCTATTGTTCTATCGTCAATTGTTCTATACCCTATTGTTCTATCCCCTATTGTTCTATCGTCAATTGTTCTATACCCTATTGTTCTATCCCCTATTGTTCTATCGTCAATTGTTCTATCCCCTATTGTTCTAACCCTATTGTTATATTGCCAATTTTTCTGTCCCCTATTGTTCTATCGTTAATTGTTCAGTCCCCTATTGTTCTATCCCCTATTGTTCTATCGTTAATTGTTCTGTCCCTATTGTTCTATCGTTAATTGTTCAGTCCCCTATTATTCTATGGTTAATTGTTCTGTCCCCTGTTGTTCTATCCCCAATTGTTCTATCCCCAATTGTTCTATCCCCTATTGTTCTATCCCCTATTGTTCTATCGTCAATTGTTCTATCCCCTATTGTTCTATCGTTAATTGTTCTGTCCCCTATTGTTCTATCGTTAATTGTTCAGTCCCCTATTATTCTATGGTTATTTGTTCTGTCCCCTGTTGTTCTATCCCCTATTGTTCTATCCCCTATTGTTCTATCCCCTATTGTTCTATCCCCTATTGTTCTATCCCCTAATGTTCTATCCCCTATTGTTCTGTCCCCTATTGTTCTATCGTCAATTGTTCTGTCCCCTATTGTTCTATCGTTAATTGTTCTGTCCCCTATTGTTCTATCACATAGGCTTAACCCCAACCCCCACCACTATCGTAATTATCAACTGTTCGTCTGAGGTAGGAGCACCACCGAAATTACCAATATCATGTTCCGTGTAGATCCGTGAGGATACTCACCGGGCACACATCTTGGGATGATAGACCAGGTACCGTTGTCGCAGGTGACGGACCTCGAGTCGTTGAGCACTAGACCGTTCAGGCACTTGGGCTCGATGGTGAAGCCATGGTCCCTCCACTCGCCTTCCCTCCCGCCCGTGATGGTGGCATTCACTATCGGAGGCACCTGGCACTGACCTGAGAGAGCACGAACAGATGACGTGTTAGATGAGGTCGAGAACGAGGACAGGAGAAGGTTCAAAGAAAGAGAAATTAAAGAAAACACTTTTCTCAAACAGAGGCTGTCAGTTGTAGATATCGGGTCCTTGACTCAGAGGTCATAAATGTGAGGTTATTACCAGATTATTGTATAGGGTCCTTGACTTAGAGGTCATAAATGTGAGGTTATTACCAGATTATTGTATAGGGTCCTTGACTTAGAGGTCATAAATGTGAGGTTATTACCAGATTGTTGTATAGGGTCCTTGACTTAGAGGTCATAAATGTGAGGTTATTACCAGATTGTTGTACAGGGTCCTTGACTTAGGGGTCATAAATGTGAGGTTATTACCAGATTATTGTATAGGGTCCTTGACTTAGAGGTCATAAATGTGAGGTTATTACCAGATTGTTGTATAGGGTCCTTGACTTAGAGGTCATAAATGTGAGGTTATTACCAGATTATTGTATAGGGTCCTTGACTTAGAGGTAATAAATGTGAGGTTATTACCAGATTATTGTATAGGGTCCTTGACTTAGAGGTAATAAATGTGAGGTTATTACCAGATTGTTGTATAGGGTCCTTGACTTATGGGTCATAAATGTGAGGTTATTACCAGATTATTGTATAGGGTCCTTGACTTAGAGGTCATAAATGTGAGGTTATTACCATATTATTGTATAGGGTCCTTGACTTAGGGGTCATAAATGTGAGTTATTGCCAGATTGTTGTATAGGGTCCTTGACTTAGGGGTCATAAATGTGAGGTTATTACCAGATTATTGTATAGGGTCCTTGACTTAGAGGTCATAAATGTGAGGTTATTACCAGATTGTTGTATAGGGTCCTTGACTTAGGGGTCATAAATGTGAGTTATTGCCAGATTGTTGTATAGGGTCCTTGACTTAGGGTCATAAATGTGAGGTTTACAGATTATTGTATAGGGTCCTTGACTCAGAGGTCATAAATGTGAGGTTATTACCATATTATTGTATAGGGTCCTTGACTTAGGGGTCATAAATGTGAGTTATTGCCAGATTGTTGTATAGGGTCCTTGACTTAGGGGTCATAAATGTGAGGTTATTACCAGATTATTGTATAGGGTCCTTGACTTAGAGGTCATAAATGTGAGGTTATTACCAGATTGTTGTATAGGGTCCTTGACTTAGGGGTCATAAATGTGAGTTATTGCCAGATTGTTGTATAGGGTCCTTGACTTAGGGGTCATAAATGTGAGGTTATTACCATATTATTGTATAGGGTCCTTGACTCAGAGGTCATAAATGTGAGGTTATTACCATATTATTGTATAGGGTCCTTGACTTAGGGGTCATAAATGTGAGGTTATTACCATATTATTGTTTAGGGTCCTTGACCCAGAAGTCATAAATGTGAGGTTATTACCATATTATTGTATAGGGCCCTTGACTTAGGGGTCATAAATGTGAGGTTATTACCATATTATTGTATAGGGTCCTTGACTTAGGGGTCATAAATGTGAGGTTATTACCATATTATTGTATAGGGTCCTTGGCTTAGAGGTCATAAATGTAAGGCTATTGACAGATTGTTGTATAGGGTCCTTGACTTAGGGGTCACAAAAGTGAGGTTATTACCATATTATTGTATAGGGTCCTGACTTAGAGGTCATAAATGTAAGGCTATTGACAGATTGTTTATAGGGTCCTTGACTTAGAGGTCACAAATGTAAGGCTATTGACAGATTGTTGTATAGGGTCCTTGACTTAGGGGTCACAAATGTGAGGCTATTGCCAGATTGTTGTATAGGGTCCTTGACTTAAGGGTCATAATGTAAGGCTATTGACAGATTGTTGTATAGGGTCCTTGACTTAATGGTCATAAATGTAAGGCTATTGACAGATTGTTGTATAGGGTCCTTGACTTAAGGGTCATAAATGTGAGGCTATTGACAGATTGTTGTATAGGGTCCTTGACTTAAGGGTCATAAATGTAAGGCTATTGACAGATTGTTGTATAGGGTCCTTGACTTAGGGGTCACAAATGTGAGGCTATTGCCAGATTGTTGTATAGGGTCCTTGACTTAAGGGTCATAATTGTGAGGTTATTGCTAGATTGTTGTATAGGGTCCTTGACTTAGAGGTCACAAATGTGAGGCTATTGCAAGATTGTTGTCTAGGATCATTGACTTAAGGGTCATAAATGTAAGGCTATTGCCAGATTGTTGTATAGGGTCCTTTACTTATGGGTCATAAATGCAAGGCTATTGACAGATTGTTGTATAGGGTCCTTGACTTATGGGTCATAAATGTAAGGCTATTGACAGATTGTTGTATAGTGTCCTTGACTTAGGGGTCATAAATGTGAGGTTATTGTCAGAATGTTGTCTTGGGTCCTTGACTTAGGGGTAAAAATGTGAGGTTATTGTCAGATTGTTCTATAGGGTCCATGATTTAGAGGTCATAAATGTGAGGCTATTGACAGATTTTTGTGTCTTTGGATGCTGAAGGTAGCGAGAGCAGGTAGTTGTAACACAAACTAAAGGACACATCAAAGAGGAGTTATCGATGGAAGGTAAAGTTGGTGCTTTCTTTCATCAATGTTCTCCTGTCAGACTAAATGTAACATTTTGAGGTCAAAGGTCAAGCGAAATGTAACATTTTGTGATCAGAACATCAGACATGACTATAATGACACCACCAACCCAGACATGACTATAATGACACCACAAACCCAGACAGGACTATAATGACACCACCAACCCAGACAGGACTATAATGACACCACCAACCCAGACAGGACTATAATGACACCACCACCCAGACAGGACTATAATGACACCACGAACCCAGACAGGACTATAATGACACCACCAACCCAGACAGGACTATAATGACACAACCAACCCAGACAGGACTATAATGACACCACCAACCCAGACAGGACTATAATGACACCACGACCCAGACAGGACTATAATGACACCACCAACCCAGACAGGACTATAATGACACCACCCACCCAGACAGGACTATAATGACACCACGAACCCAGACAGGACTATAATGACACCACCAACCGAGACAGGACTATAATGACACCACCCACGCAGACATGACTATAATGACACCACCAACCCAGACAAGACTATAATGACACCACCCACCCAGACAGGACTATAATGACATCACCAACCCAGACAGGACTTTAATGACACCACCCACCTATACAGGACTATAATGACACCACCCACCCAGACATGACTATAATGACACCACCAACCCAGACAGGACTATAATGACACCATCCACCCAGACATGACTATAATGACACCACCCACCCAGACATGTCAATAATGACACCACCCACCCAGACATGACTATAATGACACCACCCACTCAGACATGACTATAATGGCACCACCCCCCCAGACATGACTATAAACACAACCCACCCAGTCATGACTATAATGACACCACCCACCCAGACATGACTATAATGACACCAGCCACCCAGACATGACTATAATCACACCACCCACCAGGCCTGACTATAATGACACCACCCACCCAGACATGACTATAATGACACTACCCACCTATACAGGATTATAATGACACCACCCAGACAGGAGTATAAAGGCACCAGGCAGACATGACTATAATGACACCACCCAACCAGACATGACTATAATGACATCACCCACACAGACATGACTAGAATGACACCACCCACTCAGACATGACTATAATGACACCACCCAGACATGACTATAATGACACCATCTATCCAGAAATAACTATAGGACACCACCCCCCAGACATGACTGTAATGACACAACCCACTCAGACATGACTATAATGACACCACCCACCCAGACATGACTATAATGACACCAGCCACCCATACATGACTATAATGACACCACCAACTCAGACATGACTATAATGGCACCACCCACCCAGACATGAATATAAAGACACAACCCACCCAGACATGACTATAATGACACCACCCACCCAGACATGACTATAATGACACCAGCCACCCAGACATGACTATAATCACACCACCCACCCAGGCATGACTATAACGACACCACCCACACAGACATGACTATAATCACACCACCCACCAGACATGACTATAATGACACCACCCACCCAGACATGACTATAATCACACCACCCACCCAGACATGACTATAATCACAACACCCACCAAGACATGACTATAATCACAACACCAACCCAGACATGACTATAAACACACCACCCCCCAACATGACTATAATCACACCACCCACCCAGACATGACTATAATGACACTACCCACCTATACAGGATTATAATGACACCACCCAGACAGGAGTATAAAGGCACCAGGCAGACATGACTATAATGACACCACCCAACCAGACATGACTATAATGACACCACCCACACAGACATGACTAGAATGACACCACCCACTCAGACATGACTATAATGACACCACCAGACATGACTATAATGACACCATCTACCCAGAAATAACTATAGTGACACCACCCCCCAGACATGACTGTAATGACACCACCCAGACATGACTATAATGATAACACCCTGACATAATTATAATGACAACACCATACATGACTATAATGGCACAACCCAGACAAGACAATAATGACACCATCAACCCAGACATGATTTTAATGACACCACCAACCCAAACATGACTATAATGACACCACCCAGGCATGAATATAATGACACCACCTAGACATGACTATAAAGACACCACCAACCCATACATGACTATAATGAAACCACCAACCCAGACAGGACTATAATGACACAACCCAAACAGGACTACAATGACACCACCCACCCAGACAGGAGTATAATGACACTATCCTCCCAGCATGACTATAATGACACCACCCAGACATGACTATAATGACACCACCCAGACATGACTATAATGACACACCACCCAGACATGACTATAATGACACCACCCAAACATGATTATAATGACACCACCCACCCAGACAGGAGTATAATGGCACCATCCACCCAGACAAGACAATATGGACACCACCCAGACATGACTATAATGACATCACCCACCCAGACATGACTATAATGACACCCCCCCACCCAGACATGAGAATAATGACACCACCCACCCAGAAAGGACTCTAATGGCACCACCCATCCAGACAAGACTATAATGACACCACCCACCCAGACAGGACTATAATGACACCACCCAGACATATTTATAATGACACCACCCACCCAGACTTGACTATAATGACACCACACACAGACAAGACTATAATGACACCACCCATGCATGACTATAATGACACCACCCAGACATGATTATAATGACACCACCCACCAAGACTTGACTATAATGACACCACCCACACAGACAAGACCATAATGAGACCACCCACCCAGACATGACTATAATGACACCAACCAGACAAGACTATAATGACGCCACCCAGACATGACTATAACGACAACACCAGGCATGATGACACCGCCCACCCAGACATGACTATAACGACAACACCCAGGCATGATGACACCGCCCACCCAGACATGACTATGACACCACCCACCCAGACATGACTATAATGACAACACCCACCCAGACATGACAATAATGACACCACCAAGACATGACTATAATGACAACACCCAGACATGATTATAATGACACCACCCACCCAGACAGGACTATAATGACCAATACAAACAACAACATTGGCAACATCCACCAATACAAACAATAACAATGGCAACATCCACCAATACAAACAATAACAATGGCAACATCCACCAATACAAACAATAACATTGGCAACATCCACCAATACAAACAATAACAATGGCAACATCCACCAATACAAACAATAACATTGGCAACATCCACCAATACAAACAACAACATGGCAACATCCACCAATACAAACACAACATGAACATCCACCAATACAAGCAACAACAATGACAACATCCACAATACAAACAACAACAATGACAACATCCACCAATACAAACAACAACAATGACAACATCCACTAATACGAACAACAACAATGACAACATCCACCAATACAAACATAACAACAATGACAACATTCACTAATACGAACAACAACAATGACAACATCCACCAATACAAACATAACAACAATGACAACATCCACCAACAAACATAACAACAATGACAACATTCACTAATACGAACAACAACAATGACAACATCCACCAATACAAACAACAACATTGACAACATCCACTAATACGAACAACAACAATGACAACATCCACTAATACGAACAACAACAATGACAACATCCACCAATACAAACATAACAACAATGACAACATCCACCAATACAAACATAACATCAATGACAACATCCACCAATACAAACATAACAACAATGACAACATCCACCAATACAAACACAACATTGACAACATCCACTAATAAACAACAACAATGACAACATCCACTAAAACGAACAACAACAATGACAACATCCACCAATACAAACAACAACAATGACAACATCCACCAATACAACATAACAACAATGACAACATCCACCAATACAACAACAACATTGACAACATTCACCAATACAAACAACAACAATGACAGCATCCACCATACAAACACAACATTGACAACATCCACTAATACGAACAACAACAATGACAACATCCACCAATACAAACATAACAACAATGACAACATCCACCAATACAAACAACAACATTGACAACATCCACTAATACGAACAACAACAATGACAACATCCACTAATACGAACAACAACAATGACAACATCCACCAATACAAACAACATTGACAACATCCACTAATACGAACAACAACAATGACATATCCACTAATACGAACAACAACAATGACAACATCCACCAATACAAACATAACAACAATGACAACATCCACCAATACAAACATAACAACAATGACAACATCCACCAATACAAACATAACAACAATGACAACATCCACCAATACAAACATACAACATGACAACATCCACCAATACAAACAACAACATTGACAACATTCACCAATACAAACATAACAACAACGACAACATCCACCAATACGAACATAACAACAATGACAACATCCACCAATACAAAAATAACAACAACGACAACATCCACCAATACAAACATAACAACAACGACAACATCCACCAATACAAATATAACAACAATGACAACATCCACCAATACAAACATAACAACAATGACAACATCCACCAATACAAACATAACAACAATGACAACATCCACCATACAAACATAACAACAATGACAACATCCACCAATACAAACATAACAACAATGACAACATCCACAATACAAATATAACAACATTGACACATCCACCAATACAAACATAACAACAACGACAACATCCACCAATACAAACATAACAACAACGACAACATCCACCAATACAAACATAACAACAATGACAACATCCACCAATACAAACAACAACAATGACAACATCCACCAATACAAACATAACAACAATGACAACATCCACCAATACAAACATAACAATGACTACATCCACCAATACAAACTACAACAATGACAACATCCACCAATACAAACAACAACATTGACAACATCCACTTATACGAACAACAACAATGACAACATACACTAATACGAACAACAATGACAACATCCACCAATACAAACATAACAACAATGACAACATCGACAATACAAACATAACAACAATGACAACTTCCACCAATACAAACACAACAATGACAACATCCACCAATACAAACAACAACATTGACAACATCCACCAATACAAACATAACAACAACGACAACATCCACCAATACGAACAACAACAATGACAACATCCACCAATACAACATAACAACAACGACAACATCCACCAATACAAACATAACAACAATGACAACATCCACCAATACAAACATAACAACAATGACAACATCCACCAATACAAACATAACAGCAATGACAACATCGACCAATACAAACATAACAACAATGACAACATCCACCAATACAAACATAACAACATTGACAACATCCACCAAAACAAACATAACATCAACGACAACATCCACCAATACAACATAGCAACAATGACAACATCCACCAATTCAAACTACAACATTGTCAACATCCACCAATTCAAACTACAACATTGTCAACATCCACCAATACAAACAACAACAATGACAACATCCACCAATACAAACTACAACATTGACAACATCCACCAATACAAACAACAACAATGACAACATCCACCAATACAAACAACAACAATGACAACATCCACCAATACAAATATAACAACAATGACAACATCCACCAATACAAACATAACAACAACGACAACATCCACCAATACAAAACATAACAAAAACGACAACATCCACCAATACACAAACATAACAACAATGACAACATCCACCAATACAAACATAACAACAATGACAACATCCACCAATACAAAACATAACAACAACGACAACATCCACCAATACAAACATAACAACAATGACAACATCCACCAATACAAACAGAACAACAACGACAACATCCACCAATACAAACAACAACATTGACAACATCCACCAATACAAATATAACAACAATGACAACATCCACCAATACAAACATAACAACAATGACAACATCCACCAATACAAACATAACAACAACGACAACATCCACCAATACAAACAACAACATTGACAACATCCACCAATACAACAAAGAACAACAATGACAACATCCACCAATACGAACAACAACAATGACAACATCCACTAATACGAACAACAACAATGACAACATCCACCAATACAAACAACAACATTGACAACATCCACTAATACGAACAACAACAATGACAATATCCACTAATACGAACAACAACAATGACAACATCCACCAATACAAACATAACAACAATGACAACATCCACCAATACAAACATAACAACAATGACAACATCCACCAATACAAACATAACAACAATGACAACATCCACCAATACAAACAACAACATTGACAACATTCACCAATACAAACATAACAACAATGACAACATCCACCAATACAAACATAACAACAATGACAACATCCACCAATACAAACATAACAACAATGACAACATCCACCAATACAAACATAACAACATTGACAACATCCACCAATACAAACATAACAACAACGACAACATCCACCAATACAAACATAACAACGACGACAACATCCACCAATACAAACATAACAACAATGACAACATCCACCAATACAAACAACAACAATGACAACATCCACCAATACAAACATAACAACAATGACAACATCCACCAATACAAACATAACAATGACTACATCCACCAATACAACTACAACAATGACAACATCCACCAATACAAACAACAACATTGACAACATCCACTTATACGAACAACAACAATGACAACATCCACTAATACGAACAACAACAATGACAACATCCACCAATACAAACATAACAACAATGACAACATCGACCAATACAAACATAACAACAATGACAACTTCCACCAATACAAACATAACAACAATGACAACATCCACCAATACAAACAACAACATTGACAACATCCACCAATACAAACATAACAACAACGACAACATCCACCAATACGAACAAGAACAATGACAACATCCACCAATACAAACATAACACAACGACAACATCCACCAATACAAACATAACAACAATGACAACATCCACCAATACAAACATAACAACAATGACAACATCCACCAATACAAACATAACAGCAATGACAACATCCACCAATACAAACATAACAACAATGACAACATCCACCAATACAAACATAACAACATTGACAACATCCACCAAAACAAACATAACAACAACGACAACATCCACCATACAACACAACATAACAACAACGACAACATCCACCAATTCAAACATAACAACAATGACAACATCCACCAATACAAACAATAACAATGACAACATCCACCAATACAAACAACAACAACAATGACAACATCCACCAATACAAACAATAACAACAATGACAACATCCACCAATACAAACAATAACAATGACAACATCCACCAATACAAACAACAACAACAATGACAACATCCACCAATACAACAATAACAACAATGACAACATCCACCAATACAAACAATAACAATGACAACATCCACCAATACAAACAATAACAATGACAACATCCACCAATACAAACAACAACAATGACAACATCCACCAATACAAACAATAACAATGACAACATCCACCAATACAAACAATAACAATGACAACATCCACCAATACAAACATAACAACAATGACAACATCCACCAATACAAACATAATAACTATGACAACATCCACCAATACAAACAACAACAATGACAACATCCACCAATGCAAATAACAACAATGACAACATCCACCAATACAAACATAATAACAATGACAACATCCACCATTACAAACATAACAACAATGACAACATCCACCAATACAAACATAACAACAATGACAACATCCACCAATACAAACATAACAACAATGACAACATCCGCCAATACAGAAATGACAACAATGACATCACCTGGACATGTCCAGTCAACCTGTCCAGCCATCCATGTCCAGTCATATTGTCCTGTCAACATGTCCAGTCAACCTATCTAGTCAACATGTCTAGTCAACCTGTCCAGTCAACATGTCCAATCAACCTGTCCAGTCAACCTGTCCGTCAACATGTCCCAGTCAACACGTCCAGTCAACCTGTCCAGTCAACATGTCCAGTCAACATATCCAGTCAACATGTCTATTCAACCTGTCCAGTCAACCTATTCAGTTAACCTATCCAGTCAACATGTCCAGTCAATCAACATGCCCAGTCAACATGTCCAGTCAACCTGTCCAGTCAACCTATCCAGTCAACATATCCAGTCAACCTATCCAGTCATCCTGTCCAGTCAACCTATCCAGTCAACATGTCCAGGAATTAGGTTGACAAACAACTTCACGGGCAGGACAAGTTCATGAGATAAATATCACTATTAAGAGGACATAATTGCGTTATTTTTGAAACTTAGAGGTTAAACAAAGTGGCATGATGGGTTCTTATTTTGTCAATTTTGACACAAAGTTCAAAGTAAAATTATACTATGCGACAAATGATTGGCTGCGAATGGCTTGTGTAAAAGTAAGTCAAGAGTATGCAAATGAGACAGGGGTACATAACCTCATGCACACAAGGAATTAGTAAGTTTTTAAATCTTGAAGTTATTGAGAAGTAGAATCAGAAATATTAACTAGACGAGCTGAGACCGGCTTCAGTCGAACAGCCTGAAGCAAATAAGATAGTGTTTGAGAATTCAATTAGAATCCGAGAAAAGTTAGAGCGCACAGGCAGAGCAGACAACTAGAATAAGAGATGTAGAAAAGAAATAAGTGAATTTGAGAAGTAAAGAACGGTACACAACATAAGTTAGAGGCAGTAAAAACATAATTGAGTTGTGAAGTGTTTTCAAGTTAGAATCAGAAGTGCTCCAGAGAATAAATAGTCAGTAGATCAAATACAATGGAAGTGTGACGTCAGACAGTTGTAAGATAGGATATTAATTGTCACAGACAATAAGTACTGGAGATGGCTCCATCAAGATCGGCGTTAGCCTAGAGAGTTGATCTCAATAAAGTACAGTATCTATAAATGACGTACACCCACTCTACGTCATGTTCAAGTTTAATAAATGAGAATATGCATGATTCATCGTCTGTGATTGTTGGTTGTGTCTGGTCCATTGTTTAAATCGTTGTGCTGTGATAGACGTCATCTGTCAACATAATAGAAGTCCATTCAAAAGAGGATATCAATAAGAGGCACAACTATACACGCCCAGACATTAACAATTGACATGACCCACCCAGACATGACATTAATCGCATCGCCCAATCAGACATGAAATTAATGACATCACCTACCCAGACATGCCATTAAGGACATCACCCACCCAGATATGACATTAATGACATTATCCACCCAGACATGAAATTAATGCCATCAGCCACCCTGATATGACATTAATGACATCACCCATCAATATATATGACATTACCCATCCAGGCATGACATTAATGGCATCGCCCACCCAGACATGACATTAAGGACAACACCCACCAAGATATGACATTAATGACATTACCCAAATAGACATGAAATTAATGACATCCCCACCAGACATGACATTATTGGCACCACCCATCCAGAATTGAAATGAATGAAATAACACATCCATACATGACATTAAGGACATCTCCCACCAATACATGAACTTAATGACATCACCGACCCAGACATGACACTGATAACATCACCCACCCAGGCATGACATTAATGACATCAACCACCCAGATATGATATTAAGGAAATCACCCAACCAGACATGACATTAAGGACATCACCCACACAGATATAACATTGATGACATCATCCACCAAGACATGACATTGATGACATCACCCACCCAGACACGACATTAATGACATGACCCACCAAGATATGACATTAATGACATCACCCACCCAGAAATGCATTAATGACATCACCCACACAGATGTGACATTAATGACATCACCCACCCAGATATGACATTAAGGAAATCGCCACCCAGATAGGACATTAATGACATCACCTACCCAGACAACGTGGTGTTGGCTGAGACCAGCGACCATCCTCCAGACAATGAGTGGCAATCTCTGGACCATGGAATGTAGTCCGGATGTTGCATCTGAGGGAGACAAAGAGTGTTGACATGCAACTTGTTGGAAACAAAGAGTGTTGACATGCAACTTGTTGGAGACAAAGAGTGTTGACATGCAACTTGTTGGGACAAAGAGTGTTGACATGCAACTTGTTTGAGACAAATGTCTGGACATGCAACTTGTTGGAGACTAAGTGTGTGGACATGCAACTTGTTGGAGATTAATGTGTGGACATACAACTTGTTGGAGACTAATGTGTGGACATACAATGTTGGAGACTAATGTTGGACATATAACATGTTGGAGACTGTCAATACAACTTGTTGGAGACTAATGTGTGGACATACAACATGTTGGAGACTAATGTGTGGACATATAACATGTTGGAGATTAATGTGTGGACATACAACATGTTGGAGACTAATGTGTGGACATACAACATGTTGGAGACTAATGTGTGGACATATAACATGTTGGAGACTAATGTGTGGACATACAACTTGTTGGAGACTAATGTGTGGACATACAACTTGTTGGAGACTAATGTGTGGACATACATGTTGGAGACTAATGTCTGGACATGCAACTTGTTGGAGACTAATGTCTTGACATGCAACTTCTTGGAGAGGAGTAAAAGCACCAACATGCAAAGAGGTATGAAGCTGCTGTAAAGCTGATGATAATGACAATTTAGAAAAAAAAAGAAGAAAGTGGTGTTTTAACAGCTTTACGTGTTAATTAACAAAACAAAAGTCGACGTTTCGGCCAGTAGGGCCAGTGGCTGGAACAACAAACAACAACAGATAAGTATATATAAGGATATGTGCATAAATCTAACAACATAGCGATAATGTGCTGGATACTCAAGAAAGGAAATAAAATAAAAGGTCACTTCCCTGTGGTCCACAGCGCGATTCCAAATCAACTAAAATAAGTAGGCGGGATGCCCAACTATATATCTCACTGACCAGGCAATCAGGTGAGAAGACGGAAGGGTTCTAAAAATATGAGGAGGTGGGTACAAGATACGTATAAACTGTGTATATCTAACTGTGTGTGTGTGTTTTGCACAACAAACAGATGTGTAAAATAGCATGTGTACCTAACTATACATGCGTACAAGCATAAATTGCACAAGCATAATAAGACATAGAACCCGTACTCAGTGGCACCGCGCCTTGCCACGAGAAGCCGAACGCTTGGCACACTGCCACGCAGCCAACTAAAAAATTGGCTATTGTAGCAGTGTCTTACACGATGACTTTCTCAATGACTATAGCATAGGGTAACGATCACAGACCGGAAATAAATTGTATATTTGTACTTTCCTATTAATGCAAGTATCTCCCAGTAGGGCTGAATACTTGTGTTGTAGACAAATATTTATCGGACGAAACAGCACGAATAGTAGTTTCCAGTGGTTATATACTGGGTACAAATAATAATACATAAATATTATTATATGGTGAACTTCCGAGGCGATAATAGGGAATAATAGAACAAAGAAGTATGTGTGTTAGCACTCGGAAAATTGACAGACAAACAACAATAGAAAAAAGTGGCACCGCGCCTTGCCGTACTGAGTGCGGGTTCGATCCCACTTCGGACCATATATTGTTCTTCGTTTTTTTCTATGTTGTTTGTCTGTCATTTTTCCGAGTGCTAACACATACTTCTTTGTTCTATTATTCCCTATTATCGCCTCGGAAATTCCCCATATAATAATATTTATGTATTATTATTTGTACCCAGTATATAACCACTGGGAACTACTATTCGTGCTGTTTCGTCCGATAAATGTTTGTCTACAACACAAGTATTCAGCCCTACTGGGAGATACTTGCATTAATAGGAAAGTACAAATATACAATTTATTTCCGGTCTGTGATCGTTACCCTATGCTATAGTCATTGAGAAAGTCATCGTGTAAGACACTGCTACAATAGCCAATTTTTTAGTTGGCTGCGTGGCAGTGTGCCAAGCGTTCGGCTTCTCGTGGCAAGGCGCGGTGCCCACTGAGTACGGGTTCGATCCCACTTCGGACCATATATTGTTCTTCGTTTGTTTCTATTGTTGTTTGTCTGTCAATTTTTCCGAGTGCTAACACATACTTCTTTGTTCTATTATTCCCTATTATCGCCTCGGAAGTTCCCCATATAATAATATTTATGTATTATTATTTGTACCCATAATAAGACATATAGTGTCAAAAAGCACACAAAGAAAACCCGAAGGTGTCTAAATGTGCCAATACATATGCAGACAAATATACATACATGTATAGGTTCGGTAGCGCATGGGAATAAGGAATGTGTGGTAGTGTCCTATGTAGATGAGAGCGATATGTTCATGCCATGGGGGGACAGCGAACCCAACTGGGCAATGAGGCAATTATCATGACGAACGGCTGCGATTGCTGGAGTGACACGAGACCATGCCAGTGACTTGCATGTCAGGTTTACCACTATGGCCAGGGAGTTGAAATGTGCCGACACCGGGCTGCCAGTCTTTTTCTCACATCACGAAGATGCTCAACATCACGAAGATGCTCAACATCACGAAGACACCTTCGGGTCTATGTATTGGCACATTTAGACACCTTCGGGTTTTCTTTGTGTGCTTTTTGGCAATATATGTCTTTGGCATATAGCTGGTTATCCCGCCTACTTATTTTAGTTCATTTGGAATCGCGCCGTGGACACAGGGAAGTGACCTTTTATTTTATTTCCTTTCTTGAGTATCCAGCACATTATCTCCATGTTGTTAGATTTATGCACATATCCTTATGTATACTTTTCTGTCTGTTGTTGTTTGTTTCCAGCCACTGGCCTACTTGGCCGAAACGTCGACTTTTGTTTTGTTAATTAACACGTAAAGCTGTTACCATATCACTTTTTTCTTCTTTTTTTTTTTAAATTGTCAACTTCTTGGAGACTAATGTCTGGAAATACAACTCAATATTAGAGAATTTAGTGCGGACATACAACTTGTCAGAGACTAATGTCTGGAAATACAACTCATTATTAGAGAATTTAGTGCGGACATACAACTTGTCAGAGACTAATGTCTAGAAATACAACTCATTATTAGAGAATTTAGTGCGGACATACAACTGGTCAGAGACTAATGTCTGGAAATACAACTCATTATTAGATAATTTAGTGCGGACATACAACTTGTCAGAGACTAATGTCTGGAAATACAACTCATTATTAGATAATTTAGTGCGGACATACAACTTGTCAGAGACTAATGTCTGGAAATACAACTCATTATTAGTGAATTTAGTGCGGACATACAACTGGTCAGAGACTAATGTCTGGAAATATAACTCATTATTAGTGAATTTAGTGCGGACATACAACTTGTTAGAGACTAATGTCTTGACATGCAATTTGTCAGAGACTAATGTCTTGACATACAACTTGTCAGAGACTAATGTCTTGACATACAACTTGTCAGAGACTAATGTCTTGACATACAACTTGTCAGAGACTAATGTCTTGACATACAACTTGTCAGAGACTAATGTCTTGACATACAACTTGTCAGAGACTAATGTCTTGACATACAACTTGTCAGAGACTAATGTCTTGACATACAACTTGTCAGAGACTAATGTCTTGACATACAACTTGTCAGAGACTAATGTCTTGACATACAACTTGTCAGAGACTAATGTCTTGACATACAACTTGTCAGAGACTAATGTCTTGACATGCAATTTTTCAGAGACTAATGTCTTGACATACAACTTGTCAGAGACTAATGTCTTGACATACAACTTGTTAAAGACTAATGTAAAGGTAAAGTACGAGACTTGAACTGGCATCTTAGCACGCGAGTTTCCACCCATATGTGCTCGGCCGCCTATCTTAGCACGCGAGTTTCCACCCATATGTGCTCGGCCGCCTATCTTAGCACGCGAGTTTCCACCCATATGTGCTCGGCCGCCTATCTTAGCACGCGAGTTTCCACCCATATGTGCTCGGCCGCCTATCTTAGCACGCGAGTTTACACCCATTTGTGCTCGGACACCTATCCAAAAATGTTCGGGGATTTCTGGATAGTGTCGCCTCAAGCATCGAAACTCAGACGCGAGACAACATTCCTCACCTTCCCAGTGTAATACCCTGGTACACCATTTCTACCAACGGCTGGGTCGACCGTGGGGGTATTTTATTGTTCCAACCACGAGTACAATTCACACTGCTCCCAGCGGGAATCGAACACGGGTTGTCCGAACGTCGGTAGTCCAGTCGGGTGGTTTTCCAAATCGGCTACCTAGAATGTGTGGACATACAACTTATCAGAGACTAATGTGTGGACATACAACTTGTTGTCAGAGACTTATGTCTGACATACACCTTATTAGAGACTTATGTCTGACATACAACTTATTAGAGACTTATGTCTGACATACAACTTATTAGAGACTTATGTCTGGACATACAACTCATTAGAGACTAATATTTGAACATACAACTTGTTGTCAGAGACTTATGTCTGACATACAACTTATTAGAGACTTATGTCTGACATACAACTTATTAGAGAGTTATGTCTGACATACAACTTATTAGAGACTTATGTCTGACATACAACTCATTAGAGACTAATGTGTGGACATACAACTTGTTGTCAGAGACTTATGTCTGACATACAACTTATTAGAGACTTATGTCTGACGTACAACTTGTCAGAGACTTATGTCTGGACATACTTGTCAGAGACTAATGTCTGTCATACAACTTGTTGATGAAGACTTATGTGTGGACATACAACTTGTCAGAGACTTATGTGGGACATACAACTTGTCAGAGACTTATGTGGGAACATACACCTTGTCAGAGACTTATGTGGGAACATACAACTTGTCAGAGACTTATGTGGGAACATACACCTTGTCAGAGACTTATGTGTGGACATACAACTTGTCAGAGACTTATGTGGGAACATACCTTGTCAGAGACTTATGTGGGAAACATACACCTTGTCAGAGACTTATGTGGAACATACACCTTGTCAGAGACTTATGTGGGAACATACACCTTGTCAGAGACTTATGTGGGAACATACACCCTGTCAGAGACTTATGTGGAACATACACCTTGTCAGAGACTTATGTGTGGACATACAACTTGTCAGAGACTTATGTGGGAACATACACCTTGTCAGAGACTTATGTGTGGACATACAACTTGTCAGAGACTAGGTGGGAACATACAGCTTGTCAGAGACTTATGTGGGAACATACACCTTGTCAGAGACTTATGTGGGAACATACACCTTGTCAGAGACTTATGTGGGAACATACAACTTGTTGGAGACTAATGTGTGGACATACAACATGTAGGAGACTAATGTGTGGACATACAACATGTTGGAGACTAATGTGTGGACATATAACATGTTGGAGACTAATGTGTGGACATACAACTTGTTGGAGACTAATGTGTGGACATACAACTTGTTGGAGACTAATGTGTGGACATACATGTTGGAGACTAATGTCTGGACATGCAACTTGTTGGAGACTAATGTCTTGACATGCAACTTCTTGGAGAGGAGTAAAAGCACCAACTGCAAAGAGGTATGAAGCTGCTGTAAATCTGATGATAATGACAATTTAGAAAAAAAAAGAAGAAAGTGGTGTTTTAACAGCTTTACGTGTTAATTAACAAACAAAAGTCGACGTTTCGGCCAGGTAGGCCAGTGGCTGGAACAACAAACAACAACAGATAAGTATATATAAGGATATGTGCATAAATCTAACAACATAGCGATAATGTGCTGGATACTCAAGAAAGGAAATAAATAAAAGGTCACTTCCCTGTGGTCCACAGCGCGATTCCAATCAACTAAAATAAGTAGGCGGGATGCCCAACTATATATCTCACTGACCAGGCAATCAGGTGAGAAGACGGAAGGGTTCTAAAAATATGAGGAGGTGGGTACAAGATACGTATAAACTGTGTATATCTAACTGTGTGTGTGTGTTTGCACAACAAACAGATGTGTAAAATAGCATGTGTACCTAACTATACATGCGTACAAGCATAAATTGCACAAGCATAATAAGACATAGAACCCGTACTCAGTGGCACCGCGCCTTGCCACGAGAAGCCGAACGCTTGCACACTGCCACGCAGCCAACTAAAAAAATTGGCTATTGTAGCAGTGTCTTACACGATGACTTTCTCAATGACTATAGCATAGGGTAACGATCACAGACCGAAATAAATTGTATATTTGTACTTTCCTATTAATGCAAGTATCTCCCAGTAGGGCTGAATACTTGTGTTGTAGACAAATATTTATCGGACGAAACAGCACGAATAGTAGTTTCCAGTGGTTATATACTGGGTACAAATAATAATACATAAATATTATTATATGGTGAACTTCCGAGGCGATAATAGGGAATAATAGAACAAAGAAGTATGTGTGTTAGCACTCGGAAAAATTGACAGACAAACAACAATAGAAAAAAGTGGCACCGCGCCTTGCCGTACTGAGTGCGGGTTCGATCCCACTTCGGACCATATATTGTTCTTCGTTTTTTTCTATTGTTTTTTGTCTGTCAATTTTTCCGAGTGCTAACACATACTTCTTTGTTCTATTATTCCCTATTATCGCCTCGGAAATTCCCCATATAATAATATTTATGTATTATTATTTGTACCCAGTATATAACCACTGGGAACTACTATTCGTGCTGTTTCGTCCGATAAATGTTTGTCTACAACACAAGTATTCAGCCCTACTGGAGATACTTGCATTAATAGGAAAGTACAAATATACAATTTATTTCCGGTCTGTGATCGTTACCCTATGCTATAGTCATTGAGAAAGTCATCGTGTAAGACACTGCTACAATAGCCAATTTTTTAGTTGGCTGCGTGGCAGTGTGCCAAGCGTTCGGCTTCTCGTGGCAAGGCGCGGTGCCACTGAGTACGGGTTCGATCCCACTTCGGACCATATATTGTTCTTCGTTTTTTCTATTGTTGTTTGTCTGTCAATTTTTCCGAGTGCTAACACATACTTCTTTGTTCTATTATTCCCTATTATCGCCTCGGAAGTTCCCCATATAATAATATTTATGTATTATTATTTGTACCCATAATAAGACATATAGTGTCAAAAAGCACACAAAAGAAAACCCGAAGGTGTCTAAATGTGCCAATACATATGCAGACAAATATACATACATGTATAGGTTCGGTAGCGCATGGGAATAAGGAATGTGTGGTAGGTGTCCTATGTAGATGAGAGCGATATGTTCATGCCATGGGGGGACAGCGAACCCAACTGGGCAATGAGGCAATTATCAATGACGAACGGCTGCGATTGCTGGAGTGACACGAGACCATGCCAGTGACTTGCATGTCAGGTTTACCACTATGGCCAGGGGAGTTGAAATGTGCCGACACCGGGCTGCCAGTCTTTTTCTCAACATCACGAAGATGCTCAACATCACGAAGATGCTCAACATCACGAAGACACCTTCGGGTCTATGTATTGGCACATTTAGACACCTTCGGGTTTTCTTTTGTGTGCTTTTTGGCAATATATGTCTTGGCATATAGCTGGTTATCCCGCCTACTTATTTTAGTTCATTTGGAATCGCGCCGTGGACACAGGGAAGTGACCTTTTATTTTATTTCCTTTCTTGAGTATCCAGCACATTATCTCCATGTTGTTAGATTTATGCACATATCCTTATGTATACTTTTCTGTTGTTGTTTGTTGTTCCAGCCACTGGCCTACTTGGCCGAAACGTCGACTTTTGTTTTGTTAATTAACACGTAAGCTGTTACCATATCACTTTTTTTCTTCTTTTTTTTTTTAAATTGTCAACTTCTTGGAGACTAATGTCTGGAAATACAACTCAATATTAGAGAATTTAGTGCGGACATACAACTTGTCAGAGACTAATGTCTGGAAATACAACTCATTATTAGAGAATTTAGTGCGGACATACAACTTGTCAGAGACTAATGTCTGGAAATACAACTCAATATTAGAGAATTTAGTGCGGACATACAACTTGTCAGAGACTAATGTCTGGAAATACAACTCATTATTAGATAATTTAGTGCGGACATACAACTTGTCAGAGACTAATGTCTAGAAATACAACTCATTATTAGAGAATTTAGTGCGGACATACAACTGGTCAGAGACTAATGTCTGGAAATACAACTCATTATTAGATAATTTAGTGCGGACATACAACTTGTCAGAGACTAATGTCTGGAAATACAACTCATTATTAGATAATTTAGTGCGGACATACAACTTGTCAGAGACTAATGTCTGGAAATACAACTCATTATTAGTGAATTTAGTGCGGACATACAACTGGTCAGAGACTAATGTCTGGAAATATAACTCATTATTAGTGAATTTAGTGCGGACATACAACTTGTTAGAGACTAATGTCTTGACATGCAATTTGTCAGAGACTAATGTCTTGACATACAACTTGTCAGAGACTAATGTCTTGACATACAACTTGTCAGAGACTAATGTCTTGACATACAACTTGTCAGAGACTAATGTCTTGACATACAACTTGTCAGAGACTAATGTCTTGACATACAACTTGTCAGAGACTAATGTCTTGACATACAACTTGTCAGAGACTAATGTCTTGACATACAACTTGTCAGAGACTAATGTCTTGACATACAACTTGTCAGAGACTAATGTCTTGACATACAACTTGTCAGAGACTAATGTCTTGACATACAACTTGTCAGAGACTAATGTCTTGACATGCAATTTTTCAGAGACTAATGTCTTGACATACAACTTGTCAGAGACTAATGTCTTGACATACAACTTGTTAAAGACTAATGTAAAGGTAAAGTACGAGACCTTGAACTGGCATCTTAGCACGCGAGTTTCACCCATATGTGCTCGGCCGCCTATCTTAGCACGCGAGTTTCCACCCATATGTGCTCGGCCGCCTATCTTAGCACGCGAGTTTCCACCCAATGTGCTCGGCCGCCTATCTTAGCACGCGAGTTTCCACCCATATGTGCTCGGCCGCCTATCTTAGCACGCGAGTTTACACCCATTTGTGCTCGGACACCTATCCAAAAATGTTCGGGGATTTCTGGATAGTGTCGCCTCAAGCATCGAAACTCAGACGCGAGACAACATTCCTCACCTTCCCAGTGTAATACCCTGGTACACCATTTCTACCACGCTGGGTCGACCGTGGGGGTATTTTATTGTTCCAACCACGAGTACAATTCACACTGCTCCCAGCGGGAATCGAACACGGGTTGTCCGAACGTCGGTAGTCCAGTCGGGTGTTTTTCCCAAATCGGCTACCTAGAATGTGTGGACATACAACTTATCAGAGACTAATGTGTGGAACATACAACTTGTTGTCAGAGACTTATGTCTGACATACAACTTATTAGAGACTTATGTCTGACATACAACTTATTAGAGACTTATGTCTGACATACAACTTATTAGAGACTTATGTCTGGACATACAACTCATTAGAGACTAATATTTGAACATACAACTTGTTGTCAGAGACTTATGTCTGACATACAACTTATTAGAGACTTATGTCTGACATACAACTTATTAGAGAGTTATGTCTGACATAAAACTTATTAGAGACTTATGTCTGACATACAACTCATTAGAGACTAATGTGTGGACATACAACTTGTTGTCAGAGACTTATGTCTGACATACAACTTATTAGAGACTTATGTCTGACGTACAACTTTGTCAGAGACTTATGTCTGGACATACTTGTCAGAGACTAATGTCTGTCATACAACTTGTTGATGAAGACTTATGTGTGGACATACAACTTGTCAGAGACTTTATGTGTGGACATACAACTTGTCAGAGACTTATGTGGGAACATACACCTTGTCAGAGACTTATGTGGGAACATACAACTTGTCAGAGACTTATGTGGGAACATACACCTTGTCAGAGACTTATGTGTGGACATACAACTTGTCAGAGACTTATGTGGGAACATACAACTTGTCAGAGACTTATGTGGGGAACATACACCTTGTCAGAGACTTATGTGGGAACATACATTGTCAAGACTTATGTGGGAACATACACCTTGTCAGAGACTTATGTGGGAACATACACCCTGTCGAGACTTATGTGGGAACATACACCTTGTCAGAGACTTATGTGTGGACATACAACCTTGTCAGAGACTTATGTGGGAACATACACCTTGTCAGAGACTTATGTGTGGACATACAACTTGTCAGAGACTAGGTGGGAACATACAGCTTGTCAGAGACTTATGTGGGAACATACACCTTGTCAGAGACTTATGTGGGAACATACACCTTGTCAGAGACTTATGTGGGAACATACAACTTGTCAGAGACTTATGTGGGAACATACAACTTGTCAGGGACTTATGTGGAACATACAACTTGTCAGAGACTTATGTGGGAACATACAACTTGTCAGAGACTTATGTGGGAACATACAACTTGTCAGAGACTTATGTGGGAACTACAACTGTCAGAGACTTATGTGGGAACATACAACTTGTCAGAGACTTATGTGTAGCTATACAACTTGTTAGAGACTTATGTGTAGATATACGACTTGTCAGAGACTATGTGGGAACATACAACTTGTCAGAGACTTATGTGGGAACATACAACTTGTCAGAGACTTATGTGTAGCTATACAACTTGTTAGAGACTTATGTGTAGATATACAACTTGTCAGAGACTTATGTGTAGATATACAACTTGTCAGAGACTTATGTTGGGAACATACAACTTGTCAGAGACTTATATGTAGATATACAACTTGTCAGAGACTTATGTGTAGATATACAACTTGTCAGAGACTTATGTTGGGAACAATACAACTTGTCAGAGACTTATATGTAGATATACAACTTGTCAGAGACTTATGTGTAGATATACAACTTGTCAGAGACTTATGTGTAGATATACAACTTGTCAAGACTTATGTGGGTACATACAACTTGTCAGAGACTTATATGTAGATATACAACTTGTCAGAGACTTATGTGGGTACATACAACTTGTCAGAGACTTATGTGGGTACATACAACTTGTCAGAGACTTATGTGGGTACATACAACTTGTCAGTGACTTATATGTAGATATACAACTTGTCAGAGACTTATGTGGGTACATACAACATGTCAGAGACTTATGTGAACATACAACTTGCCAGAGACTTATGTGGGTACATACAACTTGTCAGAGACTTATGTGTAGATATACAACTTGTCAGAGACTTATATGTAGATATACAACTTGTCAGAGACTTATGTGTGATATACAACTTGTCAGAGACTTATGTGGGAACATACACCTTGTCAGAGACTTATGTGTGGACATACAACTTGTCAGAGACTTATGTGGGAACATACAACTTGTCAGAGACTTATGTGGGAACATCACCTGTCAGAGACTTATGTGGGAACATACACTTGTCAGAGACTTATGTGGGAACATACACCTTGTCAGAGACTTATGTGGGAACATACACCCTGTCAGAGACTTATGTGGGAACATACACCTTGTCAGAGACTTATGTGTGGACATACAACTTGTCAGAGACTTATGTGGGAACATACACCTTGTCAGAGACTTATGTGTGGACATACAACTTGTCAGAGACTAGGTGGGAACATACAGCTTGTCAGAGACTTATGTGGGAACATACACCTTGTCAGAGACTTATGTGGGAACATACACCTTGTCAGAGACTTATGTGGGAACATACAACTTGTCAGAGACTTATGTGGGAACATACAACTTGTCAGGACTTATGTGGGAACATACAACTTGTCAGAGACTTATGTGGGAACATACAACTTTCAGAGACTTAAGTGGGAACATACAACTTGTCAGAGACTTATGTGGGAACATACAACTTGTCAGAGACTTATGTGGGAACATACAACTTGTCAGAGACTTATGTGTAGCTATACAACTTGTTAGAGACTTATGTGTAGATATACGACTTGTCAGAGACTTATGTGGGAACATACAACTTGTCAGAGACTTATGTGGGAACATACACTTGTCAGAGACTTATGTGTAGCTATACAACTTGTTAGAGACTTATGTGTAGATATACAACTTGTCAGAGACTTATGTGTAGATAACAACTTGTCAGAGATTATGTTGGGAACATACAACTTGTCAGAGACTTATATGTAGATATACAACTTGTCAGAGACTTATGTGTAGATATACAACTTGTCAGAGACTTATGTTGGGAACATACAACTTGTCAGAGACTTATATGTAGATATACAACTTGTCAGAGACTTATGTGTAGATATACAACTTGTCAGAGACTTATGTGTAGATATACAACTTGTCAGAGACTTATGTGGGTACATACAACTTGTCAGAGACTTATATGTAGATATACAACTTGTCAGAGACTTATGTGGGTACATACAACTTGTCAGAGACTTATGTGGGTACATACAACTTGTCAGAGACTTATGTGGGTACATACAACTTGTCAGAGACTTATGTGTAGATATACAACTTGTCAGAGACTTATGTGGGTACATACAAATGTCAGAGACTTATGTGAACATACAACTTGCCAGAGACTTATGTGGGTACATACAACTTGTCAGAGACTTATGTGTAGACATACAACTTGTCAGAGACTTATGTGTAGATATACAACTTGTCAGAGACTTATGTGTAGATATACAACTTGTCAGAGACTTATGTGGGAACATACACCTTGTCAGAGACTTATGTGTGGACATACACTTGTCAGAGACTTATGTGGGAACATACAACTTGTCAGAGACTTATGTGGGAACATACACCTTGTCAGAGACTTATGTGGGAACATACACCTTGTCAGAGACTTATGTGGGAACATACACCTTGTCAGAGACTTATGTGGGAACATACACCCTGTCAGAGACTTATGTGGGAACATACACTTGTCAGAGACTTATGTGTGGACATACAACTTGTCAGAGACTTATGTGGGAACATACACCTTGTCAGAGACTTATGTGTGGACATACAACTTGTCAGAGACTAGGTGGGAACATACAGCTTGTCAGAGACTTATGTGGGAACATACACCTTGTCAGAGACTTATGTGGGAACATACACCTTGTCAGAGACTTATGTGGGAACATACAACTTGTCAGAGACTTATGTGGGAACATACAACTTGTCAGGGACTTATGTGGGAACATACAACTTGTCAGAGACTTATGTGGGAACATACAACTTGTCAGAGACTTAAGTGGGAACATACAACTTGTCAGAGACTTATGTGGGAACATACAACTTGTCAGAGACTTATGTGGGAACATACAACTTGTCAGAGACTTATGTGTAGCTATACAACTTGTTAGAGACTTATGTGTAGATATACGACTTGTCAGAGACTTATGTGGGAACATACAACTTGTCAGAGACTTATGTGGGAACATACAACTTGTCAGAGACTTATGTGTAGCTATACAACTTGTTAGAGACTTATGTGTAGATATACAACTTGTCAGAGACTTATGTGTAGATATACAACTTGTCAGAGACTTATGTTGGGAACATACAACTTGTCAGAGACTTATATGTAGATATACAACTTGTCAGAGACTTATGTGTAGATATACAACTTGTCAGAGACTTATGTTGGGAACATACAACTTGTCAGAGACTTATATGTAGATATACAACTTGTCAGAGACTTATGTGTAGATATACAACTTGTCAGAGACTTATGTGTAGATATACAACTTGTCAGAGACTTATGTGGGTACATACAACTTGTCAGAGACTTATATGTAGATATACAACTTGTCAGAGACTTATGTGGGTACATACAACTTGTCAGAGACTTATGTGGGTACATACAACTTGTCAGAGACTTATGTGGGTACATACAACTTGTCAGAGACTTATATGTAGATATACAACTTGTCAGAGACTTATGTGGGTACATACAACTTGTCAGAGACTTATGTGAACATACAACTTGCCAGAGACTTATGTGGGTACATACAACTTGTCAGAGACTTATGTGTAGATATACAACTTGTCAGAGACTTATGTGTAGATATACAACTTGTCAGAGACTTATGTGTAGATATACAACTTGTCAGAGACTTATGTTGGGAACATACAACTTGTCAGAGACTTATGTTGGGAACATACAACTTGTCAGAGACTTATGTGTAGATATACAACTTGTCAGAGACTTATGTTGGGAACATACAACTTGTCAGAGACTTATGTGTAGATATACAACTTGTCAGAGACTTATGTGTAGATATACAACTTGTCAGAGACTTATGTGTAGATATACAACTTGTCAGAGACTTATGTGTAGATATACAACTTGTCAGAGACTTATGTGAACATACAACTTGTCAGAGACTTATGTGGGAACATACAACTTGTCAGAGACTTATGTGGGAACATACAACTTGTCAGAGACTTATGTGGGAACATACAACTTGTCAGAGACTTATATGTAGATATACAACTTGTCAGAGACTTATGTGGAGACATACAACTTGTTGGCCAATTATGCATGTGTTTGAAGTTGTTCTTGTAGCATCAGATCGCCAGAACACCCACCTGTAAAAGAAAACTGCCCCAACTGTGGTCCGATGTCCGTCCAGGTAGCCATTATACAATGGACCAGGCTGACCGCAGTTAATCTCTGGTAACAAAAATGCCCAATGTTAACAAATGTTAAACTTTTGTCTGTCAAACGGAAGTTGTTGGCAACATGTGAGAAAACCATTGTTATTGCTGTCAACAGAAATGTGAAACTGTCACCAGTAGAGTGGAACTGTCACCAGTAGAGTGGGACTGTCACCAGTAAAGTGGAACTGTCACCAGTAGAGTGGGACTGTCACCAGTAGAGTGGGACTGTCACCAGTAGAGTGGGACTGTCACCAGTAGAGTGGGACTGTCACAATTAGAGTGGGACTGTCACAAATAGAGTGGGACTGTCACAAGTAGAGTGGGACTGTCACCAGTAGAGTGGGACTGTCACAAGTAGAGTGGAACTGTCACAAGTAGAGTGGAACTGTCACCAGTACAGTGGGACTGTCACATGTAAAGTGGGACTGTCCCAAGTAGAGTGGAACAGAAAATTGATTCAATCTGACAACAGACAACAGATACAGTCTGACAGACAACAGATTCAGTTTGACAACAGAAAACAGATACAGTTTGACAACAGGCAAGAGATTCAGTCTGACAACAGACAACAGATTCGGTCTGACAACAAACAACAGATTCAGTCTGACAACAGGCAACAGATTCAGTCTGACAACAGACAACAGATTCAGTCTGACAAAAGACAACAGATTCAGTCTGACAACAGGCAACAGATTCAGTCTGACAACAGGCAACAGATTCAGTCTGACAACAGGCAACAGATTCAGTCTGACAACAGGAAACAGATTCAGCCTGACAACAAACAACAGATTCAGTCTGACAACAGGCAAGAGATTCAGTCTGACAACAGGCAAGAGATTCAGTCTGACAACAGACAACACATTTAGTTTGACAACAGATTCAGTCTGACAACAGGCAAGAGATTTAGTCTGACAACAGACAACACATTTAGTTTGACAACAGATTCAGTCTGACAACAGACAACAGATTCAGTCTGACAACAGACAACACATTTAGTTTGACAACAGATTCAGTCTGACAACAGACAACAGATTCAGTCTGACAAAAGACAACAGATTCAGTCTGACAACAGGCAAGAGATTCAGTCTGACAACAGGCAAGAGATTCAGTCTGACAACAGATAACACATTTAGTTTGACAACAGATTCAGTCTGACAACAGGCAAAAGATTCAGTCTGACAACAGACAACATATTTAGTTTGACAACAGATTCAGTCTGACAACAGGCAAGAGATTCAGTCTGACAACAAACAACAGATTCAGTTTGACAACAGACAACAGATTCAGTTTGACAACAGACAAACGATTCAGTCTGACAACAGACTTCAGATTCAGTCTGACAACAGACAACTGATTCTGTCTGACAACAAACAACAGATTCAGTCTGACAACAGACAACAGATTCAGTCTGACAACAGACAACACATTTAGTTTGACAACAGATTCAGTCTGACAACAAGCAAGAGATTTAGTCTGACAAAAAACAACACATTTAGTTTGACAACAGATTCAGTCTGACAACAGACAACAGATTCAGTCTGACAACAGACAACAGATTCAGTCTGACAACAGGCAGAAGATTCAGTCTGACAACAGGCAAGAGATTCATTCTGACAACAGATAACACATTTAGTTTGACAACAGATTCAGTCTGACAACAGGCAAGAGATTCAGTCTGACAACAGACAACAGATTCAGTCTGACAACAGACAACAGATTCTGTCTGACAACAGACAACAGATTCAGTCTGACAACAGACAACAGATTCAGTCTGACAACAGACAACAGATTCAGTCTGACAACAGACTTCAGATTCAGTCTGACAACAGACTTCAGATTCAGTCTGACAACAGACAACAGATTCAGTCTGACAAAAGACAACAGATTCAGTCTGACAACAGACAACAGATTCTGTCTGACAACAGACAACAGATTCAGTCTGACAACAGACAACAGATTCAGTCTGACAACAGACAACAGATTCAGTCTGACAACAGACAACAGATTCAGTCTGACAACAGACAACAGATTCAGTCTGACTACAGACTTCAGATTCAGTCTGACAACAGACAACAGATTCATTCTGACAACAGACAACAGATTCACTCTGACAACAGACAACAGATTCAGTCTGACAACAGGCAACAGATTCAGTCTGACAACAGGCAACAGATTCAGTCTGACAACAGGCAACAGATTCAGTCTGACAACAGGCAACAGATTCAGCCTGACAACAGGAAACAGATTCAGCCTGACAACAAACAACAGATTCAGTCTGACAACAGGCAAGAGATTCAGTCTGACAACAGACAACAGATTCAGTCTGACAACAGACAACAGATTTAGTCTGACAACAGACAACAGATTCAGTCTGACAACAGATAACACATTTAGTTTGACAACAGATTCAGTCTGACAACAGGCAAAAGATTCAGTCTGACAACAGACAACACATTTAGTTTGACAACAGATTCAGTCTGACAACAGGCAAGAGATTCAGTCTGACAACAAACAACAGATTCAGTTTGACAACAGACAACAGATTCAGTCTGACAACAGACTTCAGATTCAGTCTGACAACAGACAACTGATTATGTCTGACAACAAACAACAGATTCAGTCTGACAATCGGCAAGAGATTCAGTCTGACAACAGACAGCACATTTAGTTTGACAACAGATTCAGTCTGACAACAGGCAAGAGATTCAGTCTGACAACAGACAACACATTTAGTTTGACAACAGATTCATTTTGACAATAGACTTCAGATTCAGTCTGACAACAGACAACAGATTCAGTCTGACAACAGACAACAGATTCAGTCTGACAACAGACAACAGATTCAGTCTGACAACAGGTAAGAGATTCAGTCTGACAACAGATAACACATTTAGTTTGACAACAGATTCAGTCTGACAACAGGCAAAAGATTCAGTCTGACAACAGACAACACATTTAGTTTGACAACAGATTCAGTCTGACAACAGACAACAGATT
Source organism: Megaustenia siamemsis (assembly GCA_032433765.1). Lineage (NCBI taxonomy): Eukaryota > Metazoa > Mollusca > Gastropoda > Stylommatophora > Ariophantidae > Megaustenia > Megaustenia siamemsis. The sequence continues at coordinate 151,961 of JAVIAB010000061.1, read as the reverse complement.
CAGTCTGACTACAGACTTCAGATTCAGTTTGACAACAGACTTCAAATTCAGTCTGACAACAGACTTCAGATTCAGTTTGACAACAGACAACAGATTCAGTTTGACAACAGACAACAGATTCAGTCTGACAACAGACAACAGATTCAGTCTGACATTAGACAACAGATTCAGTTTGACAACAGACAACAGATCCAGTCTGACAATAGACAACAGATTCAGTCTGACAACAGACAACAGATTCAGTCTGACAACAGACAACAGATTCAGTTTGACAACAGACAACAGATTCAGTTTGACAACAGACAACATATTCAGTCTGACAACAGACAACAGATTCAGTTTGACAACAGACAACAGATTAAGTTTGACAACAGACAACAGATTCAGTCTGACAACAGACAACAGATTCAGTTTGACAACAAACAACAGATTCAGTCTGACAACAGACAACAGATTCAGTCTGACAACAGACAACACATTTAGTTTGACAACAGACTTCAGATTCAGTCTGACAACAGACAACAGATTCAGTCTGACAACATCAACAGATTCAGTCTGACAACCGACTTCAGATTCAGTCTGACAACAGACTTCAGATTCAGTCTGACAACAGACAACAGATTCAGTCTGACAACAGACAACAGATTCAGTCTGACAACAGACAACAGATTCAGTCTGACAACAGACAACAGATTCAGTCTGGCAACAGACTTCAGATTTAGTCTGACAACAGACAACAGATTCAGTCTGACAACAGACAACAGATTCAGTCTGACAACAGACAACAGATTCAGTTTAACAACAGATACAGTCTGACAACAGACAACAGATTCAGTTTGACAACAAATAACAGATTCAGTCTGACAACAGACAACAGATTTAGTCTGACAACAGACAACACATTTAGTTTGACGACAGACTTCAGATTCAGTCTGACAACAGACAACAGATTCAGTCTGACAACAGACAACAGATTCAGTCTGACAACAGACTTCAGATTCAGTCTGACAACAGACTTCAGATTCAGTCTGAAAACAGACAACATATTCAGTCTGACAACAGACAACAGATTCAGTCTGACAACAGACAAGAGATTCAGTCTGACAACAGACAAGAGATTCAGTCTGACAACAGGCAACAGATTCAGTCTGACAACAGGCAACAGATTCAGTCTGACAACAGGCAACAGATTCAGTCTGACAACAGACAACAGATTCAGTCTGACAACAGACAACAGATTCAGTCTGACAACAGACAACAGATTCAGTCTGACAACAGACTTCAGATTTAGTCTGACAACAGACAAGCGATTCAGTCTGACAACAGACAAACTTTTGGGTGAAAGGAAGTGCGTCAGCGGCACATATCGTATCATCATCGTGCCTACATCAACTCCGTCACCACTCGGAGTAACTCACCTTCACACACAACAAGTGATGCTCATAACTCACCTTCACACACAACAAGTGATGCTCATAACTCACCTTCACACACAACAAGTTATGCTCATAACTCACCTTCACACACAACAAGTGATGCTCATAACTCACCTTCACACACAAGTGATGCTCATAACTCACCTTCACACACAACAAGTGATGCTCAAAACTCACCTTCACACACAACAAATGATGCTCGTAACTCACCTTCACACACAACAAGTGATGCTCATAACTCAACTTCACACACAACAAGTGATGTTCGTAACTCACCTTCACAGGTAGCCACCTGGCCGCTCCAGGTACCTTCAGCCTCGCAAGTCCGCTCGGCGGAGCCAACCACCTTGTAGCCGTTGTTGCAGACAAACCTGATGACGGAGCCGAAGGTGATCTTGGAGCCAATCATCGTTCCGTGGACGGGCGGGCCAAGCTCATGGCAGTGGATGGCTGGTTGGTACACAAACATTGCACCACAAGATAATCATGAGTGGTTGGTACACAAACATTGCACCACAAGATAATCATGAGTGGTTGGTACACAAACATTGCACCACAAGATAATCATGAGTGGTTGGTACACAAACATTGCACCACAAGATAATCATGAGTGGTTGGTACACAACATTGCACCACAAGATAATCATGAGTGCCCCACGCCTACACTCAAGTTCTTACCTCACTCAAGTTCTTACCTCACTCAAGTTCTTACCTCACTCATGTTCTTACCCCACCATATTGTTGGTGAGAACATTCATGTTTACAACATGAGTGAGGTAAGAACATTCAAGTTTACAACATGAGTGAGGTAAGAACATTCATGTTTACAACATGAGTGAGGTAAGAACATTCATGTTTACAACATGAGTGAGGTAAGAACATTCAAGTTTACAATATGAGTGAGGTAAGAACATTCATGTTTACAACATGAGTGAGGTAAGAACATTCAAGTTTACAATATGAGTGAGGTAAGAACATTCATGTTTACAACATGAGTGAGGTAAGAACATTCATGTTTACAACATGAGTGAGGTAAGAACATTCATGTTTACAACATGAGTGAGGTAAGAACATGAGTGAGGTAAGAACATGAGTGAGGTAAGAACATTCATGTTTACAACATGAGTGAGGTAAGAACATTCATCTTTACAACATGAGTGAGGTAAGAACATTCATGTTTACAACATGAGTGAGGCAATGTGTGAAGTCTACATTCACACACTTCCCAAATGTACACCACCAGCACTCCTTTACTCTGAGTCTACATTCACACATTTGCTAACCTACATTCACTTCCACTCCACCACTCAATCTATGTTTACCTTCACACTTTAACCAAGCCCATATCCGCTCATACTCTCAGTGACTCACGTTCACACTCCCAGTGACTCACGTTCACACTCCCAGTGGCTCACATTCACACTCCCAGTGGCTCACGCACCCACTCCCAGTGGATCACGTTCACACTCCCAGTGACTCACGTTCACACTCCCAGTGACTCACGTTCACACTCCCAGTGACACACGTTCACACTCCCAGTCACTCACGTTCACACTCCCAGTGGCTCACGTTCACACTCCCAGTGACACACGTTCACACTCCCAGTGACTCACGTTCACACTCCCAGTAACTCACGTTCACACTCCCAGTGACTCACGTTCACACTCCCAGTGACTCACGTTCACACTCTGGCAGAACTCCCGACCAGTCGCCGTTAGCCTGGCAGTCTCTGAAGGCGTACTTGCCCCGCATCTCGTAGCCCGCGTTGCAGTGGTAGGTCACCCTGATCGGGTAGGTGAACTGGTAGCCAGACTCTCGATATCCGTTAGCGATCTCTCCAGGAGGTCCGCAGTCCCGAGCTAGAGGTGACGGGGCGGGAACGGGAAGGTGCAGTTATTTAAGAAATATAACAGGGTCAATCAAGAACATGAGTGAGGTAAGAACATGGGTGAGGTAAGAACATGGGTGAGGTAACAATGTGAGTGACGTAAAAACATGAGTGAGGTAAAAACATGAGTGAGGTAAGAACATGGGTGAGGTAAGAACATGAGTGAGGTAAGAATAAAGGTGAGGCAAGTACATGAGTGAGGTAAGAACATGGGTGAGGTAAGAACATGGGTGAGGTAAGAACATGAGTGAGGTAAGAACATGGGTGAGGTAAGAACATGGGTGAGGTAAGAACATGGGTGAGGTAAGAACATGGGTGAGGTAAGAACATGGGTGAGGCAAGAACATGGGTGAGGCAAGTACATGGGTGAGACAAGAACATGGGTGAGGCAAGAACATGGGTGAGGTAAGAACATGGTGAGGTAAGAACATGGGTGAGGTAAGAACATGGGTGAGGTAAGAACATGGGTGAGGTAAGAACATGGTGAGGTAAGAACATGGGTGAGGTAAGAACATGGGTGAGGTAAGAACATGGGTGAGGTAAGAACATGGGTGAGGTAAGAACATGGCTGAGGTAAGAACATGGCTGAGGTAAGAACATGGTGAGGCAAGAACATGGGTGAGGCATGAACATGGGTGAGGCAAGAACATGGGTGAGGCAAGAACATGGGTGAGGTAAGAACATGGGTGAGGTAAGAACATGGGTGAGGCAAGAACATGGGTGAGGTAAGAACATGGGTGAGGTAAGAACATGGGTGAGGTAAGAACATGGGTGAGGTAAGAACATGGGTGAGGCAAGAACATGGGTGAGGCATACACATGGGTGAGGTAAGAACATGGGTGAGGTAAGAACATGGGTGAGGTAAGAACATGGGTGAGGTAAGAACATGGGTGAGGTAAGAACATGAGTGAGGTAAGAACATGGGTGAGGTAAGAACATGGGTGAGGTATGAACATGGGTGAGGTAAGAACATGGGTGAGGTAAGAACATGGGTGAGGTAAGAACATGAGTGAGGTAAGAACATGAGTGAGGTAAGAACATGGGTGAGGTAAGAACATGAGTGAGGTAAGAACATGGGTGAGGTAAGAACATGGGTGAGGCATGAACATGGGTGAGACATGAACATGGATGTAAGAACATGGGTGAGGTAAGAACATGGGTGAGGTAAGAACATGTGTGAGGCAAGAACATGGGTGTGGCAAGAACATGGGTGAGGTAAGAACATGGGTGAGGCAAGAACATGGGTGAGGCAAGAACATGGGTGAGGTAAGAACGTGGCTGAGGCATGAACATGGGTGAGGTAAGAACATGGGTGAGGCAAGAACAAGGGTGAGGCAAGAAAATGGGTGAGGTAAGAACATGGGTGAGGCAAGAGCATGGGTGAGGCAAGAACATGGGTGAGGCAAGAACATGAGACAAGATCATGAAGCAAGAACATGGGTGACATAAGAACATGGGTGTTGCAAGAACATGGGTGTGGTAAGAACATGAGTGAGGCAGGAACATGGGTGAGGTAAGATCATGGGTAAAACAAGAACACGAGTGAGGTAAGAACATGAGTGAGGCAAGCACCTGGGGTGAGGCAAGAACATGAGTGAGGCATGAGCGTGAGTGAGATAAGAACATCGGTGAGGCAAGAACATCGGTGAGGCAAAAACATGGGTGAGGTAAGAACAAGAGTGAGGCAAGAACAAGAGTGAGGCATGAGCGTGAGTGAGATAAGAACATGAGTGAGGCAAGAACATGAGTGTGATAAGAACATGAGTGAGGCAAGAACATGGGTGAGGCAAGAACATGGGTGTGGTAAGAACATGGGTGTGGTAAGAACATGGGTGTGGTAAGAACATGAGTGAGGCAAGAACATGAGTGAGGCATGAGCGTGAGTGAGATAAGAACATCGGTGAGGCAAGAACATCGGTGAGGCAAGAACATGGGTGAGGTAAGAACAAGAGTGAGGCAAGAACAAGAGTGAGGCATGAGCGTGAGTGAGATAAGAACATCGGTGAGGTAAGAACATGGGTGAGGTAAGAACAAGAGTGAGGTAAGAACATGAGTGAGCACATCTTTGTGTACGTGTGGGTACGTGTGTGTGGACGTGTGTATACAAAGGATTACCGGATATTAAATTACCTCGTGCTGAATGTAGGTCAGGGAATACATTTGTGGATGTGTTTGTGGGTGTGTGTAGGTGCGTGTTTCACAGAACAGCTTCTCTCGTGGCTGAATGTGCCAACTTTGGATAGACAGACCCGGCCGCACAACGAACAAAGTGTGCTGCCTGGCCTCGTCCACTTTCTCCTGTAAATGTTGTCTTCTGATGTCTAATTAGTTTCTCCCTCGAATAAAAATGTTGCAAGTCATGTCAGATGTTGTAAGTCATCTCATATGTTGTATGTCATCTCAAATGTTGTAAGTCATCTCATATGTTGTAAGTCATCTAAAATGTTGTAAGTCATCTAAAATGTTGTAAGTCATCTCAAATGTTGTAAGTCATCTAAAATGTTAAGTCATCTCATATGTTGTAAGTCATCTAATATGTTGTAAGTCATCTAAAATGTTGTAAGTCATCTCATATGTTGTAAGTCATCTAATATGTTGTAAGTCATCTAAAATGTTGTAAGTCATCTAAAATGTTGTAAGTCATCTCATATGTTGTAAGTCATCTCAAATGTTGTAAGTCATCCCATATGTTGTAAGTCATCTAACATGTTGTAAGTCATCCCATATGTTGTAAGTCATCTCACATGTTGAAAGTCATCTCAAGTGTTGAAAGTCATCTCATATGTTCCAAGTCATGTCAAATGTTGTAAGTTATCTCAAATGTTGCAAGTCATCTTAAATGTTGTAAGACTTCCCTAATGTGGTAAAAAATGTCAAATGTAAATCATGAGAATGTTGTAAATCATGTCAAATGTTGTAAATCATGTCAAATGTTGTAAATCATGTCAAATGTTGTAAATCATGTCAAATGTTGTAAATCATGTCAAATGTGAGTCATGTCATGTGTTGAATGTCATGGACTCACCAACAGTTGATGGATGACACATCTCTTACCTTTACAGCTCATGTTGGGGCCCATGCAGTGACCAAACTCTCCCCGACAGATGGCCCGCGATGGATGACACATCTCTTACCTTTACAGCTCATGTTGGGGCCCATGCAGTGACCAAACTCTCCCCGACAGATGGCCCGCGATGGATGACACATCTCTTACCTTTACAGCTCATGTTGGGGCCCATGCAGTGACCAAACTCTCCCCGACAGATGGCCCGCGATGGATGACACATCTCTTACCTTTACAGCTCATGTTGGGGCCCATCCAGTGACCAAACTCTCCCCGACAGATGGCCCGCGATGGATGACACATCTCTTACCTTTACAGCTCATGTTGGGGCCCATCCAGTGACCAAACTCTCCCCGACAGATGGCCCGCGATGGATGACACATCTCTTACCTTTACAGCTCATGTTGGGGCCCATCCAGTGACCAAACTCTCCCCGACAGATGGCCCGCTCGGAGCCCTCGCGGTAGTAGCCGAACAAGCAGGTGTAGGTGAGCTGTGTCCCCGTGATGTAGCTGATCTGGTCCTTGGGAGCGTCGTGCTCAGCGTGTTCCACAATTGGTGGTGGGCCACACACAACTGCGGTTGTTACAAGTCATAATCAGGCACACACAAAAATTCGGTCGTCACAGGTCACAATCAGGCACAAACAACTGCGGTCCTCACAATCAGACTAAAAAAAACTGGAGTTGTAACAAGTAACATCTTATAATTAGAAACAAATAACTCGGGTTGTCACATCTTACAATGAAACACAAACAACTCGGGTTGCACACAACTCTTACAATGAAACACAAACAACTCGGGTTGTCACATCTTACAATGAAACACAAACAACTCGGGTTGTCACATCTTACAATGAAACACAAACAACTCGGGTGTCACATCTTACAATGAAACACAAACAACTCGGGTTGTCACATCTTACAATGAAACACAAACAACTTGTCACATCAAACATGACACAACAATCGGGTTGTCACATCACAATGAAACACAAACAACTCGGGTTGTCACATCTTACAATGAAACACAAACAACTCGTCCACAACAAAAACACAAACTCGGGTGCACATCTTACAATGAAACACAAACAACTCGGCACATCTTACAATGAAACACAACAACTCGGGTTGTCACATCTTACAAAACAACAACTCGGGTTGCACCACACACAATGACAACACAAACAACTCGGGTTGTCACATCTTACAATGAACACAAACAACTCGGGTTGTCACATCTTACAATGACGCACCAACTGCTCCAACAACAGACACAACAACAGACGCAACAACAGACGCAACAACAGACGCAACAACAGACGCAACAACAGACGCAACACCAGACGCAACAACAGCTCCAAACATACGCACCAACAACTGTAAACAAAATACGCACCAACAGACGCACCAAAATCTGCAACAAAATACGCAGCAACAGACGCACGAACTTACGCACCAAAGCTGCAACAAAATACGCACCAAAATCTGCAATAAAATACGCACCAACAGTTCCAAAAACAGACGCGCCAACAGATACACTAACTGTCGCACAACAGACGCACCAACAGCTCCAACAACAGACGCACCAACAGCTCCAACAACAGACGCACCAACAGCTCCAACAACAGACGCACCAAAACACGCACCAACAGACGAGCCAACAGCTCCAACAACAGACGCACCAACAGCTCCAACAACAGACGCACGAACATACGCATCAACAGCTCCAACAACAGACGCACCAACAGACGCAACAACAGACACGCCAACAGACGCACCAACAGCTCCAACAACAGACGCACCAACAGACGCACCAATACTCCAACAACAGACGCACTACAGACGTGCCAACAGACGCGCCAACAGCCTCAACAACAGACGCACCAACAGCTCCAACAACAGACGTACCAACAGACGTACCAACAGACGCACCAACAGACGCACCAACAGACGCACCAACAGACGCACCAACAGACGCACCAACAGACGCACCAACAGACGCACCAACAGACGCACCAACAGACGCACCAACAGACGCACCAACAGACGCACCAACAGCTCCAACAACAGACGCACGAACATACGCACCAACAGCTTCAACAACAGACGCACGAACATACGCACCAACAGCTCCAACAACAGACGCACCAACAGCTCCAACAACAGACGCACGAACATACGCACCAACAGCTCCAACAACAGACGCACGAACATACGCACCAACAGCTCCAACAACAGACGCACCAACAGACGCACCAACAGCTCCAACAACAGACGCACCAACAGCTATAACAACAGACGCACCAACAGCTCCAACAACAGACGCACCAACAGCTCCAACAACAGACGCACCAACAGACGCACCAACAGCTCCAACAACAGACGCACGAACATACGCACCAACAGCTCCAACAACAGACGCACGAACATACGCACCAACAGCTCCAACAACAGACGCACCAACAGCTCCAACAACAGACGCACCAACAGACGCACCAACAGCTCCAACAACAGACGCACGAACATACGCACCAACAGCTCCAACAACAGACGCACGAACATACGCACCAACAGCTCCAACAACAGACGCACCAACAGCTCCAACAACAGACGCACCAACAGCTCCAACAACATACGCACCAACAGCTCCAACAACAGACGCACCAACAGCTCCAACAACAGACGCACCAACAGCTCCAACAACAGACGCACCAACAGACGCACCAACAGCTACAACAACAGACGCACGAACATACGCACCAACAGCTACAACAACAGACGCACGAACATACGCACCAACAGCTCCAACAACAGACGCACCAACAGACGCACCAACAGACGCACGAACAGACGCACCAACAGACGCACCAACAGACGCACGAACAGCCGCACCAACAGCTCCAACAACAGATTCACGAACAGCCGCACCAACAGCTCCAACAACAGACGCACGAACATACGCACCAACAGCTCCAACAACAGACGCACGAACAGCCGCACCAACAGCTCCAGCAACAGACGCACCAACAGAAGCACCAAAATCTCCAACAACAGACGCACCAACAGACGCGCCAACTGACGCACCAACAGACACACTAACAGACGCACCAACAGCTCCAACAACAGACGCACAAACAGACGCTCCAACAGCTCAAACAACAGACGCACTAACAGCTCCAACAACAGACGCACCAACAGCTCCAACAACAGACGCACCAATAGACGCGCCAAAAGCTCAAACAACAGACGCACCAACAGACGCACCAACAGACGCACCAACAGACGCACCAACAGACGCACCAACAGCTTCAACAACAGATGCACTAACAGACGCATCAACAGACGCGCCAATAGCTCCAACAACATACGCACCAACAGACGCACCAACATACGCACCAACAGCTTCAACAACATACGCACCAACAGCTTCAACAACAGACGCACCAACAGCTCCAACAACAGATGCACCAACAGCTTCAACAACAGATGCAACAACAGACACACCAACATACGCGCCAACAGACACACCAACAGACGCACCAACAGCTTCAACAACAGATTCACCAACAGATGCACCAACAGCTTTAACAACAGATGCAACAACAGACGCACCAACAAACGCACCAACAGTTCCAACAACAGACGCACCAACAGCTCCAACAACAGACGCACCAACAGATGCACCAACAGCTTCAACAACAGACACACCAACATACGCGCCAACAGACACACCAACATACGCGCCAACAGACACACCAACAGACGCACCAACAGCTTCAACAACAGATTCACCAACAGCTTCTAACAACAGATGCAACAACAGACGCACCAACAAACGCACCAACAGTTCCAACAATAGACGCACCAACAGCTTCAACAACAGATGCAACAACAGACGCACCAACAGACGCACCAACATACGCACCAACAGCTCCAGCAACAAACGCACCAACAGACGCACCAACAGACGCACCAACAGACACACCAACAGACGCACCAACAGCTTCAACAACAGATGCAACAACAGACGCACCAACAGAAGCGCCAACAGACGCACCAACAGCTTCAACAACAGACTCACCAACAGCTCCAACAACAGACTCAACAACAGCTCCAACAACAGACGCACCAACAGCTCCAACAACAGACGCACCAACAGCTCCAACAACAGACGCGCCAACAGACGTGCCAACAGACTCACAAACAGCTCCAACAACAGACGCGCCAACAGACGTGCCAACAGACTCACAAACAGCTCCAACAACAGACGCACCACAGCTCCAACAACAGACGTGCCAACAGACGCGCAACAGACGCCAACAGACTCACCAACAGCTCCAACAACAGACGCACCAACTGCACCAACAACAGACGCACCAACTGCACCAACAACAGACGCACCAACTGCACCAACAACAGACGCACCAACTGCACCAACAACAGACGCACCAACTGCACCAACAACAGACGCACCAACTGCACCAACAACAGACGCACCAACAGCTCCAAGAACAGACGCACGAACAGACGCACCAACAGACGCACCAACAGACGCACCAACAGACGCACCAACAGCTCCAACAATAGACGCACCAACAGCTCCAACAACAGACGCACCAACAGCTCTATTAAAAGACGCACCAACAAACGCACCAACAGTTCCAACAACAGACGCACCAACAGCTCCAACAACAGACGCACCAACAGATGCACCAACAGCTTCAACAACAGACACACCAACATACGCCAACAGACACACCAACATACGCGCTAACAGACACACCAACAGACGCACCAACAGCTTCAACAACAGATTCACCAACAGCTTCTAACAACAGATGCAACAACAGACGCACCAACAAACGCACCAACAGTTCCAACAATAGACGCACCAACAGCTTCAACAACAGAGCAACATACGCACCAACAGCTCCAGCAACAAACGCACCAACAGACGCACCAACAGACGCACAACAGACGCACCAACAGACGCACCAACAGACGCACCAACAGCGCAACAACAGACGCAACAACAGACGCACCAACAGAAGCGCCAACAGACGCACCAACAGACGCACCAACAGACGCACCAACAGACGCACCAACAGACGCACCAACAGCTCCAACAACAGACGCACGAACATACGCACCAACAGCTTCAACAACAGACGCACGAACATACGCACCAACAGCTCCAACAACAGACGCACCAACAGCTCCAACAACAGACGCACGAACATACGCACCAACAGCTCCAACAACAGACGCACGAACATACGCACCAACAGCTCCAACAACAGACGCACCAACAGACGCACCAACAGCTCCAACAACAGACGCACCAACAGCTATAACAACAGACGCACCAACAGCTCCAACAACAGACGCACCAACAGCTCCAACAACAGACGCACCAACAGACGCACCAACAGCTCCAACAACAGACGCACGAACATACGCACCAACAGCTCCAACAACAGACGCACGAACATACGCACCAACAGCTCCAACAACAGACGCACCAACAGCTCCAACAACAGACGCACCAACAGACGCACCAACAGCTCCAACAACAGACGCACGAACATACGCACCAACAGCTCCAACAACAGACGCACGAACATACGCACCAACAGCTCCAACAACAGACGCACCAACAGCTCCAACAACAGACGCACCAACAGCTCCAACAACATACGCACCAACAGCTCCAACAACAGACGCACCAACAGCTCCAACAACAGACGCACCAACAGCTCCAACAACAGACGCACCAACAGACGCACCAACAGCTACAACAACAGACGCACGAACATACGCACCAACAGCTACAACAACAGACGCACGAACATACGCACCAACAGCTCCAACAACAGACGCACCAACAGACGCACCAACAGACGCACGAACAGACGCACCAACAGACGCACCAACAGACGCACGAACAGCCGCACCAACAGCTCCAACAACAGATTCACGAACAGCCGCACCAACAGCTCCAACAACAGACGCACGAACATACGCACCAACAGCTCCAACAACAGACGCACGAACAGCCGCACCAACAGCTCCAGCAACAGACGCACCAACAGAAGCACCAAAATCTCCAACAACAGACGCACCAACAGACGCGCCAACTGACGCACCAACAGACACACTAACAGACGCACCAACAGCTCCAACAACAGACGCACAAACAGACGCTCCAACAGCTCAAACAACAGACGCACTAACAGCTCCAACAACAGACGCACCAACAGCTCCAACAACAGACGCACCAATAGACGCGCCAAAAGCTCAAACAACAGACGCACCAACAGACGCACCAACAGACGCACCAACAGACGCACCAACAGACGCACCAACAGCTTCAACAACAGATGCACTAACAGACGCATCAACAGACGCGCCAATAGCTCCAACAACATACGCACCAACAGACGCACCAACATACGCACCAACAGCTTCAACAACATACGCACCAACAGCTTCAACAACAGACGCACCAACAGCTCCAACAACAGATGCACCAACAGCTTCAACAACAGATGCAACAACAGACACACCAACATACGCGCCAACAGACACACCAACAGACGCACCAACAGCTTCAACAACAGATTCACCAACAGATGCACCAACAGCTTCTAACAACAGATGCAACAACAGACGCACCAACAAACGCACCAACAGTTCCAACAACAGACGCACCAACAGCTCCAACAACAGACGCACCAACAGATGCACCAACAGCTTCAACAACAGACACACCAACATACGCGCCAACAGACACACCAACATACGCGCCAACAGACACACCAACAGACGCACCAACAGCTTCAACAACAGATTCACCAACAGCTTCTAACAACAGATGCAACAACAGACGCACCAACAAACGCACCAACAGTTCCAACAATAGACGCACCAACAGCTTCAACAACAGATGCAACAACAGACGCACCAACAGACGCACCAACATACGCACCAACAGCTCCAGCACAAACGCACCAACAGACGCACCAACAGACGCACCAACAGACACACCAACAGACGCACCAACAGCTTCAACAACAGATGCAACAACAGACGCACCAACAGAAGCGCCAACAGACGCACCAACAGCTTCAACAACAGACTCACCAACAGCTCCAACAACAGACTCAACAACAGCTCCAACAACAGACGCACCAACAGCTCCAACAACAGACGCACCAACAGCTCCAACAACAGACGCGCCAACAGACGTGCCAACAGACTCACAAACAGCTCCAACAACAGACGCGCCAACAGACGTGCCAACAGACTCACAAACAGCTCCAACAACAGACGCACCAACAGCTCCAACAACAGACGCACCAACAGCACGCCAACAGACGTGCCAACAGACTCACCAACAGCTCCAACAACAGACGCACCAACTGCACCAACAACAGACGCACCAACTGCACCAACAACAGACGCACCAACTGCACCAACAACAGACGCACCAACTGCACCAACAACAGACGCACCAACTGCACCAACAACAGACGCACCAACTGCACCAACAACAGACGCACCAACAGCTCCAAGAACAGACGCACGAACAGACGCACCAACAGACGCACCAACAGACGCACCAACAGACGCACCAACAGCTCCAACAATAGACGCACCAACAGCTCCAACAACAGACGCACCAACAGCTCTATTAAAAGACGCACCAACAAACGCACCAACAGTTCCAACAACAGACGCACCAACAGCTCCAACAACAGACGCACCAACAGATGCACCAACAGCTTCAACAACAGACACACCAACATACGCGCCAACAGACACACCAACATACGCGCTAACAGACACACCAACAGACGCACCAACAGCTTCAACAACAGATTCACCAACAGCTTCTAACAACAGATGCAACAACAGACGCACCAACAAACGCACCAACAGTTCCAACAATAGACGCACCAACAGCTTCAACAACAGATGCAACAACATACGCACCAACAGCTCCAGCAACAAACGCACCAACAGACGCACAACAGACGCACCAACAGACGCACCAACAGACACACCAACAGACGCACCAACAGCTTCAACAACAGACGCAACAACAGACGCACCAACAGAAGCGCCAACAGACGCACCAACAGCTCCAACAACAGACTCACCAACAGCTCCAACAACAGACTCAACAACAGCTCCAACAACAGACGCACCAACAGCTCCAACAACAGACGCACCAACAGCTCCAACAACAGACGCACCAACAGACGTGCCAACAGACTCACAAACAGCTCCAACAACAGACGCGCCAACAGACGTGCCAACAGACTCACAAACAGCTCCAACAACAGACGCACCAACAGCTCCAACAACAGACGTGCCAACAGACGCGCCAACAGACGTGCCAACAGACTCACCAACAGCTCCAACAACAGACGCACCAACTGCACCAACAACAGACGCACCAACTGCACCAACAACAGACGCACCAACTGCACCAACAACAGACGCACCAACTGCACCAACAACAGACGCACCAACAGCTCCAACAACAGACGCACGAACAGACGCACCAACAGACGCACCAACAGACGCACCAACAGCTCCAACAACAGACTCACCAACAGCACCAACAACAGACGCACCAACTGCTCTATTAAAAGACGCACCAACAGACGCGCCAACAACACTCACCAACAGCTCCAACAACAGACGCACCAAAAGCTCCAACAACAGACGCAACAACAGCTCCAACAACAGACGCACCAACAGCTCCAACAACAGACGCACCAACAGCTCTAACAAAAGACGCACCAACAGACGCACCAACAGACGCACCAATAGACGCACCAACAGCTCCAACAACAGACTCACCAACAGCTGCAACAACATCGCACTAACAGCTCCAATAACAGACGCACCAACAGACGCACCAACAGACGCACCAACAGCTCTAACAACAGACTCACCAACAGCTGCAACAACATCGGCACTAAAAGCTCCAATGACAGACGCATCAACAGACGCACCAACAGACGCACCAACAGACGCACCAACAGACGCACCACAGCTCCAACAACAAACTCACCAACAGCTGCAACAACATCGGCACTAAAAGCTCCAATAACAGTCGCATCAACTGACGCACTAACAGACGCACCAACAGCTCCAACAACATGCTCACCAACAGCTGCAACAACATCGGCACTAAAAGCTCCAATAACAGTCGCATCAACTGACGCACCAACAGACGCACCAACAGCTCCAACAACAGGCTCACCAACAGCTGCAACAACATCGGCACTAAAAGCTCCAATGACAGACGCATCAACTGACGCAATGACAGACGCACCAACAGCTCCAACAACAGGCTCACCAACAGCTGCAACAACATCGGCACTAAAAGCTCCAATGACAGACGCACAAACTGACGCAATGACAGACGCACCAACAGCTCCAACAACAGGCTCACCAACAGCTGCAACAACATCGGCACTAAAAGCTTCAATGACAGACGCATCAACTGACGCAATGACAGACGCACCAACATACCGTTTGCCTGGAGCAACAGTGAAAATCAATGACCTATTAGGTCAATCTCGAATGAAAAGAAAATAAATACGCACTTATCAACGAGAATTGTCCACCAGCCTGTCAGAACAAGCACAACAGACATGAGCAGAATATTAATCCCAAGAATCACACACCGCGTGTAAACGGCGTATTTCCAAATAACACACGTTATAACACTGTCCACACACGGACGCCATCTTGAACCTATAATGACAAATTAAAGGACTCAAAAAGACAGAAGTAATGGTAGCAACAAAGAAAAATACATCACCGCAGTGCACAATAAAGACAAGTGGAACAATATTACAACAGGTAAATGAATTTAAATATCTGGGAACTCTGTTAACCTCAGACTGAAGATGTACAAAAGAGGTGAGATGCAGAATGGCTCAGACAAAAGCAGTTTTCCAAAAAATGAGGAAGATACTGAGCAATCCATTTTTGACAGTAGAAACAAGAAAAAGAGTTCTTAAATGTTATGTAGAGCCAGTCTTGTTGGAATACTTGGTTACAACTGGCAAAATAAAAGGATCGCGGACGACAAAGAGAGAAAATACTGGATAGCTTGGTATCATGGCACGGAAAACGGTCAACAACAGAATTGATACGATGCACTGTAGATAGATGATTGTGGAAGGACATGATCGCCTACGCCAACAGGAATGGCACATGATGATGGTGATGATGAGAGCCAGTCTTGACATATGGATGTGAATCATAGACAATAGACAAGGAAAGCACTGGAGACTGTATAAATGTGGTTTTACAGAAGAATGTTGAGAGTACCATGGACAGCTAAGAAGAGTAATGAAAACGCCCTGAAAGAGGCCAAAGCAAAAAGAGAACTAATTTCCAATATTAGGAAGAAACAATCATAATTTTTTGGCCAAGTAATGAGAAGGGAACAGCTGGAATATATTGTAACAACTGGGAAAATTGAGGGACGAAGAGATAGAGGGAAGCAAAGAGAAAAGATACCAGACAGATTAAGAGAATGGCGTCAAGGTCGAAAATTATGAAGAGACATGATCACCTACGCCAGCAGGCACGGTACTTGATGACATATACAGGTATAATTCTTGACCTCTATAGGTCATCTCTAGCTCTTCATAAAAAGTGTCAATGTCTTCTTCTTCGCTATTACTTGTTGGTGCATAAACTTGAATTATGTTGATATCCATTGGTCTGCCTCTCAATTTTACTAGCAGAATTCTGTCTGATACTGGCCAAAATCCTTTCACTGTTTTGCTTCTTTCTCTATCTAACATGATGCCTACTCCTCTTTCGTGTGTGGTTCCCCCCAGAGTAAATTACATGTCCACTGTCGCGTTGTAATAATCCTGCTCCTGTCCATCTCATTTCACATAGTCCCAAGATGTTCAATTTCATTCTCTTCATTTCTTGACTGATGTTTTCTAGTTTTCCAACCTGGAATGCTGATCTAATGTTCCAAGTTCCTATTGCTAGTGTCTCTTTATTTTTTATCTTGCATACAGTAGCTTGATGACAATGTCACCTGTAGCATATGACGCTCCCTACAAGACGAGGTGGCTGTGAAGTCCCCATTAACGTCGCTAGCTGTAGATATTAAATTGTGTTTGGACATAATTAATCTAGGCAATATAAGAAGGAGTTCGCAGCCATTGTCTCTATACATGAGATCCTCGTTATGCTACAACGGAGTGGGGTCACATAACCGGCACTACTTGTCGGCTGCTCCCACAACACCATCCACCACCTGCTCCAATGGCTTCACATAACCCTGATAGGGAGGCTAAACGGGAGCTCTACCTTGCCCTAGGGTGTCCCGAGGACTAGCGGTGGAAAGGAGGGTCTTATTCTTCCTTTGGTAGGTCAGAACTCGACCCCGCTAATCGAATCTAGTGGGTACAGAAAAAAAAAAAGGCAGATAGACATACATACTTTGCATCAGAGAAATAAAGAGGGCAGTGCTGAACATGGCATTAGAGACTTGAGGGACTGACAGCAGCCCCATGGGAGACACAGATGAAGGCGGGGTCCCAAAAGGACCGCCCACAACTGACCTTTCTGACAGCTTGGCTCACGTCCGTCCCAGGAGCCATCCTTGAGGCACGTCCGATGCTCCGCCCCCACCAAGAAGTATCCGTCCGCACATTTGTACCTGATGCGGCTCCCGACGATGTTCTGGGTCGGCACGTGGACCGATCCGTAGGGGATGTCTGGTGGGGTGGTGCAACCAGAGGCTGGGAGGCAAGCAGAGAGGCCAGTTAGAGACATGGGAGGATTGACAGTGATGGGAGAAGTTGGAGGATGGTAACACGTTAGAGGATGGGAGAAAGTGTAAGATGTAAGTTGTATATGAAAAGGTGGGAGAAATTAGAGGATGGGAGAAAGTGTAAGATGTAAGTTGTATATGAAAAGGTGGGAGAAATTAGAGGATGGGAGAAAGTGTAAGATGTAAGTTGTATATGAAAAGGTGGGAGAAAATTAGAGGATGGGAGAAAGTGTAAGATGTAAGTTGTATATGAAAAGGTGGGAGAAATTAGATGAGTAGAAGGTGCACAGATAAAGAGAGAGTAAAAGGAATGGGAGATATTAGAGGGAAGTGAGGAGTTTGATGGAAGGGAGGAGCTATAGGAATGGGAGGAGCTTGAGGAAAGGAATTAATTAGAGGAATGGAAGTAGTTTAAAAGAATGTAGTAATTTGAGGGAAGGGAGGAGTTAGAGGATTGGAAGGAATTTGAGGGAAGGGTGGAGCTAGAGGAATGGGAGGAGTTTGAGGAAAGGGAGGAGCTAGAGGAATGGGAGGAGTTTGAGGGAAGTGATGAATGAGAGGAATAGGAGGAGTTTGAGGGAAGGGAGGGGTTAGAGGAAAGGAGGAGTTAGAGGAATGGGAGGAGTTTGAGGGAAGCGAGGTGTTAGAGGGAAAGGAGGAGTTAGAGGAATAGGAGGAGTTTACGGAAGCGAGGTGTTAGAGGGAAAGGAGGAGTTTGAGGGAAAGGAGGAGCTAGATGAATGGAAGGAGGTTGAGGGAAGGGTGGAATTAGAGGAATGGGAGGAGTTGAGGGAAGTGATGAATTAGAGGAATGGGAGTAGTTTGAGGGAAGGGAGGAGTTAGAGGGAAGGGAGGAGTTAGAGGAATAGGATGAGTTTGAGGGATGGGATGAGTTTGAGGGACGGGAGGAGCTAGAGGAATGGGAGGAGTTTGAGGGAGGAAGGAATTAGATGAATGGGAGGAGTTTGAGGGAAGGGATGAATTAGATGAATGGGAGGAGTTTGAGGGAAGGGAGGAATTAGAAGAATGGCAGGAGTTTAAGAGAGGGATTGGTTAAAGAGAAGGGATTGGTTAGAGGGAAGGGAGGGTCTATAGGAATAAGAGGGGTGAACGACAAGATTTTGAAACCAGAAAGTCAGTGCAAGAAAATCATCAATTGAAGGTTAGCGCTGACATGCTCTTTCCTGACACGACATTAGAAACGGACACATGGCATAAAGGCAATGTACACATGGCATATAATGTACATATGGCATACATACGATATACATGTCATTTATGCAATGTACACATGACATAATGTACACATGTCATAAAGGCAATATACACGTGACATACATACGATGTATACGTGTCATACATGCAATGTGCACATGTCATAAAAACATTGTACATATAATCTAAAGATAGTGTACACATGAAATAATGACAATGTACACATGAAATAAAGACAATGTACACATGGCAATGTACACATAGCACAAAGACTATGCACACATGACATAAAGAGAATACACATATGGCATAAAGACAATTTACACTTGACATATAATGTACATATGACATGAAGATAATATATATGCATCATATAAAGGCAAAAAAACACATGCCATACAATATAAACATGACATACAATGTAACATAAAGACAATGTACACATGACACACAGACAATGCAGACATGACACACAGACAATGTAGACATGACACACAGACAAAGAAAAACATGACACACAGACAAAGAAAAACATGACACACAGACAAAGCACACATGACACACAGACAATGCAGACATGACACACAGACAATGTAGACATGACACACAGACAAAGAAAAACATGACACACAGACAAAGAAAAACATGACACACAGACAATGCAGACACGACACACAGACAATGTAGACATGACACACAGACAATGCACACATGACACACAAACAATGTACACATGACACACAAACAATGCAGACATGACACACAGACAATGCACACATGACACACAGACAATGCACACATGACACACAGACAATGCACACATGACATACAAACAATGCACACATGACACACAGACAATGAACACATGACACACAGACAATGCACACATGACACACAGACAATGCACACATGACACACAGACAATGCACACATGACAAACACAGCACACATGACACACAGACAATGCACACATGACACACAGACAATGCACACATGACACACACAGCACACATGACATACAGACAGTGCACACATGACCACAGACAATGCACACATGACATACAGACAATGCACACATGACACACAGACAATGCACACATGACACACAAATGTACACATGACACACAGACAATGCACACATGACACACAGACAATGTACACATGACACACAGACAATGCACACATGACATACAGACAATGCATATATGACACACAGACAATGCACACATGACATACAGACAATGCACACATGACACACAGACAACACACACATGACACACAAATGTACACATGACTCACAGACAATGTACACATGACACACAGACAATGCACACATGATACACAGAAAATGCACACATGACACACAGACAATGCACACATGACACACAGACAATGCACACATGACATACAGACAATGCACACATGACATACATGTGATATTCACATGACACACAGACAATGTACACATGACACACACACACACAATGTACACATGACACACAGACAATGCAACATGACACACAAACAATGCAGACATGACACACAGACAATGCACACATGACACCACAGACAATGCACACATGACATACAAACAATGCACACATGACACACAGACAATGAACACATGACACACAGACAATGCACACATGACACACAGACAATGCACACATGACACACAGACAATGCACACATGACACACAGACAATGCACACATGACACACACAGCACACATGACACACAGACAATGCATACATGACACACACAGCACACATGACATAAAGACAGTGCACACATGACCACAGACAATGCACACATGACACACAGACAATGCACACATGACACACAGACAATGCATACATGACACACAGACAATGCACACATGACACACAGACAATGCACACATGACACACAGACAATGCACACATGACACACAAATGTACACATGACTCACAGACAATGTACACATGACACACAGACAATGCACACATGATACACAGAAAATGCAGACATGACACACAGACAATGCACACATGACACACAGGCAATGCACACATGACATACAGACAATGCACACATGACACACAGACAATGCACACATGACACACACAGCACACATGACACACAGACAATGCACACATGACACACAGACAATGCATACATGACACACACAGCACACATGACATACAGACAGTGCACACATGACCACAGACAATGCACACATGACATACAGACAATGCACACATGACACACAGACAATGCATACATGACACACAGACAATGCACACATGACATACAGACAATGCACA
This sequence comes from Megaustenia siamemsis, assembly GCA_032433765.1. NCBI lineage: Eukaryota > Metazoa > Mollusca > Gastropoda > Stylommatophora > Ariophantidae > Megaustenia > Megaustenia siamemsis. Next base: position 130,223 of record JAVIAB010000061.1, on the reverse strand, counting down.
CATGACACACAGACAATGCACACATGACACACAAATGTACACATGACTCACAGACAATGTACACATGACACACAGACAATGCACACATGATACACAGAAAATGCACACATGACACACAGACAATGCACACATGACACACAGGCAATGCACACATGACATACAGACAATGCACACATGACACACAGACAATGCACACATGACATACAGACAATGCACACATGACATACATGTGATATTCACATGACACACAGACAATGTACACATGACACACAGACAATGCAACATGACATACAGACAATGCACACTCGACACAACAGACACAGCACACATGACACAGACAAAGCACACATGACATACAGATAATGCACACATGACACACAGACAATGCACACATGACATACAGACAATGCACACATGACATACAGACAATGCACACATGACATACAACAATGCACACATGACACACAGACAATGTACACATGACATACAGACAATGCACACATGACACACAGACAATGCACACACGACACACAGAAAATGTACACATGACACACAGACAATGCATACATGACATACAGAAAATGCACACATGACACACAGAAAATGTACACATGACACACAGACAATGCATACATGACATACAGAAAATGCACACATGACACACAGACAATGCACACATGACACACAGACAATGAATACATGACACACAGACAATGCACACATGACATACAGACAAAGCACACATTGACACACAGACAAAGCACACATAACATACAGACAATGCACACATGACAAACAGAGAACGCACACATGACATACAATGTTAGACTCACTGCTGCAGGTCATGTTAGGTCCTACCCAGGCCCCACCACCCACGCACCACGCCCTGTCCACGCTGTCCTTGTGTTGCGTGAAGCCTGGGAGGCAGGTGTAACGCAGGTTGGTTCCCAACGAGAACCTCGACTCGTTTGGTGGTCCGTCGTGGACCGCATGGTGGGCTGGTGGTGGCGGGCCGCACTCTTGGTTCTTGTCTGAATGAGGACCAAACCAGTAAATTGTTGAAATTATTGCAAGTTTAACTTCATGAACAACTTCTATGTTATTGAGTTATTAGCGGGTCATCATCATTGCACTCCGAACATGTCCATAGGTGCTCAGATCTCCTCCTCAGCAAGTCCCTCAGTGTCCAGCGACTGATGACTTCAGTTCTATGTTGGTTGATCAGTCTTCTTTATACGGCCACCAAGTTTCTCATTTCTGGCTGTGCCCATCTTAACTCCCATTTCCATCATCCGAAGAAGTGACATGGATCTGTGTTTGTCGAAGTCCTGTGCTTTTCCCACATCTCAGAGGGCATTGATGATGTCCACCCGATCCATTGGTTGCCCGTCCTCAACGACAGCGCAGCTAGCCAACCTGTCCGCTCTTCATTTCCCCGTACTCCCGCATGTCCAGGGACATATAAAAAGGTGACCTTACGTATTTTGGATTTCTGCAACGATTCTAACCATTGCATGCGTACAGAGCCCGCCTCCACTTTTTTATCATGCTCATCGAATCACTCAGTATACATGTGTGGTGTAGTCTTGTGACTCTAACTATTTGAATGCCTTGGTCACTGCCATCGCCTCCATTGTCATGCTACTCGTGGTCACGACGTATGCACCACTGTCTTCTTTGACTATTCTGCCTGCCGAGCGTGCTGTAAATGCCCATGCACTTCTTTGGTGTCGTATTACTGATCCGTCTGTATAGATGACTGCATCTTTCTCATCGGTTCTATGTAATAGTTCTTCTATATATATAAAACTTCTATGTAATAGTTGCAAGTTTAACTTCATGAACAACTTCTATATAATAGTTGCAAGTTTAACTTCATGAACAACTTCTATATAATAGTTGCAAGTTTAACTTCATGAACAACTTCAATGTAATAATTGCAAGTTTAACTTCATGAACAACTTCTAAATAATAATTGCAAGTTTAACTTCATGAACATCTTCTATGTAATAGTTGCAAGTTTAACTTCATGAACAACTTCTATATAATAGTTGCAAGTTTAACTTCATGAACAACTTCTATATAATAGTTGCAAGTTTAAATTCATGAACAACTTCTATATAATAGTTGCAAGTTTAACTTCATGAACAACTTCTATATAATAGTTGCAAGTTTAACTTCATGAACAACTTCTATATAATAGTTGCAAGTTTAACTTCATGAACAACTTCAATGTAATAATTGCAAGTTTAACTTCATGAACAACTTCTAAATAATAATTGCAAGTTTAACTTCATGAACAACTTCTATGTAATAGTTGCAAGTTTAACTTCATGAACAACTTCTATATAATAGTTGCAAGTTTAACTTCATGAACAACTTCAATGTAATAATTGCAAGTTTAACTTCATGAACAACTTCTAAATAATAATTGCAAGTTTAACTTCATGAACATCTTCTATGTAATAGTTGCAAGTTTAACTTCATGAACAACTTCTATATAATAGTTGCAAGTTTAACTTCATGAACAACTTCTATATAATAGTTGCAAGTTTAAATTCATGAACAACTTCTATATAATAGTTGCAAGTTTAACTTCATGAACAACTTCTATATAATAGTTGCAAGTTTAACTTCATGAACAACTTCTATATAATAGTTGCAAGTTTAACTTCATGAACAACTTCAATGTAATAATTGCAAGTTTAACTTCATGAACAACTTCTAAATAATAATTGCAAGTTTAACTTCATGAACAACTTCTATGTAATAGTTGCAAGTTTAACTTCATGAACAACTTCAATATAATAGTTGCAAGTTTAACTTCATGAACAACTTCAATGTAATAATTGCAAGTTTAACTTCATGAACAATTTCTATGTAATAGTTGCAAGTTTTAAAGGCACTTTAATGTTGGCAGTAAAGTACTGACACACAAAATAACGCCCTTTCCTTCCCTGGACCAGGTCAGCCACGCAAGCTGCAGACAGAAGACGTGTAGGGGCAGCAACTACCTCCGGAGTGTGTTCTTGTCAATCCGGGGAAGTGGGAGAAAGTCAATATCACCGCATTTGTTGTTGCTCTTGTAAAGGCCATGTGACAGCTTCTGTCACACCCTCAATCTCTGTGAGTGTGCTAAAGGTAGTCGTCGTGTAGGCCCCTGCAGCTTTCTATATCAATGTTCCATTAGAAGACTCAACAAAACTCCAGCCACAGCCTGGTGACTGAGCCATCGGTGTAGATGATGATCGGGCCTTGAGGCTAGGAGTGAAGTCTCACATCTCAGACTTTCTCATTTACTGCACCCAATTACGTCATTTCCTGTGCAGGTATATCACGACATAGACAATATTGCTGACGTCGTGTTATATGTCGCCTTATTGCATGTACACATTTACGTCTCAATACATCATCATCATCATCAATTATCATGCCTGCTGGCTTAGGTGATCATGTCTCTCCACAACTTTCGATCTCGACAGTTATTTATCATTTTTGTTGTTGACCTTCTGCCAAGCCATTCTCTTAAGCTGTCTGGTATCTTTTCTCTTTGCTTCCCTGTATCTCTTCGTCCCTCGATTTTCCAAGTTTTCACAATATATTCCAGCTGTTCTCATTTTAAAAAAAAATGATGATTGTTCTTTCTAATATTGGAAATTAGCTCTCTTTTTGCTTTGGTCTCTGTCAGAACATTTTCATTACTCCTCTTAGCTGTCCATGGTATTCTCAACATTCTGCTGTAAAACCACATTTCTACAGATTCCATTGATTTTCTTGTCTGTTGTCCTAATGGCCATGATTCACATCCATATGTTAAGACTGGCTTTGCATAACATTTAATAACTTTTTTTCTTGTTTCATCCATTTACACGTCTTTTCTTACACAAGACATCACACCATCAATATGCTGGAGAAATTAAACATTGATGGCAAGGATCTGTGATTCATAAAAAATGCAATGGTAACAAACAGCAACCATAAGAATTAGCAACCAAACAGGACAGTCCCAAAATATAAAACAAGGAGTCAGACAAGGCTGTTCTATCGCCGGACTTGTTTTCACTTTACAGCGAATATATTATGAGATCAATAGTAGACAAAAAAGGAATTGAAGTCAACGGTCACAACATAAACAACTGGCGATATGCGGATGACACAGTCTTAATAGCAGAGATAGAGAATGAGCTACAAGAAATGATAAATATAATAGTAAAAGAACTGAACAAAAAGGTCCCAGTCTGAATAGTAAGAAAACAGAAGTAATGGTTATATCGAAGAAACAATCACCACCATCATGCAGCATAAAAATAAACGAGACAAATCTAAAACAAGTACAACGTTTCAAATACTTGGGCACAATAATAACATCAGATGGGAGATGCACCACAGAAATAAAAAGCAGAATAGCTCAGGTCAAAATAGCATTTCAGAAAATGAAAAACGTCTTTTGCAACAAATCTATGTCAATAGAAATGAGAAAGAGAGTTCGTCGATGCTATATAGAACCAATTCTGACCTATGGAAGCGAATCATGGACAGTAGACAAACAAATGAAAAGACGATTGGAAGCCACAGAGATGGGATTTCTCAGAAGAATGTTAAAAGTTTCCTGGACAGATAAAAAGACCAATGAGGAAGTTCTCAAAGAGGCCAACACAAAAGGGAGATCCTAAAAAACATCAGAAAGAAGCAATCAACATTTTTCGGGCACATCATGAGAAGAGGACAGTTGGAATACTTGGTTACAACTGGCAAAATAGAAGGAAAGAGAGATCGCAGACGACAAGGAGAGAAAATACTGGATAGCTTGGTGTCATGGCATGGAAAACAGTCAACAACAGAACTGATACGCTGCACTGTAGATAGAAGATTGTGAAAGACATGATCGTTTACTCCAACCGGTATGGCACATGATGATGACGTCACATATAACTGGCCTTAGGTGAGAGCATCCACCCTTACCAATAATTCCATGGTTGAGTTCACATCTGGGGGGTTCGCCCATCCAGGTCTCGTCACCCTGACACACGCGCGCCGGCAGCCCCACCAGGGCGTAGCCGTCGTCACAGGTGTAGCTGGCAATGGCTTCAAATCTGAGGACATGTAGCGAGGCGGTGAGCGGGGGCCATAGTTGATTGAGTGAGTGACGAAGTGTTTTAATGGAGTGTGTCATGGAGTGTGTGATGGAGTGAGTGATAGAGTTAGTGATTGGGTTAGTGATGGAGTGAGTGATAGAGTTAGTGATTGAATGTGCGATGGAGTGAGTGATATAATTAGTGATTGAGTATGTGATGGAGTGAGTGATAGAGTTAGTGATAGAGTTAGTGATTGAGTGTGTGATGGAGTGAGTGATAGAGTTAGTGATGGAGTGAGTGATTGAGTGTGTGATGGAGTGAGTGATAGAGTTAGTGATAGAGTTAGTGATTGAGTTAGTGATTGAGTGAGTGATAGAGTGAGTGATAGAGTTAGTGATAGAGTTAGTGATAGAGTTAGTGATTGAGTTAGTGATTGAGTGTGTGATGGAGTGAGTGATAGAGTTAGTGATTGAGTGTGTGATGGAGTGAGTGATAGAGTTAGTGATTGAGTGTGTGATGGAGTGAGTGATAGAGTTAGTGATTGAGTTAGTGATTGAGTGTGTGATGGAGTGAGTAATAGAGTTAGTGATAGAGTTAGTGATTGAGTTAATGATTGAGTGTGTGATGAAGTGAGTGATAGAGTTAGTGATTGAGTTAGTGATTGAGTGTGTGATGGAGTGAGTGATTGAGTTAGTGATTGAGTGTGTGATGGAGGAGTAAAAGAGTTAGTGATTGAGTTAGTGATTGAGTGTGTGATGGAGTGAGTGATAGAGTTAGTGATTGAGTTAGTGATTGAGTTAGTGATTGAGTGTGTGATGGAGTGAGTGATAGAGTTAGTGATAGAGTTAGTGATTGAGTTAGTAATTGAGTGTGTGATGGAATGAGTGATAGAGTTAGTGATTGAGTTAGTGATTGAGTGTGTGATGGAGTGAGAGATAGAGTTAGTGATTGAGTGTGTGATGAAGTGAGTGATAGAGTTGGTGATTGAGTGTGAGATGGAGTGAGTGATGAAATTAGTGATTGAGTGTGTGATGGAGTGAGTGATGAAGTGTTTTAATGGAGTGCGTCATAGAGTGTGTGATGAAGTGTGTGATAGATTTAGTGATTGAGTGTGTGATGAAGTGTGTGATAGATTTAGTGATTGAGTGTGTGATGGAGTGTGTGATAGAGTTAGTGACTGAGTGTGTGATGGAGTGTGTGATAGAGTGTATGATGGAGTGAGTAATGGGGGTAAGTGATGGAGTAAGTATTGGAGTGAGCATTTGAGTTAATAATTGAATGAAAAGTTTAGTAAGTTAAGAGTGAGTGATGGAGTGTTTGATGGAGTGAGTAATGGGGTAAGTGATGGAGTAAGTATTGGAGTGAGCGATATGGTAGGAGAAGGAGTAAGTAATGAGTGAGTGATATGGTAAGTGATGGAGTAAGCGATATGGTAAGTGATGGAGTGAGCGATACGGTAAGTGATGGAGTAAGTGATGGAGTGATCGATATGGTAAGTGATTGAGTGACAGTTTGGGTAAGTGATGCTGAAAATTATTGTGTCAACTAGAGAGTGGGTAATGTTGTAAGTGATGGAGCGGTTAAGTAGAGTAAGTGATGGAGCTGTTAAGTAGAGTAAGTGATGGAGCGGTTAAGTAGTGTAAGTGATGGAGCAGTTAAGTAGAGTAAGTGATGGAGCGGTTAAGTAGTGTACGTGATGGAGCTGTTAAGTAGAGTAAGTGATGGAACGTTTAAGTAGAGTAAGTGATGGAGCAGTTAAGTAGAGTAAAAGATGGAGCTGTTAAGTAGAGTAAGAAATGGAGCAGTTAAGTAGAGTAAGTGATGGAACTGTTAAGTAGAGTAAGTGATGGAGCAGTTAAGTAGAGTAAGTAATGGAGCAGTTAAGTAGAGTAAGTGATGGAGTGGTTAAGTAGAGTAAGTAATAGAGCAGTTAAGTAGAGTAAGTGATGGAGCAGTTAAGTAGAGTAAGTGATGGAACTGTTAAGTAGAGTAAGTGATGGAACTGTTAAGTAGAGTAAGTAATGCAGCAGTTAAGTAGAGTAAATGATGGAGCTGTTAAGTATATAGTAATGGAGCAGTTAAGTAGAGTAAGTGATGGAGCAGTTAAGTAGAGTAAGTGATGGAAATGTTAAGTAGAGTAAGTGATGGAGCAGTTAAGTATAGTAAGTAATGGAGCAGTTAAGTAGAGTAAGTTATGGAGCAGTTAAGTAGAGTAGGTAATGGAGCAGTTAAGTAGAGTAAGTGATGGAGCAGTTAAGTAGAGTAAGTGATGGAGCAGTTAAGTAGAATAAGTAATGGAGCAGTTAAGTAGAGTAAGTGATGGAGCAATTAAGTAGAGTAAGTAATGGAGCAGTTAAGTAGAGTAAGTAATGGAGCAGTTAAGTAGAATAAGTAATGGAGCAGTAAAGTAGAGTAAGTGATGGAACTGTTAAGTAGAGTAAGTGATGGAGCAGTTAAGTAGAGTAAGTAATGGAGCAGTTAAGTAGAGTAGGTAATGGCAGTTAAGTAGAATAAGTAATGGAGCAGTAAAGTAGAGTAAGTGATGGAGCAGTTAAGTAGAGTAAGTGATGGAGCAGTTAAGTAGAGTAAGTGATGGAGCAGTTAAGTAGAGTAAGTAATGGAGCAGTTAAGTAGAATAAGTAATGCAGCAGTTAAGTAGAGTAATTAAAAGGGCAGTTAAGTAGAGTAAGTAATGGAGCAGTTAAGTAGAGTAAGTAATGGAGCAGTTGAGTAGAGTAAGTAATGGAGCAGTTAAGTAGAATAAGTAATGGAGCAGTAAGTAGAGTAAGTGATGGAGCAGTTAAGTAGAGTAAGTGATGAGCAGTTAAGTAGAGTAAGTGATAGAGCATTAAGTAAAGTAAGTAATGGAGCAGTTAAATAGAGTAAGTAATGGAGCAGTTAAGTAGAGTAAGTATGGAGCAGTTAATTAGAGTAAGTAATGGAGCAGTTAAGTAGAGTAAGTAATGGAGCAGTTAAGTAGAGTAAGCGATGGAACAGTTAAGTAGAATAAGTGATGGAGCAGTTAAGTAGAGTAAGTAATGGAGCAGTTAAGTAGAGTAAGTGATGGAGCAGTTAAGTAGAGTAAGTAATGGAGCAGTTAAGTAGAGTAAGTGATGGAGCAGTTAAGTAGAGTAAGTGATGGAACTGTTAAGTAGAGTAAGTGATGGAACTGTTAAGTAGAGTAAGTGATGGAGCAGATAAGTAGAGTAAGTAATGGAGCAGTTAAGTAGAGTAAATGATGGAGTGGTTAAGTAGAGTAAGTAATGGAGCAGTTAAGTAGAGTAAGTGATGGAGCAGTTAAGTAGAGTAAGTGATGGAAATGTTAAGTAGAGTAAGTGATGGAGCAGTTTAAATATAGTAAGTAATGGAGCAGTTAAGTAGAGTAAGTTATGGAGCAGTTAAGTAGAGTAGGTAATGGGAGCAGTTAAGTAGAGTAAGTGATGGAGCAGTTAAGTAGAGTAAGTGATGGAGCAGTTAAGTAGAATAAGTAATGGAGCAGTTAAGTAGAGTAAGTGATGGAGCAGTTAAGTAGAGTAAGTAATGGAGCAGTTAAGTAGAGTAAGTAATGGAGCAGTTAAGTAGAATAAGTAATGGAGCAGTAAAGTAGAGTAAGTGATGGAGCAGTTAAGTAGAGTAAATGATGGAGCAGGTAAGTAGAGTAAGTAATGGAGCAGTTAAGTTAGAGTAGGTAATGGAGCAGTTAAGTAGAATAAGTAATGGAGCAGTAAAGTAGAGTAAGTGATGGAGCAGTTAAGTAGAGTAAGTGATGGAGCAGTTAAGTAGAGTAAATGATGGAGCAGTTAATTAGAGTAAGTAATGGTGCAGTTAAGTAGAGTAAGTAATGGAGCAGTTAAGTAGAGTAATTAAAAGGGCAGTTAAGTAGAGTAAGTAATGGAGCAGTTAAGTAGAATAAGTAATGGAGCAGTAAAGTAGAGTAAGTGATGGAGCAGTTAAGTAGAGTAAGTGATGGAGCAGTTAAGTAGAGTAAGTGATGGAGCAGTTGAGTAAAGTAAGTAATGGAGCAGTTAAATAGAGTAAGTAATGGAGCATTAAGTAGAGTAAGTAATATAGCAGTTAAGTAGAGTAATTAAAAGGGCAGGTAAGTAGAGTAAGTAATGGAGCAGTTAAGTAGAGTAAGTAATGGAGCAGTTAAGTAGAGTAAGTAATGGAGCAGTTAAGTAGAGTAAGTAATGGAGCAGTTAAGTAGAGTAAGCGATGGAGCAGTTAAGTAGAATAAGTGATGGAGCAGTTAAGTAGAGTAAGTAATGGAGCAGTTAAGTAGAGTAAGTAATGGAGCAGTTAAATAGAGTAAGTGATGGAGCAGATAAGTAGAGTAAGTGATGGAACAGTTAAGTAGAGTAGTGATGGAGCACTTAAGTGAGTAAAGTGATGAGCAGTTAAGTAGAGTAAGTGATGGAGCAGTTTCAGTAGAGTAAGTGATGGAGCAGTTAAGTAGAGTAATTAATGGAGCAGTTAAGTAGAGTAAATGATGGAGCAGTTAAGTAGAGTAAGTGATGGAGCAGTTAAGTAGAGTAAGTGATGGAGCAATTAAGTAGAGTAAGTAATGGAGCAGTTAAGTAGATTAAGTGACGGAGCGATTAAGTAGAGTAAGTGACGGAGCGATTAAGTAGAGTAAGTGACGAAGCATTAAGTAGAGTAAGTGATGGAGTGGTTAAGTAGAGTAAGTGATGGAGCTGTGTTAAATAGAGTAAGTGATGGAGCGGTTAAGTAGAGTAAGTGATGGAGTGGTTAAGTAGAGTAAGTGATGGAGCGGTTAAAGTAGAGTAATGATGGAACTGTTTAAGTAGAGTAAGTGAAGGAGTGGTTACGTAGAGTAGTTGATGGAACTGTTAAGTAGAGTAAATATGGAGCTGTTTAAGTAGAGTAAGTGATGGAGGGTTAAGTAGAGTAAGTGATGGAGCAGTTAAGTAGAGTAAGTGATGGAGCTGTTAAATAGAGTAAGTGATGGAGCAGTTAAGTAGAGTAAGTGATGGAGCTGTTTAGTAGAGTAAGTGATGGAGTGGTTACGTAGAGTAAGTGATGGAACTGTTAAGTAGAGTAAATGATGGAGCTGTTAAGTAGAGTAAGTGATGGAGTGGTTAAGTGGAGTAAGTGATGGAGCGGTTAAGTAGATTAAGTGATGGAGCAGTTAAATAGAGTAAGTGATGGAGCAGTTAAGTAGAGTAAGTAATGGAGCAGTTAAGTAGAGTAAGTGATGGAGCAGTTAGTAGAGTAAGTGATGGAGCAGTTAAGTAGAGTAAGTGATGGAGCAGTTAGGTAGAGTAAGTGATGGAGCAGTTAAGTAGAGTAAGTGATGGAGCAGTTAGGTAGAGTAGGTAATGGAGTAAAGGTAGGGGTTAGGTAGAGTAGGTAATGGAGCAGTTAGGTAGAGTAAGTGATGGAGCAGTTAGGTAGAGTAAGTGATGGAGCAGTTAGGTAGAGTAAGTGATGGAGCAGTTAGGTAGAGTAAGTGATGGAGAAGTTAGGTAGAGTAAGTGATGGAGCAGTTAGGTAGAGTAAGTGATGGAGCAGTTAGGTAGAGTAGTGATGGAGCAGTTAGGTAGAGTAAGTGATGGAGCAGTTAGGTAGAGTAAGTGATGGAGCAGTTAAGTAGAGTAAGTGATGGAGCAGTTAGGTAGAGTAAGTGATGGAGCAGTTATTTTTGCCGATGTTTCTCGCCATCAAACGTTTGAGGTCAATGTCTTGATTACTTGATTTATTATCTTTTGGCTTCGATGAATGACTTCACATTGTGCTTCTTGTACTGTTGATGTAAGAGTTGAAGTATGTGGCCACATTGTAGTGTTGTAAGAGTTGAAGTATGTGCCACATTGTAGTGTTGTAAGAGTTGAAGTATGTGCCACATTGTAGTGTTGTAAGAGTTGAAGTATGTGCCACATTGTAGTGTTGTAAGAGTTGAAGTATGTGCCACATTGTAGTGTTGTAAGAGTTGAAGTATGTGCCACATTGTAGTGTTGTAAGAGTTGAAGTATGTGCCACATTGTAGTGTTGTAAGAGTTGAAGTATATGTACCACTGTAGTGTTGTAAGAGTTGAAGTATATGTACCACTGTAGTGTTGTAAGAGTTGAAGTATATGTACCACTGTAGTGTTGTAAGAGTTGAAGTATATACCACTGTAGTGTTGTAAGAGTTGAATATGTACCACTGTAGTGTTGTAAGAGTTGAGTATATGTACCACTGTAGTGTTGTAAGAGTTTGAAGTATATGTACCACTGTAGTGTTGTAAGAGTTGAAGTATATGTACCACTGTAGTGTTGTAAGAGTTGAAGTATATGTACCACTGTAGTGTTGTAAGAGTTGAACTATATGTACCACTGTAGTGTTGTTGTTGTTGTTGTTATGGATCCAGTGACCTTTGAGCTGATGCCCTTCGGCCCAATGCCATGTAGTTGTATCTGCAGGTATTTTTAAGTTCTGCTGTTGTTCCGTACAGAGTATTCCATTTGGAGGGTCTTTGGGGAAATAGTGTTGTTCTGATGTCAGTGAGCTCTGGACATTGAAACAGGTGATGTTCTACAGTTTCTTGTGGGTGATCACAGAGTAGACATACTGGGGTATGGTTTTGTTGTATTCTATTAATGTGGTTTTTTTAGCATAACATGTCCTGTTCTCAGTCTGAAGATGGTGGTTTGGTCTCTTAGGTTGTTGATGTTGTCTTGTGGATTTGGTCTTGCCATATATTTAAAAAGCTCTCTCCCTGTTTTCCCTAAGGCCCATCCATTCAGCCACTCCTCCCTACTGTTGGAGTTTATGACTTGTTTGACTGTGTCTAGTGTGATGGATGTATGTATCTGTGTCTGTCTGGATCCTCTCTTAGCTAATGTATCTGCCTTATCATTTCCTGGTATATTTGAATGTCCTGGATCCATTGCATTACCATCTTATGTTATGTGTTTCAATGAGTTTGTCTGTGTCTATGATAAGCTGTGTGAGTTCTGTTTTGTTCGTGTTGTTTTCCAGTGCTTGCAGAGCCGATTTGGAATCCGTAAATATAACTGTGTTTGTTTTCTTTGATGGTGTGGTATCGAAAATCGTATTTAAATGATAAATTGCTGTTTCAATAGCTGTTATTTCTGCTTCATAATTGTTACAGACTTCACCACAAGGGCCACAAATTTCTTCTGCTGTTCCATCTGGATAATGTATTAGTATTCCATATCCAGCTTTTGAAGTAGCGTTAGTGGCTGCACCATCTGTGTATATATGTATCCAGTCTTCTGGATAAGTATCTATTGTTTTCCTTGCTGCTAGTGTTACTGATACTTGGTCTGCTTTTTTACCTGTTCTGTTACATATCTCTACATTTATTTAAGGTTTTTTATAATTCGTACTTGGTGGCATTTCTTTGATGACTCTTGATGTTTGTAGTCGTTTTTCAGGTAGATGGAATTTCTTTTGTTATTTCTAACATGTTGCAATACTGACATCTGCTTAATTCTTTGTTTTGGAGTCCAGTATCTACTAATTTTCTGTTTGGGTGGTCCTTCTCCATTCTTTTTTGTCTTTCATAGAGAACCATAGCGGCCTTGTTTCTCCTTAACTCTAAAGGTTCCACATTGCAGTGGATTTCGCAGGCTGGAACTGGAGTGGACCTCATTGCACCGCTGATGAGCGTAATGCATTATTTTGTATCTTGTCCAGTGCCATGTTAGTTGTTTTGCTGCATGTCACTAGGAGCGAGCTACCATGATCCAAAACAGAGCGAACATATCCCAGATAGAGATTTCTAAGTGTTTTTTGTCTGCTCCCCATAAGGTACTGGAAAGCCTTTTCATTAGTTGAAGTCTTTGTGTTGCTTTCTTAGTGAGATTCTCTACGTGTTTCTTCAGGTTCAGTTGTCGGTCTAGTTGTATTATTCCTAAGTATGTAGGGTATTCCTCTTTTTGTAGACTATTGTGTTGGAGATTAAGTTTGATGTTTGCCTTAGCTATTTTGTTACTTCTAGTAAATACTGTATATGCTGTTTTCTGTACATTTATTTTTATTTTCCAGGTATTACAGTATTCTTCTAGGTGTCTCAGGTCTTTATTTAGTTGTGCTTCAGCTGTTCTAATATTTTCATTGTCAGGTATTACAGTATTCTTCTAGGTGTCTCAGGTCTTTGTTTAGTTGTGCTTCAGCTGTTCTAATATTTTCATTGTCCAGGTATTACAGTATTCTCTAGGTGTCTCAGGTCTTTATTTAGTTGTGCTTCAGCTGTTCTAATATTTTCGTTTGTACTCCACATGACCAGATCATCCGCATAGAGAGCTTTTTTATTTATCAGGGTTTTGGTCAGATCATTGATATATATCAAGAAAAGGGTACAACTGAGTGGTGATCCCTGTGGTAATCCTTCTTCTAGCACCTCTTTGTCTGAAATGGATTCATTTAATTTAGTTTGTATTGTTCTATCAACTAGGAAATATTTGACCCATTTGTACAGTTTCCCATGTATTCCAACATCTCTCATCTTCAATAAAAGCCCCTTACGCCAGACTCTTATCATAAGCCTGCTGCAGGTCTACTAGGATGGCTAGAGTATGTTGTCTCTTCTGAAATCCATCTTGGACCTGTTGTATTAACCTGAGGATTTGGTCTTCTATGTTATTGCCTGCCCTGAAACCAGCTTGTTCGTAGCACAGAGTATTAGAGGTTTCCAGATACCAGTATAGTCTGCTATTGACCATACTCTCAGCTATTTTACCTATGCATGATGTTAGGGATAGGGGACGATAGCTTCTGGGGTCATCTGGAGGCTTGTTCTTTTTGAGCAATGGCACTATATAGGCATTTCTCCATGTCTTGGGAATTTTGCTTTCTTTCCATGACTTGTTGATCAGTCTGAGTAATGTTTCTTTCCCTGACTTGCCAAGATGCTTTATCATCTCATTGTGTACCTTGTCAGGGCCTGGGGATTTTCTACATTTTAATTTTCTTAATGCCTTTTCTAGTTCCCTCATGTTAAAATCTTCTTCAAATATTGCAGCATTTGTTATTGGGGCTCTTTCAATTAATTTTAAATTATGTAGCTGAATTTTATTGCTATCTGTAAGTTTGTTCGCTCTGTTGACTGAAGCAAAGTAACTATTAAATTTTTAACTATATTTTTTTTAGAGCTGATGATTTCATTATTAAATTTGATTGGTTTAGGGTTTGGTTCTCTTTTATCACCAGACAAATGTTGCATAAGTCTCCAGGCTTTATTTCCTTCATGTCGCAGATCGAGTTTACTGCATGTTTCTTGCCATTTCTCTTTCTTTGCTTTTTTAGTAACTAGTTTGACCTTAGCACTAGCCTTGTTATAGCTTATTTTATTATTCAAAGTTGGGTTCTGCTCAAGTATTGTTCTGGCTTTCTTTCTTTCTGATACTGCTGTCTCCAGTTCTGTGTTCCAAATGGTCGATATTGTGTTCTACATCCTGTAGGTATAGTTTGTTCTGCAGTGTTGAGTATTATTTGTGTGAACATCTCGTTTGATTTGTCCACGCTGTTGTCTGTCAGGTTGTTCAGGAGTTGGTCGGATTTTTGTTGATATAGCTTCCAGTCAGCTTTCTTGATATAGCTTCCAGTCAGCTTTCTTGATATAGCTTCCAGTCAGCTTTCTTGATATAGCTTCCAGTCAGCTTTCTTGAAATTCTGTAGTGTTGTAAGAGTTGAAGTATGTGCACATTGTAGTGATGTAAGAGTTGAAGTATGTGCACCACTATAGTGTTGTATGAGTTGAAGTATGTGCAACACTGTAGTGTTGTATGAGTTGAAGTATGTGCAACACTGTAGTGTTGTATGAGTTGAATTATGTGCAACACTGTAGTGTTGTATGAGTTGAATTATGTGCAACACTGTAGTGATGTAGGAAGTTGTAGTATGTGCTAGACTGTAGTGATGTAGGAGTTGTAGTATGTGCTAGACTGTAGTGATGTAGGAGTTGTAGTATGTGCTAGACTGTAGTGATGTAGGAGTTGTAGTATGTGCTAGACTGTAGTGATGTAGGAGTTGTAGTATGTGCTAGACTGTAGTGATGTAGGAGTTGTAGTATGTGCTAGACTGTAGTGATGTAGGAGTTGTAGTATGTGCTAGACTGTAGTGATGTAGGAGTTGTAGTATGTGCTAGACTATAGTGATGTAAGAGTTGTAGTACGTGCTAGACTGTAGTGATGTAGGAGTTGTAGTATGTCCTAGACTGTAGTGATGTAGGAGTTGTAGTATGTGCTAGACTGTAGTGATGTATGAGTTGTAGTATGTGCTAGACTATAGTGATGTAAGAGTTGTAGTACGTGCTAGACTGTAGTGATGTAAGAGTTGTAGTATGTGCTAGACTAGTGATGTGACTGAGAGAGTTGTAGTTAGTGACGTACTTGTTGTAGGGAGAGACGGTAACTCGTCCGTGCGGGATGTTGGAAGGTTCTGGCAGGCACCGGATCGCTGTGGACGTAGGATAACTCGCTGACATCAGAAGTTAAATGCAGAAATGGGAAATGGGGATACTGATGGGAAATGGTGACAATGATGGGAAATGGAGACACTGATGGGAAATGGAGACACTGATAGGAGAAATGGTGACACTGATGGGAATTGGTGACACTGAAGGAATTTGTGACACTTATGGGAAATGGTGACACTGAAGGAATCGGTGACACTGATGGGAAATGGTGACAATGATGGGAAATGGTGACACTGATGGGAATGATGACACTGATGGGAAATGGTGACACTGATGGAATCGGTGACACTGATGGGAAATGATGACACTGATGGGAAATGATGACACTGATGGGAAATGGTGACACTGATGGGAAATGGTGACACTGAGGAATCGGTGACACTGATGGGAAATGATGACACTGATGGGAAATGATGACACTGATGGGAAATGGTGACACTGATGGGAAATGATGACACTGATGGAAATGATGACACTGATGGGAATGGTGACACTGATGGGAAATGATGACACTGATGGGAAATGATGACACTGATGGGAAATGGTGACATTGAAGGAATTGGTGACACTGATGGGAAATGGTGACACTGAAGGAATCGGTGACACTCTGGGAAATGGTGATACTGAAGGTATTGGTGATACTGAAGGAAATGGTGACACTGATGGAATTGGTGACACTGATGGGAATTGGTGACACTGATGGGAATTGGTGACACTGATGGGAATTGGTGACACTGATGGGAATTGGTGACACTGATGGGAAATGGGGGACACTGATGAGAAATGGTGACACTAATGGGAAAAGGGGACACTGATGGGAAATGGGGACACTGATGGGAAATGAGGACACTGATTGGAAATGGGGACACAAATGGGAAATGGAGACACTGATGGGAAATGGGGAGACTTATGGGAAATGGGGACACTGATGGGAAACGGGGACACTGATGGGAAATGAGGACACAGGTGGGAAATGTGGACACTGATGGGAAATGGTGACAAAGATGGGAAATGGGGACACTGAAGTGAAATGGGGACACTGTTGGGAAATGGGGACACTGATAGGAAATGGTGACACGAATGGGAAACGGGAACACTGAAGGGAAATGGTGACACGAATGGGAAATGGGGACACTGATGGGTAATGGTGACACTAATGGGAAATGGGGACACTGATGGGTAATGGTGACACTGATGTAGAAGTGGGTTAAATGGGGGCAATGATGGGAAAAGGGGACACTGATGGAAAGTTGGGACACTGATAGGAAATGGTGACATTGATGGGAAATGGGGAAACTGATGGGAAATGGGGAACTGATGGGAAATGGGACACTGGTGGGAAATGTGGACACTGATGGGAAATGGTGACAAAGATGGGAAATGGGGAAACTGATGGGAAATGGGGACACTGATTGGAAATGGGGACACTAATGGGATATGGTGACACTGATGGAAAATGGTGATACTGATGGGAAATGCGGACACTGATGGGAAATGAGGACACTGATGGGAAATGGGGACACTTATGGGAACTTTGGACACTGATGGGAAATGGTGACACGAATGGGAAATGGGGATACTGATGGGAAATGGGGACACTAATGGGAAATGATCACAGTAATGCGAAATGTTGACACTAATGGGAAATGGTGACACTAATGGAAATGGGAACACTAATGGGAAATAGGAACACTAATGGGAAATGGGGACACTGATGGGAAATGATGACACTAATGCGAAATGTGACACTAATGGGAAATGGGGATACTAATAGGAAATGGTGACACTAATGGGAAATGCGGAAACTAATGGGAAATAGTGACACTGATGGGAAATGGTGACACTGATGGGAAATGGTGACTCTGATGGGAAATGGTGACACTAATGGGAAATAGGGACACTGATGGGTAATGGTGAAACTGATGCCAAATGGGGCATTGATGGGAAAAGGGGACACTGATGGGAAATGGGGACACTGATGGGAAATGAGGACACTGATTGGAAATGGGGACACTGATGGGAAATGAGGACACTGGTGGAAATGTGGACACTGATGGGAAATGGTGACAAAGATGGGAAATGGGGACACTGAAGTGAAATGGGGACACTGTTGGGAAATGGTGATACTGATGGGAAATGCGGACACTGATGGGAAATGAGGACACTGATGGGAAATGGGGACACTTATGGGAACTTTGGACACTGATGGGAATGGTGACACGAATGGGAAATGGGGATACTGATGGGAAATGGGGACACTAATGGGGAATGATCACAGTAATGCGAAATGTTGACTTTAATGGGAAATGGTGACACTAATGGGAAATGGGAACACTAATGGGAAATAGGAACACTAATGGGAAATGGGGACACTGATGGGAAATGATGACACTAATGCGAAATGTTGACACTAATGGGAAATGGGGATACTAATGGGAAATAGTGACACTGATGGGAAATGGTGACACTGATGGGAAATTGTGATACTGATGGCGATTAGGAACACTAATGGCAAATAGTGACAATGATGGGAAATGGTGACACTGATGGGAAATGGTGACACTGATGGGAAATGGTGACACTGATGGGAAATTGTGACACTGATGGGAAATGGTGACACTGATGGAAATGGTGACACTGATGGGAAATGGTGACACTGATGGGAAATGGTGACACTGATGGGAAATGGTGACACTGATGGGAAATGGTGACACTGATGGGAAATGGGGACGCCGATGGGAAATGGGGACGCCGATGGGAAATGTTGGCACATTTAGAAAATATTGGGACACTGATAGGAAATGGGGGTACAGAAGGGGAATGGAGACACAGATGGGAAATGGGGGCAGAGATGGGAAATCGTATGTAACTATATGGAAATTGGGACACAGATGGGAAATTAGGTCCAGATGGGAAAATACTGGGGCATAAATGGAAAAACGGGGCAAAGATGGGAATATTGCATCACAGATGGGAATTGGGGGCCCAGATAGGAACATATTGAGTCGCAAATGGGAAATGGGGGCACAGATAGGAAAAAGCTGCGCAGATTGGAAAAGGAGGGCACAGACGAGAAATGGGGGCACATATTTGAAGATACAGGGGCACTGATAGGAAACATTTTGTCACAGGTGGGAAAAAAAGGGGATAGATGGGAAAAATTAGGCACATATGGGAAACTGGGGCAGTTACAAACATGGAACACATACAGAAAGTGGGAATACAGATGGGAAATGGGATAAGTTACAAACATGGAACATAGATCGAAAATAGGAAGAGGCTACAAACATAAAGTGTATTACGTAGAAAGAGGATGAATTAAAATATTGACCATCGCAACATTCGCGGGAGACACATAGGTCACCATTGACAAGGCGGCGTGTGTTTATTGACAGTTCGTCTTGAAAGTAGGTCGAAAAGAAAACTATCCACCAACATGAAATAGGTCAAAGAGGAAATTGTTCACCACAAGAAGTAGGTCAAAGAGGTAATTGTCCACCATCATGAAGTAGGTGAAAGAAGAAATTGTCCATCAACAAGAAGTAGGTCAAAGAGGTAATTGTCCACCAACATGAAGTAGGTGAAAGAGGAAATTGTCCATCAACATGAAGTAGGTCAAAGAGAGCAAAAAGAAAACTCCACCAACATGAAGTAGGTCAAAGAGGAAATTGTCAACCAACATGAAGTAGGTCAAAGAGGAAATTGTCAACCAACATGAAGTAGGTCAAAGAGGAAATTGTCAACCAACATGAAGTAGGTCAAAGAGGAAATTGTCCACCAACATGAAGTAGGTCAAAGAGGAAATTGTCAACCAACATGAAGTAGATCAAAGAGGAAATTGTCAACCAACATGAAGTAGGTCAAAGAGGAAATTGTCAACCAACATGAAGTAGGTCAAAGAGGAATTGTCCACCAACATGAAGTAGGTCAAAGAGGAAATTGTCAACCAACTTGAAGTAGGTCAAAGAGGAAATTGTCCACCAACATGAAGTAGGTCAAAGAGCAAATTGTCAACCAACATGAAGTAGATCAAAGAGGAAATTGTCAACCAACATGAAGTAGGTCAAAGAGGAAATTGTCAACCAACATGAAGTAGATCAAAGAGGAAATTGTCAACCAACATGACGTAGATCAAAGAGGAAATTGTCAACCAACATGAAGTAGATCAAAGAGGAAATTGTCAACCAACATGAAGTAGGTCAAAGAGGAAATTGTCAACCAACATGAAGTAGATCAAAGAGGAAACTGTCAACCAACATGAAGTAGATCAAAGAGGAAATTGTCAACCAACATGAAGTAGATCAAAGAGGAATTGTCAACCAACATGAAATGAAGTAGATCAAAGAGGAAATTGTCAACCAACATGAAGTAGGTCAAAGAGGAAATTGTCCACCAACATGAAGTAGATCAAAGAGGAAATTGTCCACCACATGAAGTAGATCAAAGGGAGGAACAATCAAATTGTCCACCAAAATGAAGTAGGTCAAAGAGAGCGACAATCAAATTGTCCACCAACAAGAAGTAGGTCAAAGAGAGCGACAATCAAATTGTCCACCAACAAGAAGTATGTCAAAGGGAGCAATAATCAAATTGTCTACCAATATTAAGTAGGTCACAAGGAAAACCTATAAATTATTGGATGGATGAATATTAGAAGCACTAGGAAACATAACAGCAGCAGAGGCGAACATAAGAGCAACAGACTGCAAATTAGATCTCGCATCGACGCTGAAAGGCAATGAGGAAGGAAAGAGGAAAAAGAAGAAGATGAAATAGGTCAAAGGGAGCAAAAAACAATTGTATACTAACATGGAAGTCAAAGATGTGCTACATGAAGACCTTTGCCTCGCCAATAGAACAATGGATCTTATGAAGATCTCAACCTCTCTAACAGAACAATGACTGGCAAGTTGAAGGCCTCTGCCTCGCTAGTAGAACAATGACTGGCTACATGAAGATCTCAGCCTCTCTAATAGAACAATGAGTGGCTACATGAAGACCTCAGCCTCTCTAGCAGAACAATAACTTTGCTACATGAAGACCTCAGCCTCTCTAGTAGAACAATGACTGGCAAGTTGAAGGCTCCTGCATCGCTAGTAGAACAATTACTGGCTACATGAAGACCTCAGCCTCACTAGTAGAACAATGCCTGGCTTCATGATGACCTCAGCCTCGCTAGTAGAACAATGACTGGCAAGTTGAAGGCTCCTGCATCGCTAGTAGAACAATGACTGGCTACATGAAGACCTCAGTCTCCCTAGTAGAACAATGCCTGGCTACATGAAGACCTCAGGCCTCTCTAGTAGAACAATGCCTGGCTACATGAAGACCTCAGCCTCTCTAGTAGAACAATGCCTGGCTACATGAAGACCTCAGCCTCTCTAGTAGAACAATGCCTGGCTACATGAAGACCTCAGCCTCTCTAGTAGAACAAAGACTGGCTATAGTCCGTTCAGAAATTCATAATCACACCTGAATTAGTTTTGCGTCATAACCGCTTGTTATTTTGGTTTCAAATTGTGCATGCAATCTTAGAATATTGATGACGTTTTAGAAATATTTTTTGCTCTGAGAAATTGATCTAGTTTAAAAGTTTTCTTCTTTAGGCTATATTAAATTCACCCTGTTCGAATTTGGCACCATTTTAGGATATATACATTAATTTGGTGCGGTCGTTCACGTAAAATAGTTTGGCTATTGCAGAAACACTAACTTCAGGAAAATCCCGTGCACAAAACTTAATTGTTATTGAACGAACATGACGCACCACGCCCTTGGCATTAATTACCGAAGGGAAGGCGTATTTTATTAATTTTGTGAAGACTCAGTAGACAATTTGTTGACTTTAAATACCAACATTTATATCTAAATTACAATGAGTTTGAAATGCAAATTTATAACTATGCAAAAGGTTACTGTTTTACTATATCAGCACTTCCTTAGGGAATCCTAGATGGGGCATTTATATTGTGATATTCATGACCCAGAGAGACGAACGCAACTCGCGCTTGGTCTTAATAAATCGTCATTTTCTCGTTGGATTAAACAAGACTCAGAGTGCACTCATGTCAATCAAGGAAGGAAAAGGAAAGTCGACAGCTTTTGATTTTCCAATCAAAAAGTACCGACGGTAGGGACTACCATACTGAAATGAATGGAAATGGTTGGAGAACGATCTTTTACCAATCCTGGAGAAACCTTCATGCATAGTCATGGATAATGCATCAAACCACAATGTCGTATCAGAGGAAGACAAAGTGCCCACTGCATCAAATACAAAAGAGCAAATTAGGACATGGCTTGCGAATGAAAATGTCAAATTTGACGACACATATTTAAAACCCGAATTGTTACAACTTGTGAAGAATACGAATAAGAAAAAGGTGTACCATGTTGACAAAATCATTGAGAAATACTACCACACCTATCTTCGACTCCCTGCATATCATGCGCACCTTAATCCAATCGAACTTGTCTGGGCTCACGTCAAAGGACAAGTTGCAGAACAGAACAGGACGTTTAAAATGTGTGATGTTGAAGTTCTGACACGCGAGTTTCTCTCAAAAATAGACATTCCGTTCTGGAAGAAGTGTGCTGAACATGTGCTGCGGGTGGAAGATGAGAACTGGAAACGAGATGGATTACTATTTGTCCAGCCAGTAATGATTATCAACCTCTTGGAATCGTCAGATTCGGAATGATTAAAATTAAGATGAATTCAATTCCAGCTGTAGTTAGGACGTCATGGGGTCTAATGGTGACCGAAGGTCAAGACTAATTGTAACCAATTGAATTCATGTTTGCAAATACACATAACGAACAACACCCACAATTAAGCACTATGTAGATACGCCTCTGACAAAAATTGCAGTAAACTGGAAAATTTAACACGATTACTGTAAACTCTAAAATTTGAATCAACTTGTGTGATATCGTCATAAAAGATCAAAGGAATTCGCTGATGTGCAAAATCTGTTGTGTTTGTGGAATAAAAAATACCAAAATCTTTGCGTCATCAATATTCTAAGATTGCATGCAAAATTTGAAACCAAAATAACAAGCGGTTATGACGCAAAACAAATTCAGGTGTGATTATGAATTTCTGAACGGACTATATTTAAAGGCCCCTGATTTGCTAATGAAACAACTAGCTACATGAAGGCCCCTGCCTCGCTAGTAGAACAACAACTGGCTACATGAAGGCCCTGCCTCGCTAGTAGAACAACAACTGGTTACATGAAGGCCCCTGCCTCGCTAGTAGAACAACAACTGGCTACATGAAGGCCCTGCCTCGCTAGTAGAACAACAACTGGTTACATGAAGGCCCCTGCCTCGCTAGTAGAACAACAACTGGCTACATGAAGGCCCCTGTCTCGCTAGTAGAACAACAACTGGCTACATGAAGGCCTCTGCCTCGCTAGTAGAACAACAACTGGCTACATGAAGGCCCCTGTCTCGCTAGTAGAACAACAACTGGCTACATGAAGGCCCTGCCTCGCTAGTAGAACAACAACTGGCTACATGAAGACCTTTCCCACGCTAGTAGAGCAAAGACTGGCTACATGAAGGCCTTTGCCTCGCTATTCGAACACACGATTATGCTGATACTGCCAGAGGTGTATCCTCAAGTAAACTTACTGGGGTTGATGCAGGAGCGGCCACATTTGCCGTCACACATGCACTTCTTCTTGGAGCTGATGCAGTCCTTGTCGGAGTCGCAACTCTTGGAACATCTGCGACCTTTGTCCTCGTGTCGCACATGGTCGCAAACTCGATAATCGCCTTCTGAGGAGGAGACAACGTTGTTTCTATCAGACCTTGCAAGGTGAAGGTCACAGGTGAACCAGGCAAAATAGATGTTGAAGAAATAGATGTTAAACTTTGAGGGTTGGAGACTAGGAGACTTTCATGGGAGAGATGAAGAAATAGATGTTGAAATATGAGGGTTGGAGACTAGGAGACTTTCATGGAGAGATGAAGAAATAGATGTTGAAATGTGAGGGTTGGAGACTACGAGACTTTCATGGGAGAGATGAAGAAATAGATGTTGAAATGTGAGGGTTGGAGACTAGGAGACTTTCATGGGAGAGATGAAGAAATAGATGTTGAAATATGAGGGCTGGAGACTAGGAGACTTTCATTGGAGAGATGGAGAAATAGATGTTGAAATGTGAGGGCTGGAGACTAGGAGACTTTCATTGGAGAGATGGAGAAATAGATGTTGAAATATGAGGGCTGGAGACTAGGAGACTTTCATTGAAGAGATGGAGAAATAGATCTGAAATTACCTGAAAATGTTATACGTCGGCTAGTGACAAACTTTGCATGAACAAACAGCTGAATCTCTGGACCGCTGCAAGTAACCACGGTGCTGACACCAACTGCTTGACCAAAAGATCCTACTACGACGCCTCTGACTGTGCTGTCATCCACAAGATATACTTATATTGCAAGTCTCCCCCCCCCCCATTCAGCATAGAAGCGAGCATGTCTCCGCCCCTGTTAAGTCATGGATCCATGTAGCGGCTTCTGCACGACCGCCCCTAAATGAGCAATCACTTCCAGCCAATCTGCTCATGTCTGTGTCACTTTCCCAGTGTCACTCATTCACCGCTTCAATCCAATTTCAGAATCTAATTTCACGGCCGTTGATTGGTCAACTTTTACAGCAGGGGAAACCAGCCATTGGCCACTAATTTCAAGGTTTCATCTTTCTGTCCACACTTCCCTTGGCTCATTTGTTTCTCCCTCTCTACATCAGGGGGAACCAGCCATTGGCCACTAATTTCAAGGTTTCATCTTTCTGTCCACACTTCCCTTGGCTCATTTGTTTCTCCTTCTCTACATCAGGGGGAACCAGCCATTGGCCACTAATTTCAAGGTTTCATCTTTCTGTCCACCCTTCCCTTGGCTCATTTGTTTCTCCCTCTCTACAGCAGGGGAACCAGCCATTGGCCACTAATTTCAAGGTTTCATCTTTCTGTCCACACTTCCCTTGGCTCATTTGTTTCTCCCACTCTACAGCAGGGGGAACCAGCCATTGGCCACTAATTTCAAGGTTTCATCTTTCTGTCCACACTTCCCTTGGCTCATTTGTTTCTCCCTCTCTACAGCAGGGGGAACCAGCCAATGGCCACTAATTTCAAGGTTTCATCTTTCTGTCCACACTTCCCTTGGCTCATTTGTTTCTCACTCTCTACATCAGGGGAACCAGCCATTGGCCACTAATTTCAAGGTTTCATCTTTCTGTCCACACTTCCCTTGGCTCATTTGTTTCTCCCTCTCTACATCAGGGGGAACCAGCCATTGGCCACTAATTTCAAGGTTTCATCTTTCTGTCCACACTTCCCTTGGCTCATTTGTTTCTCCCTCTCTACATCAGGGGGAACCAGCCATTGGCCACTAATTTCAAGGTTTCATCTTTCTGTCCACACTTCCCTTGGCTCATTTGTTTCTCCCTCTCTACATCAGGGGAAACCAGCCATTGGCCACTAATTTCAAGGTTTCATCTTTCTGTCCACACTTCCCTTGGCTCATTTGTTTCTCCCTCTCTACATCAGGGGGAACCAGCCATTGGCCACTAATTTCAAGGTTTCATCTTTCTGTCCACACTTCCCTTGGCTCATTTGTTTCTCCTTCTCTACATCAGGGGGAACCAGCCATTGGCCACTAATTTCAAGGTTTCATCTTTCTGTCCACACTTCCCTTGGCTCATTTGTTTCTCCCTCTCTACAGCAGGGGGAACCAGCCATTGGCCACTAATTTCAAGGTTTCATCTTTCTGTCCACACTTCCCTTGGCTCATTTGTTTCTCCCTCTCTACAGCAGGGGGAACCAGCCATTGGCCACTAATTTCAAGGTTTCATCTTTCTGTCCACACTTCCCTTGGCTCATTTGTTTCTCACTCTCTACATCATCTTCAGCACCTTCCATGACGTCATCAAAAGTGAAAAACTTAACATTCGCGTGTGAAAAAAGCCGGGGAATTGGGGGAGAGAGAAAGAGAAGACGTAGCAGATGTGCGAAGAGATAAAAGAGATAAAAGAGATAAAAGAGATAAAAGAGATAAAAGAGATAAAAGAGATAAAAGCGATAAAAGAGATAAAAGAGATAAAAGAGATAAAAGCGATATAAGAGATATAAGAGATAAAAGAGATAAAGAGATAAAAGAGATAAAAGAGTTAAAAGAGATATAAGAGTTAAAAGAGATATAAGAGATATAATGAGATATAAGAGATATAAGAGATATAAGAGATATAAGAGTTAAAAGAGATATAAGAGATATAATGAGATATAAGAGATAAAAGAGATATAAGAGATAAAAGAAATATAAGAGATAAAAGAGATATAAGAGAAAGAGATATAATGAGATATAAGACATATAAGAGATATAATGAGATATAATGAGATATAAGAGATATAAGAGATATAATGAGATATAAGAGATATAATGAGATATAAGAGATATAATGAGATATAAGAGATATAAGAGATATAATGAGATATTAGAGACATAAGAGATAAAATAGATATAATGAGATATAAGAGATATAAGAGATATAAGAGATATAAAGATATAATGAGATATAAGAGATATATTGAGATATAAGAGATATAAGAGATATAAGAGATATTAGAGATATAAGAGATATAATGAGATATAAGAGATATAAGAGATATAATGAGATATAAGAGATAAGAGATATAAGAGATATAAGAGATATTAGAGATATAAGAGATATACGAGATATACGAGATATTAGAGATATAAGAGATATTAGAGATATAAGAGATATAAGAGATATAAGAGATATAAGAGATATAAGAGATATAAGAGATATAAGAGATATAAGAGATATAAGAGAAATAAGAGATATAATGAGAATGTAAGAATTTCTGGAGAGTAATCTCGACAACTTTAATTACTTCAGCTGTGTCACGTGCTGTCATGAGTTTCTGCATCAACTTTAATTACTTCAGCTGTGTCACGTGCTGTCATGAGTTTCTACATCAACTTTAATTACTTCAGCTGTGTCACGTGCTGTCATGAGTTTCTACATCAACTTTAATTACTTCAGCTGTGTCACGTGCTGTCATGAGTTTCTACATCAACTTTAATTACTTCAGCTGTGTCACGTGCTGTCATGAGTTTCTACATCAACTTTAATTACTTCAGCTGTGTCACGTGCTGTCATGAGTTTCTACATCAACTTTAATTACTTCAGCTGTGTCACGTGCTGTCATGAGTTTATACATCAACTTTAATTACTTCAGCAGTGTCACGTGCTGTCATGAGTTTCTACATCAACTTTAATTACTTAGCTTCTTCCATCAACTTTAATCCTGACGTGGCTGTATCGATGTGTTAATGTCCCCCACATGAGAGACGTTAATCCTGACGTGGCTGTATCGATGTGTTAATGTCCCCTACATGAGAGACGTTAATCCTGACGTGGCTGTATCGATGTGTTAATGTTCCCCACATGAGAGACGTTAATCCTGACGTGGCTGTATCGATGTGTTAATGTCCCCCATTGAGAGACGTTAATCCTGACGTGGCTGTATCGATGTGTTAATGTCCTCCACATGAGAGACGTTAATACTGACGTGGCTGTATCAATGTGTTAATGTCCCCCACATGAGAGACGTTAATCCTGACGTGGCTGTATCGATGTGTTAATGTCCTCCAACAAGAGAGACGTTAATCCTGACGTGGCTATATCAATGTGTTAATGTCCCCCACATGAGAGACGTTAATCCTGACGTGGCTGTATCGATGTGTTAATGTCCCCCACATGAGAGACGTTAATCCTGACGTGGCTGTATCGATGTGTTAATGTCCCCCACATGAGAGACGTTAATCCTGACGTGGCTGTATCAATGTGTTAATGTCCCCCACATGAAAGACGTTAATCCTGACGTGGCTGTATCGATGTGTTAATGTTCCCCACATGAGAGACGTTAATCCTGACGTGGCTGTATCAATGTGTTAATGTCCCCCACATGAGAGACGTTAATCCTGACGTGGCTGTATCAATGTGTTAATGTCCCCCACATGAGAGACGTTAATCCTGACGTGGCTGTATCGATGTGTTAATGTCCCCCACAAGAGAGACATTAATCCTGACGTGGTTGTATCGATGTTTTAATGTCCCCCACATGAAAGACGTTAATCCTGACGTGGCTGTATCGATGTGTTAATGTCCCCCACAAGAGAGACGTTAATCCTGACGTGGCTGTATCGATGTGTTAATGTCCCCCACAAGAGAGACGTTAATCCTGACGCGGTTGAATCGATGTGTTAATGTCCCCCACATGAGATACGTTAATCCTGACGTGGCTGTATCGATGTGTTAATGTCCCCCACAAGAGAGACGTTAATCCTGACGTGGCTGTATCAATGTGTTAATGTCCCCCACATGAGAGACGTTAATCCTGACGTGGCTGTATCGATGTGTTAATGTCCCCCACATGAGAGACGTTAATCCTGACGTGGCTGTATCGATGTGTTAATGTCCCCCACATGAGAGACGTTGATCCTGACGTGGCTGTATCGATGTGTTAATGTCCCCCACAAGAGAGACGTTAATCCTGACGTGGTTGTATCGATGTGTTAATGTCCCCCACATGAGAGACGTTAATCCTGACGTGGCTGTATCGATGTGTTAATGTCCCCCACATGAGAGACATTAATCCTGACGTGGCTGTATCGATGTGTTAATGTCCCCCACATGAGAGACGTTAATCCTGACGTGGCTGTATCGATGTGTTAATGTCCCCCACATGAGAGACGTTAATCCTGACGTGGCTGTATCGATGTGTTAATGTCCCCCACAAGAGAGACGTTAATCCTGACGTGGCTGTATCGATGTGTTAATGTCCCCCACATGAGAGACGTTAATCCTGACGTGGCTGTATCGATGTGTTAATGTCCCCCACATGAGAGACGTTAATCCTGACGTGGCTGTATCGATGTGTTAATGTCCCCCACATGAGAGACGTTAATCCTGACGTGGCTGTATCGATGTGTTAATGTCCCCCACATGAGAGACGTTAATCCTGACGTGGCTGTGTCGATGTGTTAATGTCCCCCACATGAGAGACGTTAATCCTGAAGTGGCTGTATCGATGTGTTAATGTCCCCCACATGAGAGACGTTAATCTTGACGTGGCTGTATCGATGTGTTATAATGTCCCACACAAGAGAGACGTTAATCCTGACGTGGCTGTATCGATGTGTTAATGTCCCACATTAACCTCCTTAGTGAGAAGATCGATATGTTCACATAAAATTGCCTCCTCTCAAACTCAGAAAATATCCCTGTCCACACACACACGCTTATACATAAACACACTGTGACGTAAAATCCCACGACCGTTTCAGTTCATGACGTCACGATTGTCGAGGCCGTGCCCTCATTTCAGCTACCTGTTATAGCTCACCTGATACAGCTCACCTGATACAGCTCACCTGTTATATAGTTCACCTGTTACAGCTCACCTGTTACAGCTCACCTGTTATAGCTCTCCTGATACAACTCCCCTGTTTTTGCTCACCTGATACAGCTCACCTGTTATAACTCACCTGTTATAACTCACCTGTTATAACTCACCTGTTATAGCTCACCTGTTACATCTCACCTGTTATAGCTCACCTTTTTAAGCTCACCTGTTTAAGCTCACCTGTTATAGCTCACCTCCTATATCTCACCTGCTATATCTCACCTGTTATAGCTCACCTGCTATATCTCACCTGTTATAGCTCACCTGCTATATCTCACCTGTTATAGCTCAACTGATATAATCCACATGTTATCATCATCATCATTATCATTATCAAGTACCGGGCCTGCTGGTGTAGGTGATCATGTCTCTCCACCTCTTTTGAGCTCGACAGTTATTTATCATTTCTGTTGTTGACCTTCTGCCAAGCCATTCTTTTAAGCTGTCTGTTATGTTTTCTCATTCCTTCACTCTATCTCTTCGTCCCTCAATTTCCCCAGTTGTTACAATATATTCCAGCTGTTCTCTTCTCATTACATGGCCAAAAAATGATGATTGTTTCTTCCTAATATTGGAAATTAGTTCTCTTTTTGCTTTGACCTCTCATATAACATCTTCATTACTCTTCTTAGCTGTCCATGGTATTCTCAACATTCTTCTGTAAAACCACATTTCTACAGACTCCAGTGATTTTCTTGTCTGGTGTCCTATTAGATCCATATGTTAAGACTGGCTCTACATAACATTTAAGAACTATTTTTTTATAGCTCACCTGATATAAGTCACCTGTTGTAGCTCACCTGATATAAGTCACCTGTTGTAGCTCACCTGTTGTAGCTCACCTGTTATAGCTCACTCGCGTGTGCAAACTTTTCCAACGTGTTTGACTGCAATGGCGGGAGCTGTGCCACGCCCCGGAAGTTGTTCCAATCTCATTAAGAAAACTGAGAGTTGAATGGCTGCTCAAGTGTTAGGGTCAAAGTGAACGCGGTTCATTAGACGGCCAACTGTCCATGCTTAACGTCCTTCTCTTATACTAGGGGACACACAAACACGCATATAAACATACACACACACACACACAACTCATGTACACACACACACACAACACACACACGCATCATAAAGCACAGGTACACAACACATACGCAAACACAACAAACACTCACACAACACACACACACACACAGACAAGCACGTACATAAATTAGATCGTCATTAAGCGACCGAAAATAGTTAAACTGTGTGTGGAGCCATCACCAATATATGGTTTAATGGAGCCATTACCAATATATGGTTTAATGGAGCCATCACCAATATATGGTTTAATGGAGCCATCACCAATATATGTTTTAATGGAGCCATCACCAATATATGGTTTATTGGAGCCATCACCAATATATGGTTTAATGGAGCCATCACCAATATATGGATTAATGGAGCCATCACCAATATATGGTTTAATGGAGCCATCACCAATATATGGTTTATGGAGCCATCACCAATATATGGTTTAATGGAGCCATCACCAATATATGGTTTAATGGAGCCATCACCAATATATGGTTTAATGGAGCCATCACCAATATATGGTTTATTGGAGCCATCACCAATATATGGTTTAATGGAGCCATCACCAATATATGGATTAATGGAGCCATCACCAATATATGGTTTAATGGAGCCATCACCAATATATGGTTTAATGGAGCCATCACCATATATGGATTAATGGAGCCATCACCAATATATGGTTTAATGGAGCCATTACCAATATATGGTTTAATGGAGCCATCACCAATATATGGTTTAATGGAGCCATCACCAATATATGGTTTAATGGAGCCATCATCAATATATGGTTTAATGGAGCCATCACCAATATATGGTTTAATGGAGCCATAACCAATATATGGATTAATCGAGCCATTACCAATATATGGTTTAATGGAGCCATTACCAATATATGGTTTAATGGAGCCATCACCAATATATGGTTTAATGGAGCCATTACCAATATATGGTTTAATGGAGCCATCACCAATATATGGTTTAATGGAGCCATTACAATATATGGTTTAATGGAGCCATCACCAATATATGGTTTAATGGAGCCATTACCAATATATGGATTAATGGAGCCATCACCAATATATGGTTTAATGGAGCATTACCAATATATGGTTTAGTGTGGAGCAATGACATATATGTGGTTTAGTGTGGAGCAGTGACATATATATGGTTTAGTGTGGAGCAGTGACATATATGTGGTTTAGTGTGGAGCAGTGACATATATGTGGTTTAGTGTGGAGCAGTGACATATATGTGGTTTAGTGTGGAGCAGTGACATATGTGGTTTAGTGTGGAGCAGTGACATATATATGGTTTAGTGTGGAGCAGTGACATATATGTGGTTTAGTGTGGAGCAGTGACATATGTAGTTTAGTGTGGAGCAGTGACATATATGTGGTTTAGTGTGGAGCAGTGACATATATATGGTTTAGTGTGAGCAGTGACATATGTGGTTTAGTGTGGAGCAGTGACATATATATGGTTTAGTGTGAGCAGCGACATATATATGGTTTAGTGTGGAGCAGTGACATATATATGGTTAGTGTGGAGCAGCGACATATATATGGTTTAGTGTGGAGCAGTGACATATATATGGTTTAGTGTGGAGCAGTGACATATATATGGTTTAGTGTGGAGCAGTGACATATATGTGGTTTAGTGTGGAGCAGTGACATATATATGGTTTAGTGTGGAGCAGTGACATATATGTGGTTTAGTGTGGAGCAGTGACATATGTGGTTTAGTGTGGAGCAGTGACATATATATGGTTTAGTGTGGAGCAGCGACATATATATGGTTTAGTGTGGAGCAGTGACATATATGTGGTTTAGTGTGGAGCAGTGACATATGTGGTTTAGTGTGGAGCAGTAACATATATATGGTTTAGTGTGGAGCAGCGACATATATATGGTTTAGTGTGGAGCAGTGACATATATATGGTTTAGTGTGGAGCAGTGACATATATATGGTTTAGTGTGGAGCAGTGACATATATATGGTTTAGTGTGGAGCAGTGACATATATATGGTTTAGTGTGGAGCAGTGACATATATATGGTTTAGTGTGGAGCAGTGACATATATATGGTTTAGTGTGGAGCAGTGACATATATATAATTTGTGTGGTAAGAAACGTGGTTGCAGACTCTGTATGCAGTCTCTGGGTTGAGTCAGTGCAGAAGTCAATGATACCCAGAGTCACCAGTTTCTATGTCACGTGACCTACTCGGTGGTAAGAGGTAAGACGCCAGCCTCTGGACGCGAAGGTCGAGAGCTCCACCCACTTGGAATCCGTGGTGAAAGACGGATGTCCGCAGAGATGGTCGTGCCGGAAGCTGGCGATGTACCCACCCAATGTGTAGACGCTAACAATGAAAGTCGTCATAGATCAGCCTTGGCTAACAATGAAAGTCGTCATAGATCAGCCATCAAGAATGAAACGGTAATAGTTGTTCAAGTTGTTAGAACGTACCGAAGCTATTGAAAGGCGCTACTGCGACTGTTATTTGCTGGCGCTACTGCGACTGTTATTTGCTGGCGCTACTGCGACTGTTATTTGCTGGCGCTACTGCGACTGTTATTTGCTGGCGCTACTGCGACTGTTATTTGCTGGCGCTACTGCGACTGTTATTTGCTGGCGCTACTGCGACTGTTATTTGCTGGCGCTAATGCGATTGTTATTTGCTGGCGCTACCGCGACTGTTATTTGCTGGCGCTACTGCGACTGTTATTTGCTGGCGCTTCTGCGACTGTTATTTGCTGGCGCTACTGCGACTGTTATTTGCTGGCGCTACTGCGACTGTTATTTGCTGGCGCTACTCAGAGAGAACTAACAGCTCATTGCACGTGACATTAGAAATCAGGCGGAATCGATAGCCGGAAGTGATCGACCACGAATCACGTGCTGTCATCATTGAATCTAAAAGATTTTGTGTTTGACTTGTCAACCAGTATGGCGTCCACTGGCTCGGAAGTAGTTGGGTCATTTAGCTAAAAGAATTACGGGAGACATGCTTCTCTGGATAAGAGAACATGTTTACACATGGATCCCTACATCTCTTGATAAGAGAACATGTTTATACGAGGATCCCTACATCTCTTGATAAGAGAACATGTTTATACGAGGATCCCTACATCTCTTGATAAGAGAACATGTTTACAAACAGATCCCTACATCTCTTGATAAGAGAACATGTTTACAAACAGATCCCTACATCTCTTGATAAGAGAACATGTTTATACGCGGATCCCTACATCTCTTGATAAGAGAACATGTTTACAAACAGATCCATGCACCTTTTGATAAGAGAACTATTTATACAACATAACCCTAACGCGACTACTTTCCTGTTACCACTGACTTCTCACTTTCCTGTCACCACTGACTTCTCACTTTCCTGTCACCACTGACTTCTCACTTTCCTGTTACCACTGACTTCTCACTTTCCTGTTACCACTGACTTCTCACTTTCCTGTCACCACTGACTTCTCACTTTCCTGTTACCACTGACTTCTCACTTTCCTGTTACCACTGACTTCTCACTTTCCTGTCACCACTGACTTCTCACTTTCCTGTTACCACTGACTTCTCACTTTCCTGTCACCACTGACTTCTCACTTTCCTGTTACCACTGACTTCTCACTTTCCTGTTACCACTGACTTCTCACTTTCCTGTCACCACTGACTTCTCACTTTCCTGTTACCACTGACTTCTCACTTTCCTGTTACCACTGACTTCTCACTTTCCTGTTACCACTGACTTCTCACTTTCCTGTTACCACTGACTTCTCACTTTCCTGTTACCACTGACTTCTCACTTTCCTGTCACCACTGACTTCTCACTTTCCTGTTACCACTGACTTCTCACTTTCCTGTTACCACTGATTTCTCACTTTCCTGTTACCAC
This sequence comes from Megaustenia siamemsis, assembly GCA_032433765.1. Lineage (NCBI taxonomy): Eukaryota > Metazoa > Mollusca > Gastropoda > Stylommatophora > Ariophantidae > Megaustenia > Megaustenia siamemsis. Next base: position 96,225 of record JAVIAB010000061.1, on the reverse strand, counting down.
TGACTTCTCACTTTCCTGTCACCACTGACTTCTCACTTTCCTGTTACCACTGACTTCTCACTTTCCTGTTACCACTGACTTCTCACTTTCCTGTCACCACTGACTTCTCACTTTCCTGTTACCACTGACTTCTCACTTTCCTGTTACCACTGACTTCTCACTTTCCTGTTACCACTGACTTCTCACTTTCCTGTCACCACTGACTTCTCACTTTCCTGTCACCACTGACTTCTCACTTTCCTGTCACCACTGACTTCTCACTTTCCTGTCACCACTGACTTCTCACTTTCCTGTCACCACTGACTTCTCACTTTCCTGTCACCACTGAGTTCTCCTCACTTTCTTGTCACCAATAACAACTCCTCACTTTCTTGTCACCAATGACAACTCCTCACTTTCCTGTCACCACTGAGTTCTCCTCACTTTCCTGTCACCGCTGAGTTCTCCTCACTTTCTTGTCACCAATGACAACTCCTCACTTTCGTGTCACCACTGAGTTCTCCTCACTTTCATGTCACCACTGACATCTCCTCACTTTCCTGTCACCACTGAGTTCTGCTCACGTTCCTGTCACCACTTAGTTCCCCTCTCTTTCCTGTCACCACTGACATCTCCTCACTTTCTGGTCACTATGAGTTCTCCTCACTTTCCTGTCACCACTGCGTTCTCCTCACGTTGCTGTCACCACTGAGTTCTCCTCACGTTGCTGTCACCACTGAGTTCTCCTCACGTTGCTGTCACCACTGAGTTCTCCTCACGTTGCTGTCACCACTGAGTTCTCCTCACATTCCTGGTTACACCTGCACCCTAACCATTCAAGCTTTAGATATTGTTTAACACAAAGGGAGGGTCTACCGGAAAAATGGACAGAAAGGGAGACGCTACCAGAGAAAATGGACAGAAAGGGAGACGCTACCAGAGAAAATGGACAGAAAGGGAGACGCTACCAGAGAAAATGGACAGAAAGGGAGACGCTACCAGAGAAAATGGACAGAAAGGGAGACGCTACCAGAGAAAATGGACAGAAAGGGAGACGATACCAGAGAACATGGACAGACACAGAGACCCTATCAGAGAACATGGACAGAAAGGGAGACGCTACCAGAAAACATGGACAGAAAGGGAGACTCTACCAGAAAACATGGACAGAAAGGAACAATCTACCGAATAGCATGGACAGAAAGGGAGAGTCTACCGGAAAACATGGACAGAAAGGAACAATCTACCGAATAGCATGGACAGACAGGAATAATCTACCGGAAAACATGGACAGAAAGGAACAATATAATGGAAAACATGGACAGTAAGGAGAGTCTACAGGAAAACATGAACAGAAAGGAACATTGAGTTATTAGCAGGTCATCATCATTGCACTCCGAACATGTCCATAGGTGCTCAGATCCACATCCTCGGCAAGTCCCGTCCAGCGACTGACGACTCCAGTTCTATGTTGGTTGATAAGTCTTCTTACACGCCCACTAAGTTTCTCGTTTCTGGCTGTGCCTGTCTTAACTTCTATCTCTTTCATCCGAAGGAGTGACGTGGACTCATAGTTATCGAAGTCCTGTGTCCTTCCAACTTTCCGGAGGACATTGATGATGTCCGCCCGATCCATTGGTTGACCATCCTGAACAATAGCGCAGCTAGCCAACGTGTCCACCCTTTCATTTTCCCGTACTCCAGCATGTCCTGGGACGTAGACAAAGGTGTCATGACGTATGCACCACTGTCTTCTTTGACTATTCTGCCTGCCGAGCGTGCTGTAAAGCCCATGCACTTCTTTGGTATCGTATTACAGATCCGTCTGTATAGATGACTGCATCTTTCTCATCGGAGGTACTCCAGATGAGACAGTTGACCTCCACATTGACCACGACTGGGTTCTGATCACTACAGTTCCTGTCGAGTGTGACAATGCACGAGAATGTCCCTTGAATGACGTAGGCACCGGTATCCACTCCTCGCCAGCGTTGATGTTGGTAAGCCCACATACCTGTTTGATGACATCTTCCGTCCGGCCCACCAATTTTTTGCCTCTTTTTAGCCTGACACCCTTTCCTGTTTCGAGCTCACGATGCAATGGATGCTCTGTATCTGTACTAATCTTCAGGTATGCTCGTGCCCTCCAGATCTTGATCCTGTCATCCATGGTTGGAAAGTCGAGAAGATACCTCATTGCTACACAGGGAGTGTCCCTCGTACACCCCAAGATAATGCGCATAGCTTGATTCTGTATTTTCTCCAGCTTGTCTATTTTCGTCTTACTGACTGTTAGAACTGCGAGGGCATGCTCGATAGGTGCGAGGACTAATCCCTGGAACAGAAGAGTAAGTAGCCTCTGCTCGATGTTGGCAGCTGCCATGACCTTCAAGGCGACTAATCCTTTGCGGGATTGTGTTATATCATGGTCGACGTTGTCCCGAAAACACAGGCTGCGATCAAACTTAACTCCGAGGTATGTCATCAACTTGTCCCTGGTCACCTCATCAGCTCCCATTCGTACCACCGGTGTTTCCGTATTAACGATATGATTATTAAGTGAGAACCATGAAACTGATGCTTTATTATGATTAACCAATGCACCTGATACTCCACACCACAAAGAGGTTTGATCGAGTTCGTCTTGCATTGTTAAGGCGATTTGACTCATCTATGCCCTGACGATATACCAGAATATCATCAGCAAAAGTCATAGTTCTTCCCCTCCCATCCAGCTGTTGTTCCGTGATCGTTATTGTGTACACGTTAAATAGAACTGGTGACAATGGTGAGCCTTGTGGCAGCCCTGGACAAATGGATATTGGCTCGGAGGACCAACTTCCACATTTGAGTATCACCTTCCTCTGAAACAGTGCTGCGGCGATCCATCTAATGAGGAAGGAGTGCACCGCCAGTTTAAGGAGCCTGTGCATGAGATATTAAAATGGTACCCTGTTGTATGCATCCTCCAGATCTATAGCAGCAGCTCATATCTCCTCTCGTCTGTGGAAGCCTTCGAAGACGTCATAGGCAAAGACTGCCGCATTGAGCCATGTCTCTTTGTTATATCTATAACCTCTGAGTGTGGGTGGGAATACGTGTTCTGTTCAAGGTGATAGGTGAGGACACTGGCAACTATTTTCTCCAGCAGCTTGCCCGCAGTGTTCTGCATTGTGATGATTCTGAAGGCACTGATCTGAGAATGGTCCTTGTTTGGCTTCGGTAGCGGTAGTAAGTAGCTGTGTAGCCACTCCTCCTTAATCTGGCCACTCCGAATGTTGGCATTAAACTTATTGGCCAGTTTTGTCAAGTTGTCTTCAGCTAAATCGCCTATGCCGCCGTACCGAACACCATCTGGACCAGGAGCAGTGTTGTGTGACCTTTTAAGTGTCGTGCGAATGGTATCGGTTGTAATTGTGAGATCTTCTTCCAGCCCTACATCCTTACACAAATTTGACAAAGATCCTCGTATCCTCATTCTTACAGCCTCATTTCTTTGGTCCGTCTGCTCAATGTAGCGGGCAAGCAGAGCCTTCCCTTTGCTCTCATCAGATTTGTGCCATATCCGGCCTGTGCTCTGAAAGTCTGGTATGCCTCTGTGTCGTGTTGTGCCATTCATGCTCTGATGAAGGCTCCAGAATGTGGCGAGTGATTTTTCTGAGCACACTTTTTTATAGAAGTCATCCCATTTGGCATCCCTAGCCTGCTTAGCGCATAGTTTAAAGTGCATCATTTTTTGGTCGACCTCTATTTTGAGACGCTTCAAGAGCTCGGGTTGTGTTCTTCCATTCCTTCTGGCTTTCTGCCATGTCTTGACCGTTAGTCTCTCGTTCCGCCAAGCTTCCTTGACTTCAGCGTTCCACCAGGGCGGCTGCGTCCATCTCTCCTGCTTTCTGCGAGGGGCGCCCTGTCTCTTATGTCTGATTTTGCTAATGTAGTTCTGGTCTATGTTCTCATAGTGGACTGTGTAAAGTTTCCTTTTCTGACTTCTATTTCTGCCTTTCTCAATTAGGAGGACACATGGAGGACACATGTAAGACAGACACATGGAGGACACATGTAGGGTAGGACACATGGAGGACACATGTAGGACACATGTAGGACACATGGAGGACACATGTATGACACATGTATGACACATGTATGACACATGTATGACACATGTATGACACATGTAGGACACATGGAGGACACATGGAGGACACATGTAGGACACATGTAGGACACATGTAGGACACATGTAGGACACATGTATGACACATGTATGACACATGTATGACACATGTAGGACACATGTAGGACACATGTATGACACATGTAGGACACATGTAGGACACATGTAGGACACATTGGTTTTTGGTGCGCATAGTGCGTCCAAGATGACGGTGTACCTTCACTAGACCGATGTCAACGAAGCGCATGTTTATTTATGTGAGCTTCACTAGACCGATGTCAACGAAGCGCATGTTTATTTATGTGAGCTTCACTAGACCGATGTCAACGAAGCGCATGTTTATTTATGTGAGCTTCACTAGACCGATGTCAACGAAGCGCATGTTTATTTATGTGAGCTTCACTAGACCGATGTCAACGAAGCGCATGTTTATTTATGTGAGCTTCACTAGACCGATGTCAACGAAGCGCATGTTTATTTATGTGAGCTTCACTAGACCGATGTCAACGAAGCGCATGTTTATTTATGTGAGCTTCACTAGACCGATGTCAACGAAGCGCATGTTTATTTATGTGAGCTTCACTAGACCGATGTCAACGAAGCGCATGTTTATTTATGTGAGCTTCACTAGACCGATGTCAACGAAGCGCATGTTTATTTATGTGAGCTTCACTAGACCGATGTCAACGAAGCGCATGTTTATTTATGTGAGCTTCACTAGACCGATGTCAACGAAGCGCATGTTTATTTATGTGAGCTTCACTAGACCGATGTCAACGAAGCGCATGTTTATTTATGTGAGCTTCTAAAGAGAGGAATCAATGGCCTACGGTGCCTCCACGTGCCGGAGAAATGACTGACTGGAGTTGGTCAGTCTATAACGTGGAAACAGGTTCTGGACCGTGCGAGTGAGTGGGCGCACGTGAGTCTAGGCCATCCACAGCATCGACGTTCAGCGACCACATCAGTCATGACGTCAGCAAGTATTCACATGAAGCCCAAAAGACAACAACGAAGGAGGAAGATTAGAAAAGGTAAAAGAAGTGGTGGGGGCTAGGCCTAGAGTATGTGCGCGTTACATTGTGGGTCCATACATCAACGTCGTCCCATTCTTGATAAGCTAATGTGCCGATATCATGATGTTACAAGAAAGGAACAATCTACCGGAAAACATGGACAGAAAGGGAGAGTCTACCACAAAACATGGACAGTAAGTGAGAGTCTACCAGAAAACATGGACAGAAAGGGAGAGTCTACCAGAAAACATGGACAGAAAGGGAGAGTCTACCAGAAACATGGACAGAAAGGGAGAGTCTACCAGAAAACATGGACAGAAAGGGAGAGTCTACCAGAAAACATGGACTGAAAGGGAGAGTTTACCAGAAAACATGGACAGAAAGGGAGAGTCTACGAAAACATGGACAGAGAGTCTACTAAAACATGGACAGAAAGAGAGAGTCTACCAGAAAACATGGACAGAAAGGGAGAGTCTACCATAAAACATGGACAGAAAGGGAGAGTCTACCATAAAACATGGACAGAAAGGGAGAGTCTACCATAAAACATGGACTGAAAGGGAGAGTCTACCATAAAACATGGACAGAAAGGGAGAGTCTACCATAAAACATGGACTGAAAGGGAGAGTCTACCATAAAACATGGACAGAAAGGGAGAGTCTACCATAAAACATGGACAGAAAGGGAGAGTCTACCATAAAACATGGACAGAAAGGGAGAGTCTACCATAAAACATGGACTGAAAGGGAGAGTCTACCATAAAACATGGACAGAAAGGGAGAGTCTACCACAAAACATTTCCGAAAATATAATATCGAAAACGTTATATCAACACATCATCTCAACATGCCATCTCATCATACTATCTCAACACGCCATCTCAACACATCTCCTTAACACGCCATCTCTAACTTATCTCAACACGCCATCTCTAACTTATCTCAACACATCTCCTTAACACGCCATCTCTAACTTATCTCAACACAGTCTCCTTAACACGCCATCTCTAACTTATCTCAACACATCTCCTTAACACGTCACCTCTAACTTATCTCAACACATCTCATGATCTCAATGCATGAACTTGATGTATCTAACCTGCAGCTCCAACTATCGATGAACTTGATGTATCTAACCTGCAGCTCCAACGGTATTGCAGGAACTTGATGTATCTAACCTGCAGCTCCAACGGTATTGCAGGAACTTGATGTATCTAACCTGCAGCTCCAACGGTATTACATGAACTTGATGTATCTAACCTGCAGCTCCAACTATCGATGAACTTGATGTATCTAACCTGCAGCTCCAACTATCGATGAACTTGATGTATCTAACCTGCAGCTCCAACGGTATTACATGAACTTGATGTATCTAACCTGCAGCTCCAACTATCGATGAACTTGATGTATCTAACCTGCAGCTCCAACTATCGATGAACTTGATGTATCTAACCTGCAGCTCCAACGGTATTGCAGGAACTTGATGTATCTAACCTGCAGCTCCAACGGTATTGCAGGAACTTGATGTATCTAACCTGCAGCTCCAACGGTATTACATGAACTTGATGTATCTAACCTGCAGCTCCAACTATCGATGAATTTGATGTATCTAACCTGCAGCACCAACTATCGATGAACTTGATGTATCTAACCTGCAGCTCCAACTATCGATGAACTTGATGTATCTAAAGTGCAGCACCAACTATCGATGAACTTGATGTATCTAACCTGCAGCTCCAACGATCTTTGCATGAACTTGATGTATCTAACCTGCAGCTCCAACGGTATTACATCAACTTCATGTATCTAACCTGCAGCTCCAACGGTATTACATCAACGTGATGTATCTAACCTGCACCTTCAACGGTATTACATCAACTTGATGTATCTAACCTGCACCTTCAACGGTATTACATCAACTTGATGTATCTAACCTGCACCTTCAAAGGTATTACATCAACTTGATGTATCTAACCTGCACCTTCAACGGTATTACATCAACTTAATGTATCTAACCTGCAGCTCCAGCGGTATTACATCAACTTGATGTATCTAACCTGCAGCTCCAACTATCGATGAACTTGATGTATCTAACCTGCAGCTCCAACGGTATTGCATGAACTTGATGTATCTAACCTGCAGCTCCAACGGTATTACATCAACTTGATGTATCTAACCTGCAGCTCCAGCGGTATTACATCAACTTGATGTATCTTAGCTGCACCTTCAACGGTATTACATCAACTTAATGTATCTAACCTGCAGCTCCAGCGGTATTACATCAACTTGATGTATCTAACCTGCAGTTCCAACTATCGATGAAATTGATGTATCTAACCTGCAGTTCCAACTATCGATGAACTTGATGTATCTAACCTGCAGCACCAACTATCGATGAAATTGATGTATCTAACCTGCAGCTCCAACTATCGATGAACTTGATGTATCTAACCTGCAGCACCAACTATCGATGAAATTGATGTATCTAACCTGCAGTTCCAACAATCGATGAACTTGATGTATCTAACCTGCAGCACCAACTATCGATGAAATTGATGTATCTAACCTGCAGTTCCAACTATCGATGAACTTGATGTATCTAACCTGCAGCTCAAACTATCGATGAACTTGATGTATCTAACCTGCAGCTCCAACGGTATTGCATGAACTTGATGTATCTAACCTGCAGCTCCAACGGTATTACATCAACTTGATGTATCTAACCTGCAGCTCCAACTGTGTTACATCAACTTGATGTATCTAACCTGCAGCTCCAACGGTATTACATGAACTTGATGTATCTAACCTGCAGCTCCAACGGTATTACATCAACTTGATGTATCTAACCTGCACCTTCAACGGTATTACATGAACTTGATGTATCTAACCTGCAGCACCAACTATCGATGAAATTGATGTATCTAACCTGCACCTTCAACGGTATTACATGAACTTGATATATCTAACCTGCAGCACCAACTATCGAGGAATTTGATGTATCTAACCTGCAGCTCCAACTATCGATGAACTTGATGTATCTAACATGCAGCTCCAACGGTATTGCATGAACTTGATGTATCTAACCTGCAGCTCAAACGGTATTACATCAACTTGATGTATCTAACCTGCAGCTCCAAATATCGATGAACTTGATGTATCTAACCTGCAGCTCCAACGGTATTGCATGAACTTGATGTATCTAACCTGCAGCTCCAACGGTATTACATCAACTTGATGTATCTAACCTGCAACTCCAACGGTATTACATCAACTTGATGTTTCTAACCTGCAGCTCCAACGGTATTACATCAACTTGATGTATCTAACCTACAGCTCCAACGGTATTACATGAACTTGATGTATCTAACCTACAGCTCCAACGGTATTGCATCAACTTGATGTATCTAACCTACAGCTCCAACGGTAGTACATCAAATTGATGTATTTAACCTACAGCTCCAACGGTATTACATCAACTTGATGTATCTAACCTACAGCTCCAACGGTATTACATGAACTTGATGTATCTAACCTGCACCTTCAACTATCGATGAACTTGATGTATCTAACCTGCAGCTCCAACTATCGATGAACTTGATGTATCTAACCTGCATCTTCAACGGTATTGCATGAACTTGATGTATCTAACCTGCAGCTCCAACTATCGATGAACTTGATGTATCTAACCTGCACCTTCAACGGTATTGCATGAACTTGATTATCTAACCTGCAGCTCCAACTATCGATGAACTTGATGTATCTAACCTGCACCTTCAACGGTATTACATGAACTTGATGTATCTAACCTGCAGCTCCAACTATCAATGAACTTGATGTATCTAACCTGCAACACCAACTATCTATGAACTTGATGTATCTAACCTGCAGCTCCAACTATCGATGAACTTGATGTATCTAACCTGCAGCTCCAACGGTATTGCAGGAACTTGATGTATCTAACCCACAGCTCCAACGGTATTACATTAACTTGATGTATCTAACCTACAGTTCCAACGGTATTACATCAACTTGATGTATCTAACCTACAGCTCCAACGGTATTACATCAACTTGATGTATCTAACCCACAGCTCCAACGGTATTACATCAACTTGATGTATCTAACCTACAGCTCCAACGGTATTACATCAACTTGATGTATCTAACCTACAGCTCCAACGGTATTACATGAACTTGATGTATCTAACCTACAGCTCCAACGGTATTACATGAACTTGATGTATCTAACCTGCACCTTCAACTATCGATGAACTTGATGTATCTAACCTGCAGCTCCAACTATCGATGAACTTGATGTATCTAACCTGCAGCTCAAACTATCGATGAACTTGATGTATCTAACCTGCACCTTCAACGGTATTGCATAAACTTGATGCATCTAACCTGCAGCTACAACTATCGATGAACTTGATGTATCTAACATGCAGCTCCAACTATCGATGAACTTGATGTATCTAACCTGCAGCTCCAACTATCGATGAACTAGATGTATCTAACCTGCAGCTCCAACTATCGATGAACTTGATGTATCTAACCTGCAGCTCAAACGGTATTGCATGAACTTGATATATCTAACCTGCAGCTCCAACTATCGATGAACTTGATGTATCTAACCAGCAGCTCCAACTATCGATGAACTTGATGTATCTAACCTGCAGCTTCAACTATCGATAAACTTGATGTATCTAACCTGCAGCACCAACTATCGATGAACTTGATGTATCTAACCTGCAGCTCCAACGGTATTGCATGAACTTGATATATCTAACCTGCAGCTCCAACTATCGATGAACTTGATGTATCTAACCTGCAGCTCCAACTGTATTGCATGAACTTGATGTATCTAACCTGCAGCTCCAACTATCGTTGAACTTGATGTATCTAACCTGCAGCTCCAACGGTATTGCATGAACTTGATGTTTCTAACCTGCAGTTCCAACTATCGATGAACTTGATGTATCTAACCTGCAGCTCAAACTATCGATGAACTTGATGTATCTAACCTGCAGCTCCAACGGTATTGCATGAACTTGATGTATCTAACCTGCAGCTCCAACGGTATTACATCAACTTGATGTATCTAACCTGCAGCTCCAACTGTGTTACATCAACTTGATGTATCTAACCTGCAGCTCCAACGGTATTACATGAACTTGATGTATCTAACCTGCAGCTCCAACGGTATTACATCAACTTGATGTATCTAACCTGCACCTTCAACGGTATTACATGAACTTGATGTATCTAACCTGCAGCACCAACTATCGATGAAATTGATGTATCTAACCTGCACCTTCAACGGTATTACATGAACTTGATATATCTAACCTGCAGCACCAACTATCGAGGAATTTGATGTATCTAACCTGCAGCTCCAACTATCGATGAACTTGATGTATCTAACATGCAGCTCCAACGGCATTGCATGAACTTGATGTATCTAACCTGCAGCTCAAACGGTATTACATCAACTTGATGTATCTAACCTGCAGCTCCAAATATCGATGAACTTGATGTATCTAACCTGCAGCTCCAACGGTATTGCATGAACTTGATGTATCTAACCTGCAGCTCCAACGGTATTACATCAACTTGATGTATCTAACCTGCAACTCCAACGGTATTACATCAACTTGATGTTTCTAACCTGCAGCTCCAACGGTATTACATCAACTTGATGTATCTAACCTACAGCTCCAACGGTATTACATGAACTTGATGTATCTAACCTACAGCTCCAACGGTATTGCATCAACTTGATGTATCTAACCTACAGCTCCAACGGTAGTACATCAAATTGATGTATTTAACCTACAGCTCCAACGGTATTACATCAACTTGATGTATCTAACCTACAGCTCCAACGGTATTACATGAACTTGATGTATCTAACCTGCACCTTCAACTATCGATGAACTTGATGTATCTAACCTGCAGCTCCAACTATCGATGAACTTGATGTATCTAACCTGCATCTTCAACGGTATTGCATGAACTTGATGTATCTAACCTGCAGCTCCAACTATCGATGAACTTGATGTATCTAACCTGCACCTTCAACGGTATTGCATGAACTTGATTATCTAACCTGCAGCTCCAACTATCGATGAACTTGATGTATCTAACCTGCACCTTCAACGGTATTACATGAACTTGATGTATCTAACCTGCAGCTCCAACTATCAATGAACTTGATGTATCTAACCTGCAACACCAACTATCTATGAACTTGATGTATCTAACCTGCAGCTCCAACTATCGATGAACTTGATGTATCTAACCTGCAGCTCCAACGGTATTGCAGGAACTTGATGTATCTAACCCACAGCTCCAACGGTATTACATTAACTTGATGTATCTAACCTACAGTTCCAACGGTATTACATCAACTTGATGTATCTAACCTACAGCTCCAACGGTATTACATCAACTTGATGTATCTAACCCACAGCTCCAACGGTATTACATCAACTTGATGTATCTAACCTACAGCTCCAACGGTATTACATCAACTTGATGTATCTAACCTACAGCTCCAACGGTATTACATGAACTTGATGTATCTAACCTACAGCTCCAACGGTATTACATGAACTTGATGTATCTAACCTGCACCTTCAACTATCGATGAACTTGATGTATCTAACCTGCAGCTCCAACTATCGATGAACTTGATGTATCTAACCTGCAGCTCAAACTATCGATGAACTTGATGTATCTAACCTGCACCTTCAACGGTATTGCATAAACTTGATGTATCTAACCTGCAGCTACAACTATCGATGAACTTGATGTATCTAACATGCAGCTCCAACAATCGATGAACTTGATGTATCTAACCTGCAGCTCCAACTATCGATGAACTAGATGTATCTAACCTGCAGCTCCAACTATCGATGAACTTGATGTATCTAACCTGCAGCTCAAACGGTATTGCATGAACTTGATATATCTAACCTGCAGCTCCAACTATCGATGAACTTGATGTATCTAACCAGCAGCTCCAACTATCGATGAACTTGATGTATCTAACCTGCAGCTTCAACTATCGATAAACTTGATGTATCTAACCTGCAGCACCAACTATCGATGAACTTGATGTATCTAACCTGCAGCTCCAACGGTATTGCATGAACTTGATATATCTAACCTGCAGCTCCAACTATCGATGAACTTGATGTATCTAACCTGCAGCTCCAACTGTATTGCATGAACTTGATGTATCTAACCTGCAGCTCCAACTATCGTTGAACTTGATGTATCTAACCTGCAGCTCCAACGGTATTGCATGAACTTGATGTTTCTAACATGCAGCTCCAACTATCGATGAACTTGATGTTTCTAACATGCAGCTCCAACTATCGATGAACTTGATGCATCTAACATGAAGCTCCAACTATCGGTGAACTTGATGTATCTAACCTGCAGCTCCAACTATCGATGAACTTGATGTATCTAACATGCAGCTCCAACTATCGGTGAACTTATGTATCTAACCTGCAGCTCCAACTATCGATGAATTTGATGTATCTAACCTGCATCTTCAACTATCGATGAACTTGATGTATCTAACCTGCACCTTCAACGGTATTGCATGAACTTGATGTATCTAACCTGCAGCTCCAACTATCGATGAACTTGATGTATCTAACCTGCACCTTCAACGGTATTACATGAACTTGATGTATCTAACCTGCAGCTCCAACTATCGATGAACTTGATGTATCTAACCTGCAACACCAACTATCGATGAACTTGATGTATCTAACCTGCAGCTCCAACTATCGATGAACTTGATGTATCTAACCTGCAGCTCCAACTATCGATGAACTTGATGTATCTAACCTGCAGCTCCAACGGTATTACATCAACTTGATGTATCTAACCTGCAGCTCCAACGGTATTACATCAACTTGAAGTATCTAACCTACAGCTAAAACGGTATTACATCACCTTGATGTATCTAACCTACAGCTCCAACGGTATTACATCAACTTGATGTATCTAACCCACAGCTCCAACGGTATTACATCAACTTGATGTATCTAACCTACAGCTCCAACGGTATTACATCAACTTGATGTATCTAACCTACAGCTCCAACGGTATTACATGAATTTGATGTATCTAACCTACAGCTCCAACGGTATTACATGAACTTGATGTATCTAACCTGCACCTTCAACTATCGATGAACTTGATGTATCTAACCTGCAGCTCCAACTATCGATGAACTTGATGTATCTAACCTGCAGCTCCAACTATCGATGAACTTGATGTATCTAACCTGCACCTTCAACGGCATTGCATGAACTTGATGTATCTAACCTGCAGCTCCAACTATCGATGAACTTGATGTATCTAACCTGCACCTTCAACAATATTGCATGAACTTGATGTATCTAACCTGCAGCTCCAACTATCGATGAACTTTATGTATCTAACATGCAGCTCCAACTATCGATGAACTTGATGTATCTAACCTGCAGCTCCAACTATCGATGAACTTGATGTATCTAACCTGCAGCTCCAACTATCGATGAACTTGATGTATCTAACCTGCAGCTCAAACGGTATTGCATGAACTTGATATATCTAACCTGCAGCTCCAACTATCGATGAACTTGATGTATCTAACCTGCAGCACCAACTATCGATGAAATTGATGTATCTAACCTGCAGTTCCAACAATCGATGAACTTGATGTATCTAACCTGCAGCACCAACTATCGATGAAATTGATGTATCTAACCTGCAGTTCCAACTATCGATGAACTTGATGTATCTAACCTGCAGCTCAAACTATCGATGAACTTGATGTATCTAACCTGCAGCTCCAACGGTATTGCATGAACTTGATGTATCTAACCTGCAGCTCCAACGGTATTACATCAACTTGATGTATCTAACCTGCAGCTCCAACTGTGTTACATCAACTTGATGTATCTAACCTGCAGCTCCAACGGTATTACATGAACTTGATGTATCTAACCTGCAGCTCCAACGGTATTACATCAACTTGATGTATCTAACCTGCACCTTCAACGGTATTACATGAACTTGATGTATCTAACCTGCAGCACCAACTATCGATGAAATTGATGTATCTAACCTGCACCTTCAACGGTATTACATGAACTTGATATATCTAACCTGCAGCACCAACTATCGAGGAATTTGATGTATCTAACCTGCAGCTCCAACTATCGATGAACTTGATGTATCTAACATGCAGCTCCAACGGTATTGCATGAACTTGATGTATCTAACCTGCAGCTCAAACGGTATTACATCAACTTGATGTATCTAACCTGCAGCTCCAAATATCGATGAACTTGATGTATCTAACCTGCAGCTCCAACGGTATTGCATGAACTTGATGTATCTAACCTGCAGCTCCAACGGTATTACATCAACTTGATGTATCTAACCTGCAACTCCAACGGTATTACATCAACTTGATGTTTCTAACCTGCAGCTCCAACGGTATTACATCAACTTGATGTATCTAACCTACAGCTCCAACGGTATTACATGAACTTGATGTATCTAACCTACAGCTCCAACGGTATTGCATCAACTTGATGTATCTAACCTACAGCTCCAACGGTAGTACATCAAATTGATGTATTTAACCTACAGCTCCAACGGTATTACATCAACTTGATGTATCTAACCTACAGCTCCAACGGTATTACATGAACTTGATGTATCTAACCTGCACCTTCAACTATCGATGAACTTGATGTATCTAACCTGCAGCTCCAACTATCGATGAACTTGATGTATCTAACCTGCATCTTCAACGGTATTGCATGAACTTGATGTATCTAACCTGCAGCTCCAACTATCGATGAACTTGATGTATCTAACCTGCACCTTCAACGGTATTGCATGAACTTGATTATCTAACCTGCAGCTCCAACTATCGATGAACTTGATGTATCTAACCTGCACCTTCAACGGTATTACATGAACTTGATGTATCTAACCTGCAGCTCCAACTATCAATGAACTTGATGTATCTAACCTGCAACACCAACTATCTATGAACTTGATGTATCTAACCTGCAGCTCCAACTATCGATGAACTTGATGTATCTAACCTGCAGCTCCAACGGTATTGCAGGAACTTGATGTATCTAACCCACAGCCCAACGGTATTACATTAACTTGATGTATCTAACCTACAGTTCCAACGGTATTACATCAACTTGATGTATCTAACCTACAGCTCCAACGGTATTACATCAACTTGATGTATCTAACCCACAGCTCCAACGGTATTACATCAACTTGATGTATCTAACCTACAGCTCCAACGGTATTACATCAACTTGATGTATCTAACCTACAGCTCCAACGGTATTACATGAACTTGATGTATCTAACCTACAGCTCCAACGGTATTACATGAACTTGATGTATCTAACCTGCACCTTCAACTATCGATGAACTTGATGTATCTAACCTGCAGCTCCAACTATCGATGAACTTGATGTATCTAACCTGCAGCTCAAACTATCGATGAACTTGATGTATCTAACCTGCACCTTCAACGGTATTGCATAAACTTGATGTATCTAACCTGCAGCTACAACTATCGATGAACTTGATGTATCTAACATGCAGCTCCAACTATCGATGAACTTGATGTATCTAACCTGCAGCTCCAACTATCGATGAACTAGATGTATCTAACCTGCAGCTCCAACTATCGATGAACTTGATGTATCTAACCTGCAGCTCAAACGGTATTGCATGAACTTGATATATCTAACCTGCAGCTCCAACTATCGATGAACTTGATGTATCTAACCAGCAGCTCCAACTATCGATGAACTTGATGTATCTAACCTGCAGCTTCAACTATCGATAAACTTGATGTATCTAACCTGCAGCACCAACTATCGATGAACTTGATGTATCTAACCTGCAGCTCCAACGGTATTGCATGAACTTGATATATCTAACCTGCAGCTCCAACTATCGATGAACTTGATGTATCTAACCTGCAGCTCCAACTGTATTGCATGAACTTGATGTATCTAACCTGCAGCTCCAACTATCGTTGAACTTGATGTATCTAACCTGCAGCTCCAACGGTATTGCATGAACTTGATGTTTCTAACATGCAGCTCCAACTATCGATGAACTTGATGTATCTAACCAGCAGCTCCAACTATCGATGAACTTGATGTATCTAACCTGCAGCTTCAACTATCGATAAACTTGATGTATCTAACCTGCAGCACCAACTATCGATGAACTTGATGTATCTAACCTGCAGCTCCAACGGTATTGCATGAACTTGATATATCTAACCTGCAGCTCCAACTATCGATGAACTTGATGTATCTAACCTGCAGCTCCAACTGTATTGCATGAACTTGATGTATCTAACCTGCAGCTCCAACTATCGTTGAACTTGATGTATCTAACCTGCAGCTCCAACGGTATTGCATGAACTTGATGTTTCTAACATGCAGCTCCAACTATCGATGAACTTGATGTTTCTAACATGCAGCTCCAACTATCGATGAACTTGATGCATCTAACATGAAGCTCCAACTATCGGTGAACTTGATGTATCTAACCTGCAGCTCCAACTATCGATGAACTTGATGTATCTAACATGCAGCTCCAACTATCGGTGAACTTAATGTATCTAACCTGCAGCTCCAACTATCGATGAATTTGATGTATCTAACCTGCATCTTCAACTATCGATGAACTTGATGTATCTAACCTGCACCTTCAACGGTATTGCATGAACTTGATGTATCTAACCTGCAGCTCCAACTATCGATGAACTTGATGTATCTAACCTGCACCTTCAACGGTATTACATGAACTTGATGTATCTAACCTGCAGCTCCAACTATCGATGAACTTGATGTATCTAACCTGCAACACCAACTATCGATGAACTTGATGTATCTAACCTGCAGCTCCAACTATCGATGAACTTGATGTATCTAACCTGCAGCTCCAACTATCGATGAACTTGATGTATCTAACCTGCAGCTCCAACGGTATTACATCAACTTGATGTATCTAACCTGCAGCTCCAACGGTATTACATCAACTTGAAGTATCTAACCTACAGCTAAAACGGTATTACATCAACTTGATGTATCTAACCTACAGCTCCAACGGTATTACATCAACTTGATGTATCTAACCCACAGCTCCAACGGTATTACATCAACTTGATGTATCTAACCTACAGCTCCAACGGTATTACATCAACTTGATGTATCTAACCTACAGCTCCAACGGTATTACATGAATTTGATGTATCTAACCTACAGCTCCAACGGTATTGCATGAACTTGATGTATCTAACCTGCACCTTCAACTATCGATGAACTTGATGTATCTAACCTGCAGCTCCAACTATCGATGAACTTGATGTATCTAACCTGCAGCTCCAACTATCGATGAACTTGATGTATCTAACCTGCACCTTCAACGGCATTGCATGAACTTGATGTATCTAACCTGCAGCTCCAACTATCGATGAACTTGATGTATCTAACCTGCACCTTCAACAATATTGCATGAACTTGATGTATCTAACCTGCAGCTCCAACTATCGATGAACTTTATGTATCTAACATGCAGCTCCAACTATCGATGAACTTGATGTATCTAACCTGCAGCTCCAACTATCGATGAACTTGATGTATCTAACCTGCAGCTCCAACTATCGATGAACTTGATGTATCTAACCTGCAGCTCAAACGGTATTGCATGAACTTGATATATCTAACCTGCAGCTCCAACTATCGATGAACTTGATGTATCTAACCTGCAGCACCAACTATCGATGAAATTGATGTATCTAACCTGCAGTTCCAACAATCGATGAACTTGATGTATCTAACCTGCAGCACCAACTATCGATGAAATTGATGTATCTAACCTGCAGTTCCAACTATCGATGAACTTGATGTATCTAACCTGCAGCTCAAACTATCGATGAACTTGATGTATCTAACCTGCAGCTCCAACGGTATTGCATGAACTTGATGTATCTAACCTGCAGCTCCAACGGTATTACATCAACTTGATGTATCTAACCTGCAGCTCCAACTGTGTTACATCAACTTGATGTATCTAACCTGCAGCTCCAACGGTATTACATGAACTTGATGTATCTAACCTGCAGCTCCAACGGTATTACATCAACTTGATGTATCTAACCTGCACCTTCAACGGTATTACATGAACTTGATGTATCTAACCTGCAGCACCAACTATCGATGAAATTGATGTATCTAACCTGCACCTTCAACGGTATTACATGAACTTGATATATCTAACCTGCAGCACCAACTATCGAGGAATTTGATGTATCTAACCTGCAGCTCCAACTATCGATGAACTTGATGTATCTAACATGCAGCTCCAACGGTATTGCATGAACTTGATGTATCTAACCTGCACCTTCAACTATCGATGAACTTGATGTATCTAACCTGCAGCTCCAACTATCGATGAACTTGATGTATCTAACCTGCAGCTCCAACTATCGATGAACTTGATGTATCTAACCTGCACCTTCAACGGCATTGCATGAACTTGATGTATCTAACCTGCAGCTCCAACTATCGATGAACTTGATGTATCTAACCTGCACCTTCAACAATATTGCATGAACTTGATGTATCTAACCTGCAGCTCCAACTATCGATGAACTTGATGTATCTAACCTGCACCTTCAACAATATTGCATGAACTTGATGTATCTAACCTGCAGCTCCAACTATCGATGAACTTTATGTATCTAACATGCAGCTCCAACTATCGATGAACTTGATGTATCTAACCTGCAGCTCCAACTATCGATGAACTTGATGTATCTAACCTGCAGCTCCAACTATCGATGAACTTGATGTATCTAACCTGCAGCTCAAACGGTATTGCATGAACTTGATATATCTAACCTGCAGCTCCAACTATCGATGAACTTGATGTATCTAACCTGCAGCACCAACTATCGATGAACTTGATGTATCTAACCTGCAGTTCCAACAATCGATGAACTTGATGTATCTAACCTGCAGCACCAACTATCGATGAAATTGATGTATCTAACCTGCAGTTCCAACTATCGATGAACTTGATGTATCTAACCTGCAGCTCAAACTATCGATGAACTTGATGTATCTAACCTGCAGCTCCAACTGTATTGCATGAACTTGATGTATCTAACCTGCAGCTCCAACTATCGTTGAACTTGATGTATCTAACCTGCAGCTCCAACGGTATTGCATGAACTTGATGTATCTAACCTACAGCTCCAACGGTATTGCATGAACTTGATGTTTCTAATATGCAGCTCCAACAATCGATGAACTTGATGTATCTAACCTGCAGCTCCAACGGTTTTGCATGAACTTGATGTAACTAACCTGCAGCTCCAACGGTATTGCATGAACTTGATGTTTCTAACATGCAGCTCCAACTATCGATGAACTTGATGTTTCTAACATGCAGCTCCAACTATCGATAAACTTGATGCATCTAACATGCAGCTCCAACTATCGGTGAACTTGATGTATCTAACCTGCAGCTCCAACTATCGATGAACTTGATGTCTCTAACATGCAGCTCCAACTATCGGTGAACTTGATGTATCTAACCTGCAGCTCCAACTATCGATGAACTTGATGTATCTAACCTGTAGCTCCAACTATCGATGAACTTGATGTATCTAGCCTGCAGCTCCAACTATCGATGAACTTGATGTATCTAACATGCAGCTCCAACTATCGGTGAACTTGATGTATCTAACATGCAGCTCCAACTATCGATGAACTTGATGTATCTAACATGCAGCTCCAACTATCGATGAACTTGATGTATCTAACCTGCAGTTCCAACTATCGATGAACTTGATGTATCTAACCTACAGCTCTAACGGTATTACATGAACTTGATGTATCTAACCTGCAGCTCCAACTATCGATGAACTTGATGTATCTAACCAGTGCAGCTCCAACTATCGATGAACTTGATGTATCTAACCTACAGCTCCAACGGTATTACATGAACTTGATGTATCTAACCTACAGCTCCAACGGTATTACATGAACTTGATGTATCTAACCAGTGCAGCTCCAACTATAGATGAACTTGATGTATCTAACCTGCAGCTCCAACTATCGATGAACTTGATGTATCTAACCTGCAGCTCCAACTATCGATGAACTTGATGTATCTAACCTGCAGCACCAACTATCGATGAACTTGATGTATCTAACCTGCAGCACCAACTATCGATGAACTTGATGTATCTAACCTGCAGCTCCAACTATC
Source organism: Megaustenia siamemsis (assembly GCA_032433765.1). Taxonomy (NCBI): domain Eukaryota; kingdom Metazoa; phylum Mollusca; class Gastropoda; order Stylommatophora; family Ariophantidae; genus Megaustenia; species Megaustenia siamemsis. The sequence continues at coordinate 75,710 of JAVIAB010000061.1, read as the reverse complement.
GATGAACTTGATGTATCTAACCTGCAGCTCCAACTATCGATGAACTTGATGTATCTAACCTGCAGCTCCAACTATCGATGAACTTGATGTATCTAACCTGCAGCTCCAACTATCGATGAACTTGATGTATCTAACCTGTAGCACCAACTATCGATGAACTTGATGTATCTAACCTGCAGCTCCAACTATCGATGAACTTGATGTATCTAACCTGCAGCTCCAACTATCGATGAACTTGATGTATCTAACCTGCAGCTCCAACTATCGATGAACTTGATGTATCTAACCTGCAGCTCCAACTATCGATGAACTTGATGTATCTAACCTGCAGCTCCAACTATAGATGAACTTGATGTATCTAACCTGCAGCTCCAACTATCGATGAACTTGATGTATCTAACCTGCAGCTCCAACTATCGATGAACTTGATGTATCTAACCTGCAGCTCCAACTATCGATGAACTTGATGTATCTAACCTGCAGCTCCAACTATCGATGAACTTGATGTATCTAACCTGCAGCTCCAACTATAGATGAACTTGATGTATCTAACCTGCAGCTCCAACTATCGATGAACTTGATGTATCTAACCTGCAGTTCCAACTATCGATGAACTTGATGTATCTAACCTGCAGCTCCAACTATCGATGAACTTGATGTATCTAACCTGCAGCTCCAACGGTCTTGCATGAAAAAATTCGGCTAGAGAGCGAAGTGGAATCACGGGAGGAGATGGGTGCAATGAGAGAGACATGAAGTACGTCATGATAACATCTCTAGCCACTGACATTTGCTCAGGAGGACAGCAGAAACAAATAGAAGAAAGCGGCTTTCAAGTGAGCGACACTGACGGGCAGACACAAGATAATGGGAACATTTCACAAGAAGCGATCATATTGTTGATAGCGATCATGATGATAGTGGATGATAATGCTGATGATGAAACTGGTTAACTAAATGTCGCTCTTACCTGCAATCAGGTTCTGGTTGAAGACCGTAAGTAATCCAGTCACAGCCATCATCTTCCATAGACCAGCAGCCATCTTGGCCACCGGGAACAGCTGTTCGGGTTTGGTCACAGCACGTCACGTGTCAAAATGCTCCCGCTTCAGTTCGCAGGTCACAGTTCACAGGTGACAGTTCACAGTTAAATAGGACTTTATAAAGGGAACACAGAACTCTACGATGTGACAGAATGTAATCACTGATCGTTAATTCCTGTCAACGACAAATATTAATAACGTGTCAGCTGTAGGTACTGTACCGATCCTAAAAGATACAATTACTCTACCAATTCGAAATTGTAAACAATTATTGTACCAATCCTAAATTGTAAACAATTACTGTACCAACCTTAAATTGTAAACAATTACCGTACTAACCCTAAAGGTGCAAACAATTACTGCACTGACCTTAAAGGTACAAACAATTACTGTAAGTAAGTAAAGTACCCCCCGTCACGCCAAGTGGCGTATAGGGAAATATGGTGTTAGTGACCCTATATTTTACAGACCTTCAGCACATGATTTTTGGGGTAATGTGGTCGGTATTACGCCCGTGCTGCTTTTACTTTCCCAGAAAAAATCCGGTACCCATTTAAGGCTGGGTGAACCCGGAGCCGTCGGTTGGGATCGAACCCTACCCCTTGTCCGTAGTAGTCCAGTTCACTAACCACTGAGCTATCGCGGCTCCTACTAATTTTTAGGGAATTAGTAAAACCCAGGTGTCCTCGCCAGGATTACGAACCCCGGCTGTTGCCGTGGTAAGCCAACCGCCTATCGATTGCGCTAACCGGACACCCAACAATTACTGTACCAATGCTAAATGTGCAAATGATTACTGTACTGACTTTAAAAGTGTAAATAATTACTGTACCGATCCTAGAGGTACGCACAATTACTGTACCAACCCTAAATTGTAACCAATTTCTGTACCGACCATAGAGGTGTAAACAATTAATGTACATTTTCTATAAAACTGACTATAGAAGTGTAAACAATAACTGTACTGACCGTAGAGATGTTACTAATTACTATATCACTGCCTAGAGGTGTAAGCAATTTATGTACATTCCCTAAAGATGTAAGAAATTACAGTACCGACTCTAGAAATATAAACTATTACTGTACCGACCCTAGAAATATAAAAAATTACTGTACCGACCCTAGAAATATAAACACTAACTGTTCGACCATAGAAATATAAATAATTACAGTACCGACCCTAGAAATATAAACGATTACTGTACCGACCCTAGAAATATAAACAATTACTGTACGGACCCTAGAAATATAAACAATTACTGTACCGACCCTAGAAATATAAACAATTACTGTACCGACCCTAGAAATATAAACAATTACTGTACCGACCCTAGAAATATAAACAATTACTGTACCGACCCTAGAAATATAAACAATTACTGTATCGACCCTAGAAATATAAACAATTACTGTACCGACCCTAGAAATATAAACATTATTGTACCGACCCTAGAAATATAAACAATTACTTTATCGACCCTAGAAATATAAACAATTACTGTACCGACCCTAGAAATATAAACAATAATTGTACGGACCCTAGAAATATAAACAATTACTGTACCGACCCTAGAAATATAAACAATTACTGTACCGACACTAGAAATATAAACAATTACTGTACAATTTTAGCTAAAAATATATTTCACTCTACATTGCGGTATGAACGCTATCACTACAATCTCTACTTTTATAAACACTATCACTAAAATCCCTACTTATATAAACACTATCACTACAATCTCTACTTATATAAACTCTATCACTACAACCTCTAATTTTATAAACACTATCACTACGATCTCTACTTTTATAAGCACTATCGCTACAATCTCTACTTTTATAAATACTATCACTACAATCTCTACTTTTATAGCGCTATCGCTACAATCTCTACTTTTATAAACACTATCACTACAATCTCTACTTTTATAAGCACTATCGCTGCAATCTCTACTTTTATAAACTCTATCACTACAATCTCTACTTTTATAACACTATCACTACAATCTCTACTTTTATAGCACTATCACTACAATCTCTACTTTTATAAACTCTATCACTACAATCTCTACTTTTATAGCACTATCGCTACAATATCTACTTTTACAAGCACTATCGCTACAATCTCTACTTTTATAGCACTATCGCTGCAATCTCTACTTTTATAAACTCTATCACTACAATCTCTACTTTTATAGCACTATCGCTGCAATCTCTACTTTTATAGCACTATCGCTACAATATCTACTTTTACAGGCACTATCGCTACAATCTCTACTTTTATAGCACTATCGCTGCAATCTCTACTTTTATAAACTCTATCACTACAATCTCTACTTTTATAAGCACTATCGCTACAATAGAACTCCAAAACAAATTCAATGAAGCAAAGGAAGGATGGTTAAAACAGAAATGTGAAGAAATGGAAAAACAACAAAAGAAAGACTCAAAATTTATGCACAATCAATTAAATGAATTAACAGGAAGAAAAGAAGTCAAAGTTTCAGGATGTGTGAAATCAAAGGAAGGAAATATAATAATAGGACAGGAGAAGACAATGGAAAGATGGACAGAATACATCAGTCAACTCTATGATGATGAAAGACCAGAATTAAACAATTCAAATGAAGACACAGGACCACCAATAATGCAGAGTGAAATGGAGGACGCAATTCAACACATGAAAAGAGGCAAAGCTCCAGGTCCTGACAATATAACAATCAAAGAGGTAAATGCATTAGGAGAGCTGAGAGTACAAGTCATAACAAAACTACACAATGACATATATAAAACTGGACACCTACCCGAAGATCTACTAAAATCTATCTTTGTAGCCATACTGAAGAAGTCAGGAGCCACTGATTGTGAAGACCATCGCACTTTTAGTCTCATGAGCCATATGACTAAAATATTACCAAGAATCATCATGAGACGTGTAAGGAACAAAATAAAACCAGAAATATGTGAGGAACAATGTGGATTTGTGGAAGGAAAGGGCACCAATAATGCAATATACATCTTATTAAGAACATTGATAGAAAGATCTATAGAGGTAAAGAAAGATCTATATATATGCTTTATAGACTACACAAAAGCATTTGACAAAGTAAAGCATGTGGAAATAATCAATATGCTGGAGAAATTAAACATTGATGGCAAGGATCTGCGAATCATTAAAAAAAACATGTACTGGCAACAAACAGCAGCCATACGAATTAACAGCCAAACAGGGCAATTTCAATTTATAAAACAAGGAGTCAGACAAGGCTGTGTTCTGTCGCCGGATTTCTTTTCACTTTACAGCAAATATACTATGAGATCAATAGTAGACAAAAAAAGTCCACGGTCACAACATAAATAATTTACGATATGCCGATGTCACAGTCTTAATAGCAGAGACAGAGAACGAACTACAAGAAATGATAGACACAATAGTAAAAGAAATCAACAAGAAAGGTCTCAGACTGAATAGTAAGAAAACAGAAGTAATGGTTATATCGAAGAAACAATCATCATCATGCAGCATAAAAATAAACAAGACAAATCTGAAACAAGTGCAAAACGTCAAATACTTGGGCACAATAATAACATCAGATGAAAGATGCGCCACAGAAATAAAAAGCAGAATAGCTCAGGCCAAAATAGCATTTCAGAAATAAGAAAAATATCTTATGCAACACATTTATGTCAATAGAAGTGAGAAAGATAGTTCATGGATGCTATATAGAACCAATTCTGACATATGGAAGTGAATCATGGACAGTAGACAAACAAATGAAAAGACGATTAGAGGCCACAGTGATGCGATTTCTCAGAGAAATGTTGAAAGTTCTAAAAAGACCAATGAGGAAGTTCTCAAAGAGGCCAACACAAAAAGGCAGCTCATAAAAAACATCAGAAAGAAACAATCAACATCTTTTGAGCACATCATGAGAAGAGGAAAGTTGGAATACTTGGTTACAACTGGCAAAATAGAAGGAAAGAGAGATCGCGGACGACAAAGAGAGAAAATACTGGATAGCTTGGTGTCATGACATGGAAAACAGTCAACAACAGAACTGATACGATGCACTGTAGATAGAAGATTGTGGAGGGACATGATCGTTTACTCCAACCGGTATGGCACATGATGATGATTGATGATCGCTACAATCGCTACTTATATAAGCACTATCACTACAATCTCTAGTCATATAGACACTATCACTACAATCTCTACTTATATAGACACTATCACTACAATCTCTAGTTATATAGACACTATCACTACAATCTCTACTTATATAGACACTATCACTACAATCTCTACTTATATAGACACTATCACTACAATCTCTAGTTATATAGACACTATCACTACAATCTCTACTTATATAGACACTATCACTACAATATCTACCTATATAGACACTATCACTACAATCTCTACTTATATAGACACTATCACTACAATCTCTAGTTATATAGACACTATCACTACAATCTCTACTTCTATAGACACTATCACTACAATCTCTAGTTATATAGTCACTATCACTACAATCTCTACTTATATAAGCACTATCACTACAATCACTACTTATATAGACACTATCAATACAATCTCTAGTTATATAGACACTATCACTACAATCTCTACTTATAAGCACTATCACTACAATCTCTACTTATATAGACACTATCACTACAATCTCTAGTTATATAAGCACTATCACTACAATCTCTAGTTATATAAGCACTATCACTACAATCTCTACTTATATAGACACTATCAATACAATCTCTAGTTATATAGACACTATCACTACAATCTCTACTTATATAAGCACTATCACTACAATCTCTACTTATATAGACACTATCACTACTATCTCTAGTTATATAGTCACTATCACTACAATCTCTACTTATATAAGCACTATCACTACAATCTCTAGTTATATAAGCACTATCACTACAATCTCTACTTATATAGACACTATCAATACAATCTCTAGTTATATAGACACTATCACTACAATCAGACTATATCACTAATATCAAACTTGTGTGCTTAGCACACTACTATATGGATCCGAAACCTGGACAACATACTCAAACCAGGAAAAAAGACTAAATGTCTTCCACATGCGATGTCTCCGCAAAATAATGCACATCAAATGGCAGGACAAAATAACCAACTTAACTGTCCTGCAACGTGCTAAGACCCTAACAATCATGTCGATGCTCAGAAGTCGAAGGCTAAGATGGCTGGGGCATGTCCAACGGATGGAAGAAAAACGCATTCCTAGGCAAATACTATATGGCGAGCTAAAACACGGAAAACGACAAATCGGCAGACCTAAACTACGATATAGAGATATCTGCAAATCATCTCTGAAAGACTTCGCCATCTGTGAAAACGACTGGCAACATCTGGCAAGTGATCGCACATCATGGAGAGCACGTATAAGGAACGGTATAACAACATTTGAGACTGTTCTAAGACAGGACTTAGAAGAGAAGAGACTCATGAAAAAGGATGGTAAACCCTGTGGACCAGCGAGCCTGACCTGTTCATTATGTGACCGCGTGTGTATGTCAAACATTGGTAGAATTAGCCACGAGAGAAGCTGTTCGGCAAAAACAATACCTCAAAAATACGCAATAGCCTCCACTAGACCGTCTGACAAGACGAAAAGGGCCATATATATATATATATATATCACTACAATCTCTACTTATATAAGCACTATCACTACAATCTCTACTTATATAGACACTATCACTACAATCTCTAGTTATATAGACACTATCACTACAATCTCTAGTTATATAAGCACTATCACTACAATCTCTAGTTATATAAGCACTATCACTACAATCTCTAGTTATATAGACACTATCACTACAATCTCTAGTTATATAAGCACTATCACTACAATCTCTACTTATATAAGCACTATCACTACAATCTCTAGTTATATAGACACTATCACTACAATCTCTAGTTATATAAGCACTATCACTACAATCTCTAGTTATATAGACACTATCACTACAATCTCTAGTTATATAAGCACTATCACTACAATCTCTAGTTATATAAGCACTATCACTACAATCTCTAGTTATATAGACACTATCACTACAATCTCTACTTATATAAGCACTATCACTACAATCTCTAGTTATTTAGACACCATCACTACAATCTCTAGTTATATAAGCACTATCACTACAATCTCTAGTTATATAGACACTATCACTACAATCTCTACTTATATAAGCACTATCACTACAATCTGGAGCCGCAATAGCTCAGTGGTTAGTGAACTGGACTACAAAGGACAAGAGGTAGGGTTCGATCCCAACCGACGGCGCCCGGGTTCACCCAGCCTCTATTGGGTACCGGATTTTTTTCTGGGAAAGTAAAGCGGCACGGGCGTAATACGGACCACATTACCCCAAAAATCGTGTATGTACCGAAGGTCTGTAAAATTTAAGGTCACTAACACCATATTACCTATACGCCACTTGGCGTGACGGGGGTACTTTACTTTTTTTTTATCACTATAATCTCTACTTATATAAGCACTATCACTTCCATCTCTAGTTATATAAACACTTTCACTGCAATCTCTAGTTATATAAACACTATCACTACAATCTTTAGTTATATAAACACTATCACTACAATCTCTAGTTATATAATCACTATCACTACAATCTCTACTTATATAAAAACTATCACTACAATTTCTAGTTACATAAACACTATCACAACAATCTCTAGTTATACTATCACTATCACTACAATCTCTACATTATATAAATCCTATCACTACAATCTCTACATTATATAAACACTATCACTACAATCTCTACTTATATAAACACTATCACTACAATCTTTACTTATATAAACACTATCACTACAATCTTTACTTATATAAACACTATCACTACAATCTTTACTTATATAAACACTATCACTACAATCTTTACTTATATAAACACTATCACTACAATCTTTACTTATATAAACACTATCACTATAATCTCTACTTATATAAACACTATCACTACAATCTCTACTTATATAAACACTATCACTACAATCTCTACTTTTATAAACACTATCACTACAATCTATACTTATATAAACACTATCATTACAATCTTTACTTATATAAACACTATCACTACAATCTCTACTTATATAAACACTATCACTACAATCTCTACTTATATAAACACTATCACTACAATCTCTACTTATATAAACAAGTGTGCAGTCTCTGTGTTAACAAGTATACTTGTCATTTATGTCATGTCAACAGAGATAAAAACTACCTTGGCCTGTCATTTGAGAAAGGGAAATCGTAGGGTCCGCTTGCTGGGTCACAACTTGTCGATCAGCGCGGGCCTCGCGTGCGGCACAGACTTAACTGTTCTGCCTTCTGCCTGGCACGTGTTGGGCACCGGGGATAGTTACTGTTGTTGGAATGACGTGGCCATGGGTGCAGCAGACCAGGTCTACAGCCGAACTGAAGAGAAGTCGATGTAGGTCAACATGAGTCAAGTCATCACAGACAGGACTGGACTGCGGCTCTTTGATTGGCTGTGTCGACTTCAGGTTGTGGACGTGATCACTTCCAAGGCGATTTGGCAGATCAGCCCGTCAGTCACGCCAAAGTTCACGTTAGTCACGGCAAGTTCACGTCTGTCACGGAAAGTTCACGTGCATCATCACTCACAAGTCCTCCAGAAGGTAAATTTGGAAAGATCTGTGGAAATAAATGGGGAAATAGAGGGAAAATAGGAGAGGGGGGAGCGGGAATAGAGGAAAAATAGGTGGGAGACATAGAGGGGATTAGGAATAGGAATAGAGGGAAAATAGGTGGGAGACATAGAGGGGATTAGGAATAGGAATATAGGGAAAATAGTTGGGAAAGATATAGGAGAATAGGAAGGAAAATAGTTGGGAGACAGAGGGGAATAGAGGGAAAATATATGGAGGACATAGAGGGGGAAATAAATGGGGATATAGAGGAGGAATAGGGAGAAAATAGTTGGGAGACATAGAGGAGAATAGGAGGGGGAAATAGGTGGTGGTATAGAGGGGAGAAAAGAGAGGGAAATAGGAAAAGAAAATAGGAGAGGGAACTTGAAAGGGGAAATAGGAAGATGCAATAGGAAAGGGATAAAAGTAGAGATAAATAGAAAGGGGAAATAGACGATGGAAATAGGAGAGGAAAATAGGAGAGGGAAATAGGAGAGGGAATTAGAATTAGGAGAGCAAATATTAAAGGGAAATAGGAGAGGAAAATGGGAAGAGGAAATAGGAAGAGAAAAAAGAAAGGGGAAATAGGAAGAGAAATTGGAAGAGGAAATATGTAGAGAAATAGGAAGTGGAAATATGAAGGGGAAATAGGAAGAGGAAATAGGAAGAGGAAATAGGACATGGAAATAGGAAGAGAAATAGGAAGAGGAAATAGCAAGAGAAAACACGAAGAGGAAATAGGAAGGGGAAATAAGAAGGGTAAATAGGAAGAGGAAATAGGAAGTGGAAATATGAAAGAGAAATATTAAGAGGAAATAGGAAGAGGAAACACGAAGAGGAAATAGGAAGGGGAAATAAGAAGAGTAAATAGGAAGAGGAAATAGGAAGGGGGAATAGGAAGAGGAAATAGGAAGTGGAAATATGAAGAGGAAATAGGAAGGAGAAATAGGAAGGGAAATAGGAAGAGGAAATAGGAAGGGGGAATAGGAAGAGGAAATAGGAAGTGGAAATATGAAGAGGAAATAGGAAGGGGAAATAGGAAGAGTAAATAGGAAGAGGAAATAGGAAGGGGAAATAGGAAGAGGAAATAGGAAGAGGAAATAAGAAGAGGAAATAGGAAGAGAAAATAGGAAGAAAAAATAAGAAGGGGAAACAGGAAGAGGAAATAGGAAGAGGAAATAGGAAGAAGAAACAGAAAAAAAGAAATCGGAAAGGGAAATAGGAAGAGGAAATAGGAAAAAGAAATAGGAAGGTGAAATAAGAAGGGGAAATAGGAAGTGGAAATAGGAAGGGGGAATAGGAAGAGGAAATAGGAAGGGGAAATAGGAAGAGAAAATACGAAGTGGAAATAGGAAGAGGAAAACGAAGGGGAAATAGGAAGAGGAAAGAGGAAGATGAAATAGGAAGAGGCAATAGGAAGGGAAAATAGTAAGAGGAAATAGGAAGGGGAAATAGGAAGAGGAAATAGGAAGAGGAAATAGGAAAAGAAATAGGAAGGGGAAATAGGAAGGGGAAATAGGAAGAGGAAATAGGAAGAGGAAATAGGAAGATGAAAGAGGAAGAAAAAATATGAAGAGGAAATAGGAAGTGGAAATATGAAGAGAAATAGGAAGAGGAAATAGGAAGTGGAAATATGAAGAGGAAATAGGAAGAGGAAATAGGAAGAGGAAATAGGAAGCGGAAATAGGAAGAGAAATAGAAAAAGGAAATAGGAAGTGGAAATATGAAGGGGAAATAGGTAGAGGAAATAGGAAAAGGAAACACGAAGAGGAAATAGGAAAGGGAAATACGAAGGGTAAATAGTAAGTAGAAATAAGAATAGGAAATAGGAAGAGTAAAAAGGAAGAGGAAATAGGAAGAGAAAATAGGAAGGGGAAATAGGAAGGGGAAATAGGAAGAGTAAATAGGAAGAGGAAATAGGAAGAGAAAATACGAAGAGGAAATAGGAAGGGGAAATAGGAAGAGAAAATAGGAAGAGAAAATAGGAAAGGGAAATAGGAAGAGGAAATAGGAACAGGAAATAGGAAGGGGAAATAGGAAGAGGAATAGGAAAAAGAAATAGGAAGGGGAAATAAGAAGTGGAAATAGGAAGAGGAAAGGGAAAGAGGAAATAGGAAAAGGAAAGGGGAAGAGAAATAGGACGGGGAAATAATAAGGGGAAATAGGAAGAAGGAATATGAAGGGGAAATAGGAAGAGGAAAAAGGAAGATGAAAGAGGAAGAATTAAAATATGAAGAGGAAATAGGAAGTGGAAATATGAAGGGGAAATAGGAATAGGAAACACGAAGAGGAAATAGGAAGGGGAAATATGAAGGGGAAATAGGAATAGGAAACACGAAGAGGAAATAGGAAGGGGAAATATGAAGGGGAAATAGGAATAGAAAACACGAAGAGGAAATAAGAAGAGGAAATAGGAAAGGAAATAGGAAGGGTAAATAGGAAGAGGAAATAGGAAGGGGAAATAAAAATAGAAAATACGAAGAGGAAATAGGAAGGGGAAATAGGAAGAGAAAACAGGAAGAGGAAATAGGAAGGGGAAATATGAAGAGAAAATAGGAAGAGGAAATAGGAAGGGGAAATAGGAAGAGTAAATAGAAAGAGGAAATAGGAAGGGGAAATAAAAATAGAAAATACGGAGAGGAAATAGGAAGAGGAAATAGGAAGAGAAAATAGGAAGAGAAAATAGGAAGGGGAAATAGGAAGAGGAAATAGGAAGAGGAAATAGGAAGAGAAAATAGGAAGAGGACATAGGAAGGGGAAATAAAAAAGGGAAATAGGAAGTGGAAATAGGAAGGGGAATAAAAAGTGGAAAAAGGAAGAGGGAATAAGAAGGGGAAAGAAGAAGGGGAAATAGGAAGTTGAAATATGAAGAGAAATAGGAAGAGGAAATAGGAAGTGGAAATAGGAATAGGAAACACGAAGAGTAAATAGGAAGGGAAATAAGAAGGGTAAATAGTAAGTAGAAATAGGAAGTGGAAATAGGGAGGGGAAATATGAAGGGGAAATAGGAAGAGGAAATAGGAAGGGAAATAGGAAGAGGAAATAGGAAGGAGGAAATAGGAAGGGAAATATGAAGGGGAAATAGGAAGGGGAAATAGGAAGATGAAATAGGAAGAGGCAATAGGAAGGGGAAATAGAAATAGGAAATAGGAAGATGAAATAAGAAGAGGAAATAGGAAGATGAAATAGGAAGAGGCAATAGGAAGGGAAATAGGAGAGAGAACTATGAAGAGGAAATAGGAAGGGAAAATAGGAAGAGGAAATAGGATAGAAGATAAGTGGACATGTAAGATAAATGAGAGCATAAGTAAAGAAACAAATTTGATGACGTGTCCACTCCAAGAATTGGTTATTGGTTATGGAAGGCCTCGGTATCACTGCAAACGAATTAAAATCCATAATTACTCAACCGCCGTGCCAGTGGAATCATCCGAATTACTAACTCATCTCTCAAACAAAGAAAGGTAACTGTAGTCCCCAACGTAGCAGTCTCAGCACACGCCAAAAGACATAAGGCGAAATCGCGCAGAAAGTGAACACAGCCAACTGTGTATCTCCAGTAGAGATTGTAGTGATAAAAAAAAAAGTAAAGTACCCCCGTCACGCCAAGTGGCGTATAGGTAATATGGTGTTAGTGACCTTAAATTTTACAGACCTTCGGTACATACACGATTTTTGGGGTAATGTGGTCCGTATTACGCCCGTGCCGCTTTACTTTCCCAGAAAAAAATCCGGTACCCAATAGAGGCTGGGTGAACCCGGGCGCCGTCGGTTGGGATCGAACCCTACCTCTTGTCCTTTGTAGTCCAGTTCACTAACCACTGAGCTATTGCGGCTCCAGATTGTAGTGATAGTGCTTATATAAGTAGAGATTGTAGTGATAGTGTCTATATAACTAGAGATTGTAGTGATAGTGCTTATATAACTAGAGATTGTAGTGATGGTGTCTAAATAACTAGAGATTGTAGTGATAGTGCTTATATAAGTAGAGATTGTAGTGATAGTGTCTATATAACTAGAGATTGTAGTGATAGTGCTTATATAACTAGAGATTGTAGTGATAGTGCTTATATAACTAGAGATTGTAGTGATAGTGTCTATATAACTAGAGATTGTAGTGATAGTGCTTATATAAGTAGAGATTGTAGTGATAGTGTCTATATAACTAGAGATTGTAGTGATAGTGCTTATATAAGTAGAGATTGTAGTGATAGTGCTTATATAACTAGAGATTGTAGTGATAGTGTCTATATAACTAGAGATTGTAGTGATAGTGCTTATATAACTAGAGATTGTAGTGATAGTGCTTATATAACTAGAGATTGTAGTGATAGTGCTTATATAACTAGAGATTGTAGTGATAGTGTCTATATAAGTAGAGATTGTAGTGATAGTGCTTATATAAGTAGAGATTGTAGTGATAGTGTCTATATAACTAGAGATTGTACTGATAGTGCTTATATAAGTAGAGATTGTAGTGATAGTGCTTATATAAGTAGAGATTGTAGTGATAGTGTCTATATAATAGAGATTGTAGTGATAGTGCTTATATAACTAGAGATTGTAGTGATAGTGCTTATATAAGTAGAGATTGTAGTGATAGTGCTTATATAACTAGAGATTGTAGTGATAGTGTCTATATAAGTAGAGATTGTAGTGATAGTGCTTATATAAGTAGAGATTGTAGTGATAGTGTCTATATAACTAGAGATTGTATTGATAGTGTCTATATAAGTAGAGATTGTAGTGATAGTGCTTATATAAGTAGAGATTGTAGTGATAGTGACTATATAACTAGAGATTGTAGTGATAGTGTCTATAGAAGTAGAGATTGTAGTGATAGTGTCTATATAACTAGAGATTGTAGTGATAGTGTCTATATAAGTAGAGATTGTAGTGATAGTGTCTATATAGGTAGATATTGTAGTGATAGTGTCTATATAAGTAGAGATTGTAGTGATAGTGTCTATATAACTAGAGATTGTAGTGATAGTGTCTATATAAGTAGAGATTGTAGTGATAGTGTCTATATAAGTAGAGATTGTAGTGATAGTGTCTATATAACTAGAGATTGTAGTGATAGTGTCTATATAAGTAGAGATTGTAGTGATAGTGTCTATATGACTAGAGATTGTAGTGATAGTGCTTATATAAGTAGCGATTGTAGCGATCATCAATCATCATCATGTGCCATACCGGTTGCGTAGGTGATCATGTCCCTCCACAATCTTCTATCTACAGTGCATCGTATCAGTTCTGTTGTTGGGAATAATAGAACAAAGAAGTATGTGTTAGCACTCGGAAAATTGACAGACAAACAACAATAGAAAAAAACGAAGAACAATATATGGTCCGAAGTGGGATCGAACCCGTACTCAGTGGCACCGCGCCTTGCCACGAGAAGCCGAACGCTTGGTACACTGCCACGCAGCCAACTGAGGAAAAGTTGGCTGCGTGGCAGTGTACCAAGCGTTCGGCTTCTCGTGGCAAGGCGCGGTGCCACTGAGTACGGGTTCGATCCCACTTCGGACCATATATTGTTCTTCGTTTTTTTCTATTGTTGTTTGTCTGTCAATTTTTCCGAGTGCTAACACATACTTCTTTGTTCTATTATTCCCTATTATCGCCTCGGAAGTTCCCCATATAATAATATTTATGTATTATTATTTGTACCCAGTTCTGTTGTTGACTGTTTTCCATGTCATGACACCAAGCTATTCAGTATTTTCTATCTTTGTCGTCCGCGATCTCTCTTTCCTTCTATTTTGCCAGTTGTAACCAAGTATTCCAACTTTCCTCTTCTCATGATGTGCTCAAAAAATGTTGATTGTTTCTTTCGGATGTTTTTTTATGAGCTGCCTTTTTGTGTTGGCCTCTTACACAGTTGGAACTGTCCCTGTCATACGATATCATCATTCATCGTAAACAATTGGAATATCGAAACATGATCAAAACGGATGAGACACACAGCTCACGGTGTGCACAGAGCACTTAACTCAGTAGCTCCTGCAACAAGCCGGACTTGGAATATGAGGAAACTGCAACAAGGAACACTTTTCAGACATAGCCTTCAATGGTTCCTGCCGCCTATCCACCATATACCGAATTTCACGTCCTCCCGAAAATGATGATCGTCATATTGAGAACAAAAAATGTATAGCGCTTGATGATGTTAGGACATCGTTCTTGACTGCAACCGAACATTTAAACACACAGTTAGTCGTCGAATTATCCCCGTCACACAACAGACCGTACGGTTAGCGAACAACGAACGTAACACGGTGCAAATTCCCAAAGAGGAAAATCACCGGTCGACTTGACGGAGCAGTCCACATTAAATGCGTTTCAGCATATAATAAACTTGCGTCAAATAATACCAACGTCGGCCATTGAACAGCACTCAATTTTCACGTAAACGCATGTCAACACTACTAGATGGTGAAGGTCGCTTTTACAAAGAATACTTGACTTGTCAAAAAGGAACATTGCTGTGTGTACTCGGCAGCGCAGATTTGCTAAGTAGAACATCATTTTGATTTCAACACAGAAACATACGTCAGAGAGCCTAAATTAATCAACCACAGATACATTTTGCTGCAGCGATCAAGAGAATGTGAAACGTCCCACCATTTTGAAATGGAAGTCTCCAATAATTGACGCCACGCAGTTTTGTGCTAGGCTGGTGTCCCCATATTTATCAAGTACTCACATATCTCCCCCACAATTGCTTCAAACCGTTACCCAGTACCCACACATCTCCGCCACAATTCCCTCAACCACTACCATGTACCCACACATCCTACCCACAATTACTTCAACCGTTACCTAGTACCCACACATCTCCCTCACAAATCCCTCAACCACTACCAAGTACCCACACATCCCACCCACAATACTTCAACCGTTACACAGTACCCACACATCTCCCCCACAATTCGCTCAACCACTACCAAGTACCCACACATCCCACCCACAATTACTTCAACCGTTACACAGTGCCCACACATCTCCCCCACAATTCCCTCAACCACTACAAAGTACCCACACATCCCACCACAATTACTTCAACCGTTACCTAGTACCCACACATCTCCCGCACAATTAACTCAACCACTACCAAGTACCCACACATCCCACCCACAATTACTTCAACCGTTACACAGTACCCACACATCTCCCCCACAATTCGCTCAACCCCTACCAAGTACCCACACATCCCACCCACAATTACTTCAACCGTTACACAGTACCCACACATCTCCCCCACAATTCGCTCAACCACTACCAAGTATCCACACATCCCACCCACAATACTTTAACCGTTACCTAATGTACACCATTTCCCCCACAATTACCTCACAATAAACCAGTACCCAATCATTCCACCACAATTACCTCAACAATTAACCAGTACCCAATCAATTCCACCACAATTACCTCAACAATTAACCAGTACCCAATCAATTCCACCACAATTGCCTCAACAATTAACCAGTACCCAATCAATTCCACCACAATTACCTCAACAATTACCAGTACCCAATCAATTCCACCACAATTACCTCACAATTAACCAGTACCCAATCAATTCCACCACAATTACCTCAACAATTACCAGTACCCAATCAATTCCACCACAATTACCTCAACAATTAACCAGTACCCAATCAATTCCACCACAATTGCCTCAACAATTAACCAGTACCCATCAATTCCACCACAATTGTCTCAACAATTAACGAGTACCCAATCAATTCCACCACAATTGCCTCAACCATTATCAATTACCCATACATCTCCCCACAATTATCTGAACCTTTACACATTACCCACCAAAAAGTAAGTCAAGTACCCCCGTCACGCCAAGTGGCGTATGGGAATATGGTGTTAGTGACCATATATTTTACAGACCTTCGGCACATGATTTTTGGGGTAATGTGGTCGGTATTACGCCCGTGCCGCTTCACTTTCTCTGAAAAAAAATCAGGTAACCATTAAAGGCTGGGTGAACTCGGAAACCGTCGGTTGGGATCGAACCCTAACTCTTGTCCTTTGTAGTCCAGTTCACTAACCACTGAGCTATCGCGGATCCACATTACCCACAAATCTACCCAGAATTACCCCAACCATTATCCATTAGTCACAAATCTGCTCGCAAATACCTTAACAAATACCCAGTACCCACACATCTATCCAGAATTACCTCAACCATTACCCACACATCAATCCAGAATTACCTCAACCATTACCCACACATCTATCCACAATGACCTCTACCATTACCCACACATCTATCCAGAATTACCTCAACCATTACCCACACCCACACATCTATCTACAATTACCTAAATATTGCCCGTTACCCACACATCTACCCACAATTAT
The DNA here is from genome assembly GCA_032433765.1 of Megaustenia siamemsis. Taxonomy (NCBI): domain Eukaryota; kingdom Metazoa; phylum Mollusca; class Gastropoda; order Stylommatophora; family Ariophantidae; genus Megaustenia; species Megaustenia siamemsis. Next base: position 58,514 of record JAVIAB010000061.1, on the reverse strand, counting down.
CTCAACCATTACCCACACATCTACCCACAATTACCTCAACCATTACCCACACATCTACCCACAATTACCTCAACCATTACCCACACATCTACCCATAATTACCTCAACCATTACCCACACATCTATCCACAATTACCTCAACCATTACCCACACATCTATCCACAATTACCTCAACCATTACCCACACATCTCTTCACAATTGCCTTCACAATTACCCAGTACCCACATACCGCTGATTATCCCGCATTAATTGTCCGAGGCCCGTGTCCGTGCCTGCCCATATTTCCGGCCTAATGTTGTTTGTCCCTAGACGAGACGAGCTACAGTTGGCGCGCGTCCCCACCCGCGGGATCAGACAGCCACATATCAAATCGTCTAATCGCGTCGGTCCCAAATTTGGTTACCCAGATCAATAACATGCGCATATTCTGAGAAGGGGCAATTCTGGGCCAGTGCAGGTTTTTGTCTCTTTGTGGTTTCTTCAATCGGGAGGGAGGGAAGGACATCTGTCAAGTGGAAAGCAGGAAGAGAGAGAGAGAGAGAGAGAGAGAGATTTGGAAGAGAAGGGGTGAGGGAGGATAATTTATCAGAAAATGTTAAAAAAAAAAAGTAATGCGGCAAAGTTTAGTAGGAAGAGAAGGAGAATGAAAGTGTGAGGAGAGTAAGGGAGGTATAAAATAGGAAGAAAGTGTGAGGAGAGTAAGGGAGATATAAAATAGGAAGAAAGTGTGAGGAGAGTAAGGGAGTATAGAATAAGGTGTGGGAGAGTAAAGATAGGATAGGAAGAAAGTGAGGAGTGTAAGGGAGGTATAGATAGGAAGAAAGTGTGAGAAAGTAAGGGAGGTATAGAATAGGAAGAAAGTGTGAGGAGAGTAAGGGAGGTATAAAATAGGAAGAAGTGTGAGGAGAGTAAGGGAGGTATAAAATAGGAAGAAAGTGTGAGGAGAGTAAGGGAGGTATAAAATAGGAAGAAAGTGTGAGGAGAGTAAGGAGGTATAGAATAGGAAGAAAGTGTGAGGAGTGTAAGGGAGGTATAGAATAGGAGAAAGTGTGAGGAGAGTAAGGGAGGTATAGAATAGGAAGAAAGTGTGAGGAGAGTAAGGGAGGTATAAATAGGAAGAAAGTGTGAGGAGAGTAAGGGAGGTATAAAATAGGAAGAAAGTGTGAGGAGAGTAAGGGAGGTATAAAATAGGAAGAAAGTGTGAGGAGAGTAAGGGAGGTATAGAATAGGAAGAAAGTGTGAGGAGAGTAAGGGAGGTATAAAATAGGAAGAAAGTGTGAGGAGAGTAAGGGAGGTATAAAATAGGAAGAAAGTGTGAGGAGAGTAAGGGAGGTATAGAATAGGAAGAAAGTGTGAGGAGTGTAAGGGAGGTATAAAATAGGAAGAAAGTGTGAGGAGAGTAAGGGAGGTATGAAATAGGAAGAAAGTGTGAGGAGAGTAAGGGAGGTATAAAATAGGAAGAAAGTGTGAGGAGAGTAAGGGAGGTATAGAATAGGAAGAAAGTGTGAGGAGAGTAAGGGAGGTATAAAATAGGAAGAAAGTGTGAGGAGAGTAAGGGAGGTATAAATAGGAAGAAAGTGTGAGGAGAGTAAGGGAGGTATAAAATAGGAAGAAAGTGTGAGGAGAGTAAGGGAGGTATAAAATAGGAAGAAAGTGTGAGGAGAGTAAGGGAGGTATAGAATAGGAAGAAAGTGTGAGGAGATAAGGAGGTATAGAATAGGAAGAAGTGTGAGGAGAGTAAGGGAGGTATAGAATAGGAAGAAAGTGTGAGGAGAGTAAGGGAGGTATAAATAGGAAGAAAGTGTGAGGAGAGTAAGGGAGGTATAGAATAGGAAGAAAGTGTGAGGAGAGTAAGGGAGGTATAAAATAGGAAGAAAGTGTGAGGAGAGTAAGGGAGGTATAGAATAGGAAGAAAGTGTGAGGAGAGTAAGGGAGTATAAAATAGGAGAAAGTGTGAGGAGAGTAAGGGAGGTATAAAATAGGAAGAAAGTGTGAGGAGAGTAAGGGAGGTATAAAATAGGAAGAAAGTGTGAGGAGAGTAAGGGAGGTATAGAATAGGAAGAAAGTGTGAGGAGAGTAAGGGAGGTATAGAATAGGAAGAAGTGTGAGGAGAGTAAGGGAGGTATAAAATAGGAAGAAAGTGTGAGGAGAGTAAGGGAGGTATAAATAGGAAGAAAGTGTGAGGAGAGTAAGGAGGTATAGAATAGGAAAAAGTGTGAGGAGAGTAAGGGAGGTATAAATAGGAAGAAAGTGTGAGGAGAGAAAGGGAGGTATAGAATAGGAAGAAAGTGTGAGGAGAGTAAGGAGGTATAGAATAGGAAGAAAGTGTGAGGAGAGTAAGGGAGGTATAAAATAGGAAGAAAGTGTGAGGAGAGTAAGGGAGGTATAGAATAGGAAGAAAGTGTGAGGAGAGTAAGGGAGGTATAAAATAGGAAGAAAGTGTGAGGAGAGTAAGGGAGGTATAAAATAGGAAGAAAGTGTGAGGAGAGTAAGGGAGGTATAAAATAGGAAGAAAGTGTGAGGAGAGTAAGGGAGGTATAAAATAGGAAGAAAGTGTGAGGAGAGTAGGGAGGTATAAAATAGGAAGAAAGTGTGAGGAGAGTAAGGGAGGTATAAAATAGGAAGTAAGTGTGAGGAGAGTAAGGGAGGTATAAAATAGGAAGAAAGTGTGAGGAGAGTAAGGGAGGTATAAAATAGGAAGAAAGTGTGAGGAGAGTAAGGGAGGTATAGATAGGAAGAAAATGTGAGGAGAGTAAGGGAGGTATAAAATAGGAGAAAGTGTGAGGAGAGTAAGGGAGGTATAAAATAGGAAGAAAGTGTGAGGAGAGTAAGGGAGGTATAAAATAGGAAGAAAGTGTGAGGGAGTAAGGGAGGTATAGAATAGGAAGAAAGTGTGAGAGAGTAGGGAGGTATAAATAGGAAAAGTGTGAGAGAGTAAGGGAGGTATAAATAGGAAAAGTGTGAGGAATGTAAGGGAGGTATAGAATAGGAAGAAAGTGTGAGGAGAGTAAGGGAGGTATAGAATAGGAAGAAAGTGTGAGGAGTGTAAGGGAGGTATAGAATAGGAAGAAAGTGTGAGGGATGTAAGGGAGGTATAAAATAGAAGAAAGTGTGAGGAGAGTAAGGGAGTATAAAATAGGAAGAAAGTGTGAGGAGAGTAAGGGAGGTATAAAATAGGAAGAAAGTGTGAGGAGTGTAAGGGAGGTATAAAATAGGAAGAAGTGTTGAGGATGTAAGGGAGATATAAAATAGGAAGAAAGTGTGAGGAGAGTAAGGGAGGTATAAATAGGAAGAAAGTGTGAGGAGATAAGGGAGGTATAAAATAGGAAGAAAGTGTGAGGAGTGTAAGGGAGGTATAGAATATAGGAAGAAAGTGTGAGGAGAGTAAGGGAGGTATAAAATAGGAAGAAAGTGTGAGGAGAGTAAGGGAGGTATAAAATAGGAAGAAAGTGTGAGGAGAGTAAGGGTGGTATAAAATAGGAAGAAAGTGTGAGGAGAGTAGGGAGGTATAGAATAGAAGAAAGTGTGAGGAGAGTAGGGAGGTATAGAATAGCAAGAAAGTGTGAGGAGAGTAAGGGAGGTATAAAATAGGAAGAAAGTGTGAGGAGTGTAAGGAGGTATAGAATAGGAAGAAAGTGTGAGGAGAGTAAGGGAGGTATAAATAGGAAGAAAGTGTGAGGAGAGTAAGGGAGGTATAAAATAGGAAGTAAGTGTGAGGAGAGTAAGGGAGGTATAAAATAGGAAGAAAGTGTGAGGAGAGTAAGGGAGGTATAAAATAGGAAGAAAGTGTGAGGAGAGTAAGGGAGGTATAGAATAGGAAGAAAGTGTGAGGAGAGTAAGGGAGGTATAAAATAGGAAGAAAGTGTGAGGAGAGTAAGGGAGTATAAAATAGGAAGAAAGTGTGAGGAGAGTAAGGAGGTATAGAATAGGAAGAAAGTGTGAGGAGAGTAAGGGAGGTATAAAATAGAAGAAAGTGTGAGGAGAGTAAGGGAGGTATAGAATAGGAAGAAGTGGAGGAATTAAGGGAGGTAAAAATAGAAGAAAGTGTGAGAGAGTAAGGGAGGTATAGAATAGGAAGAAAGTGTGAGGAGTGTAAGGGAGGTATAAAATAGGAAGAAAGTGTGAGGAGAGTAAGGGAGGTATAAAATAGGAAGAAGTGTGAGGAGAGTAAGGAGGTATAAAATAGGAAGAAAGTGTGAGGAGAGTAAGGGAGGTATAAAATAGGAAGAAATTGTGAGGAGTGTAAGGGAGGTATAAAATAGGAAGAAAGTGTGAGGAGTGTAAGGGAGGTATAAAATAGGAAGAAAGTGTGAGGAGAGTAAGGGAGGTATAAAATAGGAAGAAAGTGTGAGGAGAATAAGGAGGTATAAAATAGGAAGAAAGTGTGAGAGAGTAAGGGAGGTATAGAATAGGAAGAAAGTGTGAGGAGAGTAAGGAGGTATAAAATAGGAAGAAAGTGTGAGGAGAGTAAGGGAGGTATAAAATAGGAAGAAAGTGTGAGGAGAGTAAAGGAGGTATAAATAGGAAGATTGTGAGGAGAGTAAGGGAGGTATAGAATAGGAAGAAAGTGTGAGGAGAGTAAGGAGGTATAAAATAGGAAGAAAGTTTGAGGAGTGTAAGGGAGGCATAGAATAGGAAGAAAGTGTGAGGAGAGTAAGGAAGTATAAATTGGAAGAAAGTGTGAGGAGAGTAAGGGAGTATAAAATAGGAAGAAAGTGTGAGGAGAGTAAGGGAGGTATAAAATAGGAAGAAAGTGTGAGGAGAGTAAGGGAGGTATAAAATAGGAAAAAGTGTGAGGAGAGTAAGGGAGGTATAAAATAGGAAGAAAGTGTGAGGAGAGTAAGGGAAGTATAGAATAGGAAAAAAGTGTGAGGAATGTAAGGGAGGTATAGAATAGGAAGAAAGTGTGAGGAGAGTAAGGGAGGTATAGAATAGGAAGAAAGTGTGAGGAGAGTAAGGGAGGTATAAAATAGGAAGAAAGTGTGAGGAGAGTAAGGGAGGTATAAATAGGAAAAAAGTGTGAGGAATGTAATGGAGGTATAGAATAGGAAGAAAGTGTGAGGAGAGTAAGGGAGGTATAGAATAGGAAAAAAGTGTGAGGAATGTAAGGGAGGTGTAGAATAGGAAGAAAGTGTGAGGAGTGTAAGGAGGCATAGAATAGGAAGAAAGTGTGAGGAGTGTAAGGGAGGCATAGAATAGGAAGAAAGTGTGAGGAGTGTAAGGGAGGCATAGAATAGGAAGAAAGTGTGAGGAGTGTAAGGGAGGCATAGAATAGGAAGAAAGTGTGAGGAGTGTAAGGGAGGCTTAGAATAGGAAGAAAGTGAGAGAGTGTAAGGGAGGCATAGAATAGGAAGAAAGTGTGAGGAGTGTAAGGATGCATAGAATAGGAAGAAAGTGTGAGGAGTGTAAGGGAGGCATATAATAGGAAGAAAGTGTGAGGAGTGTAAGGATGTATAGAATAGGAAGAAAGTGTGAGGAGTGTAAGGGAGGCATAGAATAGGAAGAAAGTGTGAGGAGAGTAAGGGAGGTATAAAATAGGAAGAAAGTGTGAGAGAGTGGGAGGTATAAAATAGGAAGAAAGTGTGAGGAGTGTAAGGAGGTATAGAATAGGAAGAAAGTGTGAGGAGAGTAAGGGAGGTATAGAATAGGAAGAAAGTGTGAGGAGTGTAAGAGAGGTATAGATAGGAAGAAAGTGCGAGGAGTGTAAGGGAGGTATATAATAGGAAGAAGTGTGAGGAGTGTAAGGGAGGCATAGATTAGGAACAAAGTGTGAGGAGTGTAAGGGAGGTATAGAATAGGAAGAAAGTGTGAGGAGAGTAAGGAGGTATAGAATAGGAAGAAAGTGTGAGGAGTGTAAGGCAGGCATAGAATAGGAAGAAAGTGTGAGGAGTGTAGGGAGGCATAGATTAGGAAGAAAGTGTGAGGAGTGTAAGGGAGGCATAGATTAGGCAGAAAGAGTGAGGAGTGTAAGGGAGGCACAGATTAGGAAAGAGAGTGAGGAGTATAAGGAGGCACAGATTAGGAAGAAAGTGTGAGGAGTGTGAGGGAGGCACAGATTAGGAAGAAAGAGTGAGGAGTGTAAGGGAGGCATAGATAAGGAAGAAAGAGTGTGGAGTATAAGGGAGGCACAGATTAGGAAGAAAGTGTGAGGAGTGTAAGGGAGGCATAGATTAGGAAGAAAGTGTGAGGAGTGTAAGGGAGGCATAGATTAGAAAGAAAGTGTGAGGAGTGTAAGGGAAGCATAGATTAGGAAGAAAGTGTGAGGAGTGTAAGGGAGGTATAGACTAGGAAGAAAGTGTGAGGTGTGTAAGGGAGGCATAGTTTAGGAAGAAAGTGTGAGGAGTGTAAGGGAGGCATAGATTAGGAAGAAAGTGTGAGGAGTGTAAGGGAGGCACAGATTAGGAAGAAAGTGTGAGGAGTGTAAGGGAGGCACGGATTAGGAATAGAGTATGAGGAATGTAAGGGAGGCACAGATTAGGAAGAAAGTGTGAGGAGTGTAAGGGAGGCACGATTAGGAAGAAAGTGTGAGGAGTGTAAGAAAAGCACAGATTAGGAAGAAAGTGTGAGGAGTGTAAGGGAGGCATAGATTAGGAAGAAAGTGTGAGGAGTGTAAGGGAGGCACAGATTAGGAAGAAAGTGTGAGGAGTGTAACGGAGGCATAGATTAGGAATAGAGTATGAGGAATGTAAGGGAGGCACAGATTAGGAAGAAAGTGTGAGGAGTGTAAGGAGGCATAGAATATGGAGCGAGTGAGTGAGATAAGATGGCGAGTGAGTGAGATAAGATGGAGCGAGTGAGTGAGATAAGATGGAGCGAGTAAGTAGATAAGATGGAGCAAGTTAGTGAGATAAGATGGAGCGAATGAGTGAGATAACTTGGAGTAAGTGAGTGAGATAATGGAGCGAGTGAGTGAGTGGGATAAGATGGATCGAGTGAGTGAGATAAGATGGAGCGAGTGAGTGAGATAAGATGGAGTGAGTGAGTGAGATAAAATGAGCGAGTGAGATAGTGAGATAATCTGGAGCGATTGAGTGAATTAGATAAGAGGAGCGAGTGAGTGAGATAAGATGGAGCGAGTGAGTGAGATAAGATGGCGCAAATGAGTGAGATAACTTGGAGCAAGTGAGTGAGATAAGATGTAGTGAGTGAGTGAGATAAAATGGAGAAGTGAGTGACATAAGATGGAGTGAGTGAGTTAGATAAGTGGAGCGAGTGAGTGAGATAAGATGCAGCAAGCGAGTGAGTGAGATAAGATGGAGCGAGTGAGTGAGTGAGATAAGATGAGCGAGTGAGTGAGATAATATTGAGCGAGTGAGTGATATAAGATGGAGCGAGTGAGTGAGTGAGATAATTTGCGCAAGTGAGTGAGATAAGATGGAGTGAGTGAGTGAGTGAGATAAGATGGAGCGAGTGAGTGACATAAGATGAAGCGAGTGAGTGAGTGAGATAAGATCGTGCAAGTGAGTGAGATAAGATGCAGCGAGTGAGTGAGATAAGATAGAGCGAGTGATTGAGATAAATGGAGCGAGTGAGTGAGATAAGATGGAGCGAGTAAGTGAGTTAAGATGGACGAGTGAGTGAGTGAGATAAGATGGAGCTAGTGAGTGAGATAAGATGGAGCGAGTGAGTGAGATAAGATGGAGTGAGTGAGTGAGTGAGTGAGATAAGATGGAGCGAGGGAGTGAGATAACTTGGAGCGAGTGAGTGAGATCAGATGGAGCGAGTGAATGAGATAAATGAAGCGAGTGAGTGAGATTAGATGGAGCGAGTGAGTGAGATAAGATGGAGCGAATGAGTGAGATAAGATGGAGCGAATGAGTGAGATAAGATGGAGCGAGTGAGTGAGATAAGATGGAGCGAGTGAGTAAGATAAGATGGAGCGAGATAATGAGATAAGATGGAGCGAGTAAGTGAGATAAGATGGAGCAAGTGAGTGAGATAAGATGGAAAAGTGAATGGATAAGATGGAGCGAGTGAGTGAGATAAGATGGAGCGAGTGAGTGAGATAAGATGGAGCGAGGGAGTGAGATAACTTGGAGCGAGTGAGTGAGATAAGATGGAGCGAGTGAGTGAGTGAGATAAGAAGGAGCGAGTGAGTGACAAAAGATGGAGCGAGTGAGTGAGATCAGATGGAGCGAGTGAATGAGATAAGATGAAGCGAGTGAGTGAGATTAGATGGAGCGAGTGAGTGAGATAAGATTGAGCGAATGAGTGAGATAAGATGGAGCGAATGATTGAGATGAGATGGAGCGAGTAAGTGAGATAAGATGGAGCAAGTGAGTGAGATAAGATGGAGAAAGTGAATGGGATAAGATGGAGCGAGTGAGTGAGATAAGATGGAGCGAGAGTGAGTGAGTGAGATAAGATAGAGCGAGTGAGTGAGATAAGATGGAGCGAGTGAGTGAGTGACATAAGATGGAGCGAGTGAGTGAGTTAAGATGGAGCGAGTGAGTGAGTGAGTGAGTGAGATAAATAGAGCGAGTGAGTGAGCTAAGATGGCACAAGTTAGAGAGATAAGAAGGAGGATTGAGTGAGTGAGATAAGAGAAGTGAGTGAGATAATATAGAGTGAGTGAGATATATGGCGCAATTGAGTGAGATAAGATGAAGCGAGTGAGTGAGATAAGATGTAGCGTGTGAGTGAGTCAGATAAGATGGTGCAAGTGAGTGAGATAAGATGAAGCGAGTGTGAGATAAGATATAGCGAGAGTGAGATAAGATGGAGCGAGTGAGTGGGGTAAGATGGAGCGAGCGAGTGAAGTAAGATGGAGCGAGTGAGGTAAGATGGAGCGAATGAATGATACAGATGGCAAAATGAGTGAGATAAGATAGAGCGAGTGAGTGAGATAAGATGGAGCGAGTAAATGAGATTAGATGGAGCGTGTGAGTGAGATAAAATGGAGCGAGTGAGAGAGTGAGATAGAGTGAGATGGAGCGAGTGAGTTAATTAGACAAGATGGAGCTAGTGAGTGATATAAGATGGAGCGATTGAGTGAGTGAGATAAGATGGCGCAAGTGAGTGAGATAAAATGGAATGAGTGAGTGAGATAAGATGGAGCAAGTGAGTGACATAAGATGGAGTGAGTGAGTTAAATCAGATGCAGCGAGCGAGTGAGTGAGATAAGATGGAGTGAGTGAGTAAGATAAGATGGAGCGAGTGAGTGAGATAAGATGGAGAGAGTAATTGAGAAAAGATGGAGCGAGTGAGTGAGATAAGATGGAATGATTGAGTAAGATGAGATGGAGCGAGATAATGAGATAAGATGGAGCGAGATAATGAGATAAGATGGAGCGAGTAAGTGAGATAAGATGGAGCAAGTGAGTGAGTGAGATAAGAAGGAGCGAGTGAGTGACAAAAGATGGAGCGAGTGAGATCAGATGGAGCGAGTGAATGAGTAAGATGAAGCGAGTGAGTGAGTGACATAAGATGGAGTGAGTGAGTGAGTGATTGACATAAGATGGAGCGAGTGAGTGAGATAAGATGGAGCGAGTGAGTGAGATAAGATGGAGCTAGGGAGTGAGATCAGATGGAGCGAGGGAGTGAGATAAATGAAGCGAGTGAGATTAGATGGAGCGAGTGAGTGAGATTAGATGGAGCGAGTGAGTGATAAGATGGAGCGAATGAGTGAGATAAGTTGGAGCGAGTGAGTGAGATAATATGGAGCGAGTGAGTAAGATAAGATGGAGCGAGATAATGAGATAAGATGGAGCAAGTAAGTGAGATAAGATGGAGCAAGTGAGTGAGATAAGATGGAGAAAGTGAATGGATAATGGAGCGAGTGAGTGGATAAATGGAGCGTGTGAGTGAGATAAGATGGAGCGAGGGAGTTAGATAACTTGGAGCGAGTGAGTGAGATAGATGGAGCGAGTGAATGGGATAAGATGAGCGAGTGAGTGAGATAAGATGGAGTGAGTGAGTGAGATAAGATGGAGCGAATGAGTGAGATAAGATGGAGCGAATGAGTGAGATAAGATGGAGCGAGTGAGTGAAATAAGATGGAGCGAGTGAGTAAGATAAGATGGAGCGAGATAATGAGATAAGATGGAGCGAGTAAGTGAGATAAGATGGAGCAAGTGAGTGAGATAAGATGGAAAAGTGAATGGGATAAGATGGAGCGAGTGAGTGAGATAAGATGGAGCGAGTGAGTGAGATAAGATGGAGCGAGGGAGTGAGATAACTTGGAGCGAGTGAGTGAGATAATGGAGCGAGTGAGTGAGATAAGAAGGAGCGAGTGAGTGACAAAAGATGGAGCGAGTGAGTGAGATCAGATGGAGCGAGTGAATGAGATAAGATGAAGCGAGTAGTGAGATTAGATGGAGCGAGTGAGTGAGATAAGATGGAGCGAATGAGTGAGATAAGATGGAGCGAATGGGCTGAGATAAGATGGAGCGAGTAGTGAGATTAGATGGAGCGAGTGAGTGAGATAAGATGGAGAAAGTGAATGGGATAAGATGGAGCGAGTGAGTGAGATAAGATGGAGCGAGTGAGTGGTGAATTAGATAAGATGGAGCGAGTGAGTGAGATAGATGGAGCGAGTGAGTGAGTGAGATAAGATGGAGCGAGTGAGTGAGATAAGATGGAGCGAGTGAGTGAGTGAGTGAGATAAGATAGAGCGAGTGAGTGAGATAAGATGGAGCGAGTGAGTGAGTGACATAAGATGGATCGAGTGAGTGAGTTAAGATGGAGCGAGTGAGTGATGAGTGAGATAAGATAGAGCGAGTGAGTGAGATAAGATGGAGCGAGTGAGTGAGTGAGATAAGATGGAGCGAGTGAGTGTGTTAAGATGGAGCGAGTGAGTGAGATAAGATAGAGCGAGTGAGTGAGATAAGATGGAGCGATTGAGTGAGTGAGCTAAGATGGCACAAGTTAGAGAGATAAGAAGGTGGATTGAGTGAGTGAGTGAGATAAGAGAAGTGAGTGAGATAAGATAGAGTGAGTGAGATATATGGCGCAATTGAGTGTGATAAGATGAGCGAGTGAGTGAGATAAGATGTAGCGTGTGAGTGAGTCAGATAAGATGGTGCAAGTGAGTGAGATAAGATGAAGCGAGTGAGTGAGATAAGATATAGCGAGTGAGTGAGATAAGATGGAGCGAGTGAGTGGGGTAAGATGGAGCGAGCGAGTGAAGTAAGATGGAGCGAGTGAGGTAAGATGGAGCGAATGAATGATACAGATGGCAAAATGAGTGAGATAAGATAGAGCGAGTGAGTGAGATAAGATGGAGCGAGTAAATGAGATTAGATGGAGCGTGTGAGTGAGATAAAATGGAGCGAGTGAGAGAGTGAGATAAGCTGGAGCGAGTGAGTTAATTAGACAAGATGGAGCTAGTGAGTGATATAAGATGGAGCGATTGAGTGAGTGAGATAAGATGGCGCAAGTGAGTGAGATAAAATGGAGTGAGTGAGTGAGATAAGATGGAGCAAGTGAGTTACATAAGGGAGTGAGTGAGTTAGATAAGATGCAGCGAGCGAGTGAGTGAGATAAGATGGAGCGAGATAATGAGATAAGATGGAGCGAGTAAGTGAGATAAGATGGAGAAAGTGAGTGAGATAAGATGGAGAAAGTGAATGGGATAAGATGGAGCGAGTGAGTGAGATAAGATGGAGCGAGTGAGTGAGATAAGATGGAGCGAGGGAGTGGGATAACTTGGAGCGAGTGAGTGAGATAAGATGAAGCGAGTGAGTGAGATAAGAAGGAGCGAGTGAGTGACAAAAGATGGAGCGAGTGAGATCAGATGGAGCGAGTGAATGAGTAAGATGAAGCGAGTGAGTGAGATTAGATGGAGCGAGTGAGTGAGATAAGATGGAGCGAATGAGTGAGATATGGAGCGAATGAGTGAGATAAGATGGAGCGAGTGAGTGAGATAAGATGGAGCGAGTGAGTGAGATAAGATGGAGCGAGTGAGTAAGATAAGATGGAGCGAGATAATGAGATAAGATGGAGCGAGTAAGTGAGATAAGATGGAGCAAGTGAGTGAGATAAGATGGAGAAAGTGAATGGGATAAGATGGAGCGAGTGAATGAGATAAGATGGAGCGAGTGAGTGAATTAGATAAGATGGAGCGAGTGAGTGAGATAGATGGAGCGAGTGAGTGAGTGAGATAAGATGGAGTGAGTGAGTGAGATAAGATGGAGCGAGTGAGTGAGATAATATAGAGCGAGTGAGTGAGATAAGATGGAGCGAGTGAATGAGTGAGATAAGATGGAGCGAGTGAGTGAGTTAAGATGGAGCGAGTGAGTGAGTGAGTGAGATAAGATAGAGCGAGTGAGTGAGATAAGATGGAGCGATTGAGTGAGTGAGCTAAGATGGCACAAGTTAGAGAGATAAGAAGGAGGGATTGAGTGAGTGAGATAAGAGAAGTGAGTGAGATAAGATAGAGTGAGTGAGATATATGGCGCAATTGAGTGAGATAAGATGAAGCGAGTGAGTGAGATAAGATGGAGCGTGTGAGTGAGTCAGATAAGATGGTGCAAGTGAGTGAGATAAGATGAAGCGAGTGAGTTAGATAAGATATAGCGAGTGAGTGATATAAGATGGAGCGAGTGAGTGGGGTAAGATGGAGAGAGCGAGTTAAGTAAGATGGAGCGAGTGAGGTAAGATGGAGCGAGTGAATGATACAGATGGCAAAATGAGTGAGATAAGATGGAGCGAGTGAGTGAGATAAAATGGAGCGAGTGAGTGAGATATATGGTGCAAGTGAGTGAGATGAAATGGAGCGAGTAAGTGAGATAAGATGGAGCGAATGAATGCAATAGTATGGAGCGAGTGAGTGAGTGAGATAAAATGAGCGAGTGAGTGAGATAAGATGGAGTGAGTGAGTAAGATAATATGGAGCGAGTGAGTGACATAAGATGGAGCGAGTGAGTGAGTGAGATAAGATCGCGCAAGTGAGTGAGATAAGATGGAGATAGTGAGTGAGATAAGATGGAGCGAGTGAGTGACATAAGATGGAGCGAGTGAGTGAGATAAGATGGAGCGAGTGAGTGAGATAAGATGGAGCGAGTAATTGAGAAAAGATGGAGCGAGTGAGTGAGATAAGATGGAGTGATTGAGTAAGATGAGATGAAGCGAGATAATGAGATAAGACGGAGCGAGATAATGAGATAAGATGGAGCGAGTAAGTGAGATAAGATGGAGCAAGTGAGTGAGTGAGATAAGAAGAAGCGAGTGAGTGACAAAAGATGGAGCGAGTGAGATCAGATGGAGCGAGTGAATGAGGTAAGATGAAGCGAGTGAGTGAGTGACATAAGATGGAGTGAGTGAGTGAGTGATTGACATAAGATGGAGCGAGTGAGTGAGATAAGATGGAGCGAGTGAGTGAGATAAGATGGAGCTAGGGAGTGAGATCAGATGGAGCGAGGGAGTGAGATAAAATGAAGCGAGTGAGATTAGATGGAGCGAGTGAGTGAGATTAGATGGAGCGAGTGAGAGAGATAAGATGGAGCGAATGAGTGAGATAAGTTGGAGCGAGTGAGTGAGATAATATGGAGCGAGTGAGTAAGATAAGATGGAGCGAGATAATGAGATAAGATGGAGCAAGTAAGTGAGATAAGATGGAGCAAGTGAGTGAGATAAGATGGAGAAAGTGAATGGGATAAGATGGAGCGAGTGAGATAAATGGAGCGTGTGAGTGAGATAAGATGGAGCGAGGGAGTTAGATAACTTGGAGCGAGTGAGTGAGATCAGATGGAGCGAGTGAATGGGATAAGATGACGAGTGAGTGAGATTAGATGGAGTGAGTGAGTGAGATAAGATGGAGCGAATGAGTGAGATAAGATGGAGCGAATGAGTGAGATAAGATGGAGCGAGTGAGTGAAATAAGATGAAGCGAGTGAGTAAGATAAGATGGAGCGAGATAATGAGATAAGATGGAGCGAGTAAGTGAGATAAGATGGAGCAAGTGAGTGAGATAAGATGGAGAAAGTGAATGGGATAGATGGAGCGAGTGAGTGAGATAAGATGGAGCGAGTGTGTGAGATAAGATGGAGCGAGGGAGTGAGATAACTTGGAGCGAGTGAGTGAGATAAGATGGAGCGAGTGAGTGAGTGAGATAAGATGGAGCGAGTGAGTGACAAAGATGGAGCGAGTGAGTGAGATCAGATGGAGCGAGTGAATGAGATAAGATGAAGCGAGTGAGTGAGATTAGATGGAGCGAGTGAGTGAGATAAGATGGAGCGAATGAGTGAGATAAGATGGAGCGAATGGCCTGAGATAAGATGGAGCGAGTAAGTGAGATTAGATGGAGCGAGTGAGTGAGATAAGATGGAGAAAGTGAATGGGATAAGATGGAGCGAGTGAGTGAGATAAGATGGAGCGAGTGAGTGAATTAGATAAGATGGAGCGAGTGAGTGAGATAGATGGAGCGAGTGAGTGAGTGAGATAAGATGGAGCGAGTGAGTGAGATAAGATGGAGCGAGTGAGTGAGTGAGTGAGATAAGATAGAGCGAGTGAGTGAGATAAGATGGAGCGAGTGAGTGAGTGACATAAGATGGATCGAGTGAGTGAGTAAGATGGAGCGAGTGAGTGAGAGAGTGAGATAAGATAGAGCGAGTGAGTGAGATAAGATGGAGCGAGTGAGTGAGTGAGATAAGATGGAGCGAGTGAGTGTGTTAAGATGGAGCGAGTGAGTGAGATAAGATAGAGCGAGTGAGTGAGATAAGATGGAGCGATTGAGTGAGTGAGCTAAGATGGCACAAGTTAGAGAGATAAGAAGGAGGATTGAGTGAGTGAGATAAGAGAAGTGAGTGAGATAAGATAGAGTGAGTGAGATATATGGCGCAATTGAGTGAGATAAGATGAAGCGAGTGAGTGAGATAAGATGTAGCGTGTGAGTGAGTCAGATAAGATGGTGCAAGTGAGTGAGATAAGATGAAGCGAGTGAGTGAGATAAGATATAGCGAGTGAGTGAGATAAGATGGAGCGAGTGAGTGGGGTAAGATGGAGCGAGCGAGTGAAGTAAGATGGAGCGAGTGAGGTAAGATGGAGCGAATGAATGATACAGATGGCAAAATGAGTGAGATAAGATAGAGCGAGTGAGTGAGATAAGATGGAGCGAGTAAATGAGATTAGATGGAGCGTGTGAGTGAGATAAAATGGAGCGAGTGAGAGAGTGAGATAAGCTGGAGCGAGTGAGTTAATTAGACAAGATGGAGCTAGTGAGTGATATAAGATGGAGCGATTGAGTGAGTGAGATAAGATGGCGCAAGTGAGTGAGATAAATGGAGTGAGTGAGTGAGATAAGATGGAGCAAGTGAGTTACATAAGATGGAGTGAGTGAGTTAGATAAGATGCAGCGAGCGAGTGAGTGAGATAAGATGGAGCGAGATAATGAGATAAGATGGAGCGAGTAAGTGAGATAAGATGGAGAAGTGAGTGAGATAAGATGGAGAAAGTGAGTGAGATAAGATGGAGAAAGTGAATGGGATAAGATGGAGCGAGTGAGTGAGATAAGATGGAGCGAGTGAGTGAGATAAGATGGAGCGAGGGAGTGATAACTTGGAGCGAGTGAGTGAGATAAGATGAAGCGAGTGAGTGAGATAAGAAGGAGCGAGTGAGTGACAAAAGATGGAGCGAGTGAGATCAGATGGAGCGAGTGAATGAGGTAAGATGAAGCGAGTGAGTGAGATTAGATGGAGCGAGTGAGTGAGATAAGATGGAGCGAATGAGTGAGATAAGATGGAGCGAATGAGTGAGATAAGATGGAGCGAGTGAGTGAGATAAGATGGAGCGAGTGAGTAAGATAAGATGGAGCGAGATAATGAGATAAGATGGAGCGAGTAAGTGAGATAAGATGGAGCAAGTGAGTGAGATAAGATGGAGAAAGTGAATGGATAAGATGGAGCGAGTGAATGAGATAAGATGGAGCGAGTGAGTGAATTAGATAAGATGGAGCGAGTGAGTGAGATAGATGGAGCGAGTGAGTGAGTGAGATAAGATGGAGTGAGTGAGTGAGATAAGATGGAGCGAGTGAGTGAGTGAGTGAGTGAGTGAGATAATATAGAGCGAGTGAGTGAGATAAGATGGAGCGAGTGAATGAGTGAGATAAGATGGAGCGAGTGAGTGAGTTAAGATGGAGCGAGTGAGTGAGTGAGTGAGATAAGATAGAGCGAGTGAGTGAGATAAGATGGAGCGATTGAGTGAGTGAGCTAAGATGGCACAAGTTAGAGAGATAAGAAGGAGGGATTGAGTGAGTGAGATAAGAGAAGTGAGTGAGATAAGATAGAGTGAGTGAGATATATGGCGCAATTGAGTGAGATAAGATGAAGCGAGTGAGTGAGATAAGATGGAGCGTGTGAGTGAGTCAGATAAGATGGTGCAAGTGAGTGAGATAAGATGAAGCGAGTGAGTTAGATAAGATAGAGCGAGTGAGTGATATAAGATGGAGCGAGTGAGTGGGGTAAGATGGAGAGAGCGAGTGAAGTAAGATGGAGCGAGTGAGGTAAGATGGAGCGAGTGAATGATACAGATGGCAAAATGAGTGAGATAAGATGGAGCGAGTGAGTGAGATAAAATGGAGCGAGTGAGTGAGATATATGGTGCAAGTGAGTGAGATAAAATGGAGCGAGTAAGTGAGATAAGATGGAGCGAATGAATGCAATAGTATGGAGCGAGTGAGTGAGTGAGATAAAATGAGCGAGTGAGTGAGATAAGATGGAGTGAGTGAGTAAGATAAGATGGAGCGAGATAATGAGATAAGATGGAGCGAGTAAGTGAGATAAGATGGAGCAAGTGAGTGAGATAAGATGGAGAAAGTGAATGGGATAAGATTGGAGCGAGTGAGTGAGATAAGATGGAGCGAGTGAGTGAGATAAGATGGAGCGAGGGAGTGAGATAACTTGGAGCGAGTGAGTGAGATAAGATGGAGCGAGTGAGTGAGTTAGATAAGAATGAGCGAGTGAGTGACAAAAGATGGAGCGAGTGAGTGAGATCAGATGGAGCGAGTGAATGAGATAAGATGAAGCGAGTGAGTGAGATTAGATGGAGCGAGTGAGTGAGATAAGATGGAGCGAATGAGTGAGATAAGATGGAGCGAATGGCCTGAGATAAGATGGAGCGAGTAAGTGAGATTAGATGGAGCGAGTGAGTGAGATAAGATGATGGAGAAAGTGAATGGGATAAGATGGAGCGAGTGAGTGAGATAAGATGGAGCGAGTGAGTGAATTAGATAAGATGGAGCGAGTGAGTGAGATAGATGGAGCGAGTGAGTGAGTGAGATAAGATGGAGCGAGTGAGTGAGATAAGATGGAGCGAGTGAGTGAGTGAGTGAGATAAGATAGAGCGAGTGAGTGAGATAAGATGGAGCGAGTGAGTGTGTTAAGATGGAGCGAGTGAGTGAGATAAGATAGAGCGAGTGAGTGAGATAAGATGAGCGATTGAGTGAGTGAGCTAGATGGCACAAGTTAGAGAGATAAGAAGGAGGATTGAGTGAATGAGTGAGATAAGAGAAGTTAGTGAGATAAGATAAGTGAGTGAGATATATGGCGCAATTGAGTGAGATAAGATGAAGCGAGTGAGTGAGATAAGATGTAGCGTGTGAGTGAGTCAGATAAGATGGTGCAAGTGAGTGAGATAAGATGAAGCGAGTGAGTGAGATAAGATATAGCGAGTGAGTGAGATAAGATGGAGCGAGTGAGTGGGTAAGATGGAGCGAGCGAGTGAAGTAAGATGGAGCGAGTGAGGTAAGATGGAGCGAATGAATGATACAGATGGCAAAATGAGTGAGATAAGATAGAGCGAGTGAGTGAGATAAGATGGAGCGAGTAAATGAGATTAGATGGAGCGGTGAGTGAGATAAAATGGAGCGAGTGAGAGAGTGAGATAAGCTGGAGCGAGTGAGTTAATTAGACAAGATGGAGCTAGTGAGTGATATAAGATGGAGCGATTGAGTGAGTGAGATAAGATGGCGCAAGTGAGTGAGATAAAATGGAGTGAGTGAGTGAGATAAGATGGAGCAGTGAGTTACATAAGATGGAGTGAGTGAGTTAGATAAGATGCAGCGAGCGAGTGAGTGAGATAAGATGGAGCGAGATAATGAGATAAGATGGAGCGAGTAAGTGAGATAAGATGGAGAAAGTGAGTGAGATAAGATGGAGAAAGTGAATGGGATAAGATGGAGCGAGTGAGTGAGATAAGATGGAGCGAGTGAGTGAGATAAGATGGAGCGAGGGAGTGGATAACTTGGAGCGAGTGAGTGAGATAAGATGAAGCGAGTGAGTGAGATAAGAAGGAGCGAGTGAGTGACAAAAGATGGAGCGAGTGAGATCAGATGGAGCGAGTGAATGAGGTAAGATGAAGCGAGTGAGTGAGATTAGATGGAGCGAGTGAGTGAGATAAGATGGAGCGAATGAGTGAGATAAGATGGAGCGAATGAGTGAGATAAGATGGAGCGAGTGAGTGAGATAAGATGGAGCGAGTGAGTAAGATAAGATGGAGCGAGATAATGAGATAAGATGGAGCGAGTAAGTGAGATAAGATGGAGCAAGTGAGTGAGATAAGATGGAGAAAGTGAATGGGATAAGATGGAGCGAGTGAATGAGATAAGATGGAGCGAGTGAGTGAATTAGATAAGATGGAGCGAGTGAGTGAGATAGATGGAGCGAGTGAGTGAGTGAGATAAGATGGAGTGAGTGAGTGAGATAAGATGGAGCGAGTGAGTGAGTGAGATAATATAGAGCGAGTGAGTGAGATAAGATGGAGCGAGTGAATGAGTGAGATAAGATGGAGCGAGTGAGTGAGTTAAGATGGAGCGAGTGAGTGAGTGAGTGAGATAAGATAGAGCGAGTGAGTGAGATAAGATGGAGCGATTGAGTGAGTGAGCTAAGATGGCACAAGTTAGAGAGATAAGAAGGAGGGATTGAGTGAGTGAGATAAGAGAAGTGAGTGAGATAAGATAGAGTGAGTGAGATATATGGCGCAATTGAGTGAGATAAGATGAAGCGAGTGAGTGAGATAAGATGGAGCGTGTGAGTGAGTCAGATAAGATGGTGCAAGTGAGTGAGATAAGATGAAGCGAGTGAGTTAGATAAGATATAGCGAGTGAGTGATATAAGATGGAGCGAGTGAGTGGGGTAAGATGGAGAGAGCGAGTGAAGTAAGATGGAGCGAGTGAGGTAAGATGGAGCGAGTGAATGATACAGATGGCAAAATGAGTGAGATAAGATGGAGCGAGTGAGAGAGATAAAATGGAGCGAGTGAGTGAGATATATGGTGCAAGTGAGTGAGATAAAATGGAGCGAGTAAGTGAGATAAGATGGAGCGAATGAATGCAATAGTATGGAGCGAGTGAGTGAGTGAGATAAAATGAGCGAGTGAGTGACATAAGATGGAGCGAGTGAGTGATTGAGATAAGATCGCGCAAGTGAGTGAGATAAGATGGAGATAGTGAGTGAGATAAGATGGAGCGAGTGAGTGACATAAGATGGAGCGAGTGAGTGAGATAAGATGGAGCGAGTGAGTGAGATAAGATGGAGCGAGTAATTGAGAAAGATGGAGCGAGTGAGTGAGATAAGATGGAGTGATTGAGTAAGATGAGATGGAGCGAGATAATGAGATAAGACGGAACGAGATAATGAGATAAGATGGAGCGAGTAAGTGAGATAAGATGGAGCAAGTGAGTGAGTGAGATAAGAAGGAGCGAGTGAGTGACAAAAGATGGAGCGAGTGAGATCAGATGGAGCGAGTGAATGAGGTAAGATGAAGCGAGTGAGTGAGTGACATAAGATGGAGTGAGTGAGTGAGTGATTGACATAAGATGGAGCGAGTGAGTGAGATAAGATGGAGCGAGTGAGTGAGATAAGATGGAGCTAGGGAGTGAGATCAGATGGAGCGAGGGAGTGAGATAAAATGAAGCGAGTGAGATTAGATGGAGCGAGTGAGTGAGATTAGATGGAGCGAGTGAGTGAGATAAGATGGAGCGAATGAGTGAGATAAGTTGAGCGAGTGAGTGAGATAATATGGAGCGAGTGAGTAAGATAAGATGGAGCGAGATAATGAGATAAGATGGAGCAAGTAAGTGAGATAAGATGGAGCAAGTGAGTGAGATAAGATGGAGAAAGTGAATGGGATAAGATGGAGCGAGTGAGTGAGATAAAATGGAGCGTGTGAGTGAGATAAGATGGAGCGAGGGAGTTAGATAACTTGGAGCGAGTGAGTGAGATCAGATGGAGCGAGTGAATGGGATAAGATGAAGCGAGTGAGTGAGATTAGATGGAGTGAGTGAGTGAGATAAGATGGAGCGAATGAGTGAGATAAGATGGAGCGAATGAGTGAGATAAGATGGAGCGAGTGAGTGAAATAAGATGGAGCGAGTGAGTAAGATAAGATGGAGCGAGATAATGAGATAAGATGGAGCGAGTAAGTGAGATAAGATGGAGCAAGTGAGTGAGATAAGATGGAGAAAGTGAATGGGATAAGATGGAGCGAGTGAGTGAGATAAGATGGAGCGAGTGAGTGAGATAAGATGGAGCGAGGGAGTGAGATAACTTGGAGCGAGTGAGTGAGATAAGATGGAGCGAGTGAGTGAGTGAGATAAGAAGGAGCGAGTGAGTGACAAAAGATGGAGCGAGTGAGTGAGATCAGATGGAGCGAGTGAATGAGATAAGATGAAGCGAGTGAGTGAGATTAGATGGAGCGAGTGAGTGAGATAAGATGGAGCGAATGAGTGAGATAAGATGGAGCGAATGGCCTGAGATAAGATGGAGCGAGTAAGTGAGATTAGATGGAGCGAGTGAGTGAGATAAGATGGAGAAAGTGAATGGGATAAGATGGATCGAGTGAGTGAGATAAGATGGAGCGAGTGAGTGAATTAGATAAGATGGAGCGAGTGAGTGAGATAGATGGAGCGAGTGAGTGAGTGAGATCAGATGGAGCGAGTGAGTGAGATAAGATGGAGCGAGTGAGTGAGTGAGTGAGATAAGATAGAGCGAGTGAGTGAGATAAGATGGAGCGAGTGAGTGAGTGACATAAGATGGATCGAGTGAGTGAGTTAAGATGGAGCGAGTGAGTGAGAGAGTGAGATAAGATAGAGCGAGTGAGTGAGATAAGATGGAGCGAGTGAGTGAGTGAGATAAGATGGAGCGAGTGAGTGTGTTAAGATGGAGCGAGTGAGTGAGATAAGATAGAGCGAGTGAGTGAGATAAGATGGAGCGATTGAGTGAGTGAGCTAAGATGGCACAAGTTAGAGAGATAAGAAGGAGGATTGAGTGAGTGAGATAAGAGAAGTGAGTGAGATAAGATAGAGTGAGTGAGATATATGGCGCAATTGAGTGAGATAAGATGAAGCGAGTGAGTGAGATAAGATATAGCGAGTGAGTGAGATAAAATGGAGCGAGTGAGTGGGGTAAGATGGAGCGAGCGAGTGAAGTAAGATGGAGCGAGTGAGGTAAGATGGAGCGAATGAATGATACAGATGGCAAAATGAGTGAGATAAGATAGAGCGAGTGAGTGAGATAAGATGGAGCGAGTAAATGAGATTAGATGGAGCGTGTGAGTGAGATAAAATGGAGCGAGTGAGAGAGTGAGATAAGCTGGAGCGAGTGAGTTAATTAGACAAGATGGAGCTAGTGAGTGATATAAGATGGAGCGATTGAGTGAGTGAGATAAGATGGCGCAAGTGAGTGAGATAAAATGGAGTGAGTGAGTGAGTGAGATAAGATGGAGCAAGTGAGTTACATAAGATGGAGTGAGTGAGTTAGATAAGATGCAGCGAGCGAGTGAGTGAGATAAGATGGAGCGAGATAATGAGATAAGATGGAGCGAGTAAGTGAGATAAGATGGAGAAAGTGAGTGAGATAAGATGGAGAAAGTGAATGGGATAAGATGGAGCGAGTGAGTGAGATAAGATGGAGCGAGTGAGTGAGATAAGATGGAGCGAGGGAGTGGGATAACTTGGAGCGAGTGAGTGAGATAAGATGAAGCGAGTGAGTGAGATAAGAAGGAGCGAGTGAGTGACAAAAGATGGAGCGAGTGAGATCAGATGGAGCGAGTGAATGAGGTAAGATGAAGCGAGTGAGTGAGATTAGATGGAGCGAGTGAGTGAGATAAGATGGAGCGAATGAGTGAGATAAGATGGAGCGAATGAGTGAGATAAGATGGAGCGAGTGAGATAAGATGGAGCGAGTGAGTAAGATAAGATGGAGCGAGATAATGAGATAAGATGGAGCGAGTAAGTGAGATAAGATGGAGCAAGTGAGTGAGATAAGATGGAGAAAGTGAATGGGATAAGATGGAGCGAGTGAATGAGATAAGATGGAGCGAGTGAGTGAATTAGATAAGATGGAGCGAGTGAGTGAGATAGATGGAGCGAGTGAGTGAGTGAGATAAGATGGAGTGAGTGAGTGAGATAAGATGGAGCGAGTGAGTAGTGAGTGAGTGAGATAATATAGAGCGAGTGAGTGAGATAAGATGGAGCGAGTGAATGAGTGAGATAAGATGGAGCGAGTGAGTGAGTTAAGATGGAGCGAGTGAGTGAGTGAGTGAGATAAGATAGAGCGAGTGAGTGAGATAAGATGGAGCGATTGAGTGAGTGAGCTAAGATGGCACAAGTTAGAGAGATAAGAAGGAGGATTGAGTGAGTGAGATAAGAGAAGTGAGTGAGATAAGATAGAGTGAGTGAGATATATGGCGCAATTGAGTGAGATAAGATGAAGCGAGTGAGTGAGATAAGATGGAGCGTGTGAGTGAGTCAGATAAGATGGTGCAAGTGAGTGAGATAAGATGAAGCGAGTGAGTTAGATAAGATAGAGCGAGTGAGTGATATAAGATGGAGCGAGTGAGTGGGGTAAGATGGAGAGAGCGAGTGAAGTAAGATGGAGCGAGTGAGGTAAGATGGAGCGAGTGAATGATACAGATGGCAAATGAGTGAGATAAGATGGAGCGAGTGAGTGAGATAAATGGAGCGAGTGAGTGAGATATATGGTGCAAGTGAGTGAGATAAAATGGAGCGAGTAAGTGAGATAAGATGGAGCGAATGAATGCAATAGTATGGAGCGAGTGAGTGAGTGAGATAAAATGAGCGAGTGAGTGAGATAAGATGGAGTGAGTGAGTAAGATAATATGGAGCGAGTGAGTGACATAAGATGGAGCGAGTGAGTGAGTGAGATAAGATCGCGCAAGTGAGTGAGATAACTTGGAGCGAGTGAGTGAGATAAGATGGAGCGAGTGAGTGAGTTAGATAAGAATGAGCGAGTGAGTGACAAAAGATGGAGCGAGTGAGTGAGATCAGATGGAGCGGTGAATGAGATAAGATGAAGCGAGTGAGTGAGATTAGATGGAGCGAGTGAGTGAGATAAGATGGAGCGAATGAGTGAGATAAGATGGAGCGAATGGCCTGAGATAAGATGGAGCGAGTAAGTGAGATTAGATGGAGCGAGTGAGTGAGATAAGATGGAGAAAGTGAATGGGATAAGATGGAGCGAGTGAGTGAGTGAGATAAGATGGAGCGAGTGAGTGAATAGATAAGATGGAGCGAGTGAGTGAGATAGATGGAGCGAGTGAGTGAGTGAGATAAGATGGAGCGAGTGAGTGAGATAAGATGGAGCGAGTGAGTGAGTGAGTGAGATAAATAGAGCGAGTGAGTGAGATAAGATGGAGCGAGTGAGTGAGATAAGATGAGCGAGTGAGTGAGTGAGATAAGATGGAGCGAGTGAGTGTGTTAAGATGGAGCGAGTGAGTGAGATAAGATAGAGCGAGTGAGTGAGATAAGATGGCGATTGAGTGAGTGAGCTAAGATGGCACAAGTTAGAGAGATAAGAAGGAGGATTGAGTGAATGAGTGAGATAAGAGAAGTGAGTGAGATAAGATAAAGTGAGTGAGATATATGGCGCAATTGAGTGAGATAAGATGAAGCGAGTGAGTGAGATAAGATGTAGCGTGTGAGTGAGTCAGATAAGATGGTGCAAGTGAGTGAGATAAGATGAAGCGAGTGAGTGAGATAAGATATAGCGAGTGAGTTAGATAAGATGGAGCGAGTGAGTGGGGTGAGATGGAGCGAGCGAGTGAGTAAGATGGAGCGAGTGAGGTAAGATGGAGCGAATGAATGATACAGATGGCAAAATGAGTGAGATAAGATAGAGCGAGTGAGTGAGATAAGATGGAGCGAGTAAATGAGATTAGATGGAGCGTGTGAGTGAGATAAAATGGAGCGAGTGAGAGAGTGAGATAAGCTGGAGCGAGTGAGTAATTAGACAAGATGGAGCTAGTGAGTGATATAAGATGGAGCGATTGAGTGAGTGAGATAAGATGGCGCAAGTGAGTGAGATAAAATGGAGTGAGTGAGTGAGATAAGATGGAGCAAGTGAGTTACATAAGATGGAGTGAGTGAGTTAGATAAGATGCAGCGAGCGAGTGAGTGAGATAAGATGGAGCGAGATAATGAGATAAGATGGAGCGAGTAAGTGAGATAAGATGGAGAAAGTGAGTGAGATAAGATGGAGAAAGTGAATGGGATAATAAGATGGAGCGAGTGAGTGAGATAAGATGGAGCGAGTGAGTGAGATAAGATGGAGCGAGGGAGTGGGATAACTTGAGCGAGTGAGTGAGATAAGATGAAGCGAGTGAGTGAGATAAGAAGGAGCGAGTGAGTGACAAAAGATGGAGCGAGTGAGATCAGATGGAGCGAGTGAATGAGGTAAGATGAGCGAGTGAGTGAGATTAGATGGAGCGAGTGAGTGAGATAAGATGGATGGGCGAATGAGTGATATAAGATGGAGCGAGTGAGTGGGGTAAGATGGAGAGAGCGAGTGAAGTAAGATGGAGCGAGTGAGGTAAGATGGAGCGAGTGAATGATACAGATGGCAAAATGAGTGAGATAAGATGGAGCGAGTGAGTGAGATAAAATGGAGCGAGTGAGTGAGATTATGTGGCAAGTGAGTGAGATAAATGGAGCGAGTAAGTGAGATAAGATGGAGCGAATGAATGCAATAGATGGAGCGAGTGAGTGAGTGAGATAAAATGAGCGAGTGAGTGAGATAAGATGGAGTGAGTGAGTAAGATAAGATGGAGCGAGATAATGAGATAAGATGGAGCGAGTAAGTGAGATAAGATGGAGCAGTGAGTGAGATAAGATGGAGAAAGTGAGGGATAAGATGGAGCGAGTGAGTGAGATAAGATGGAGCGAGTGAGTGAGATAAGATGGAGCGAGGGAGTGAGATAACTTGGAGCGAGTGAGTGAGATAAGATGGAGCGAGTGAGTGAGTTAGATAAGAATGAGCGAGTGAGTGACAAAAGATGGAGCGAGTGAGTGAGATCAGATGGAGCGAGTGAATGAGATAAGATGAAGCGAGTGAGTGAGATTAGATGGAGCGAGTGAGTGAGATAAGATGGAGCGAATGAGTGAGATAAGATGGAGCGAATGGCCTGAGATAAGATGGAGCGAGTAAGTGAGATTAGATGGAGCGAGTGAGTGAGATAAGATGGAGAATGAATGGGATAAGATGGAGCGAGTGAGTGAGATAAGATGGAGCGAGTGAGTGAATTAGATAAGATGGAGCGAGTGAGTGAGATAGATGGAGCGAGTGAGTGAGTGAGATAAGATGGAGCGAGTGAGTGAGATAAGATGGAGCGAGTGAGTGAGTGAGTGAGATAAGATAGAGCGAGTGAGTGAGATAAGATGGAGCGAGTGAGTGTGTTAAGATGGAGCGAGTGAGTGAGATAAGATAGAGCGAGTGAGTGAGATAAGATGAGCGATTGAGTGAGTGAGCTAAGATGGCACAAGTTAGAGAGATAAGAAGGAGGATTGAGTGAATGAGTGAGATAAGAGAAGTTAGTGAGATAAGATAAAGTGAGTGAGATATATGGCGCAATTGAGTGAGATAAGATGAAGCGAGTGAGTGAGATAATGTAGCGTGTGAGTGAGTCAGATAAGATGGTGCAAGTGAGTGAGATAAGATGAAGCGAGTGAGTGAGATAAGATAAGCGAGTGAGTTAGATAAGATGGAGCGAGTGAGTGGGGTAAGATGGAGCGAGCGAGTGAAGTAAGATGGAGCGAGTGAGTAAGATGGAGCGAATGAATGATACAGATGGCAAAATGAGTGAGATAAGATAGAGCGAGTGAGTGAGATAAGATGGAGCGAGTAAGTGAGATTAGATGGAGCGTGTGAGTGAGATAAAATGGAGCGAGTGAGAGAGTGAGATAAGCTGGAGCGAGTGAGTTAATTAGACAAGATGGAGCTAGTGAGTGATATAAGATGGAGCGATTGAGTGAGTGAGATAAGATGGCGCAAGTGAGTGAGATAAAATGGAGTGAGTGAGTGAGATAAGATGGAGCAAGTGAGTTACATAAGATGGAGTGAGTGAGTTAGATAAGATGCAGCGAGCGAGTGAGTGAGATAAGATGGAGCGAGATAATGAGATAAGATGGAGCGAGTAAGTGAGATAAGATGGAGAAAGTGAGTGAGATAAGATGGAGAAAGTGAGTGGGATAAGATGGAGCGAGTGAGTGAGATAAGATGGAGCGAGTGAGTGAGATAAGATGGAGCGAGGAGTGGGATAACTTGGAGCGAGTGAGTGAGATAAGATGAAGCGAGTGAGTGAGATAAGAAGGAGCGAGTGAGTGACAAAAGATGGAGCGAGTGAGATCAGATGGAGCGAGTGAATGAGGTAAGATGAGCGAGTGAGTGAGATTAGATGGAGCGAGTGAGTGAGATAAGATGGAGCGAATGAGTGAGATAAGATGGAGCGAATGAGTGAGATAAGATGGAGCGAGTGAGTGAGATAAGATGGAGCGAGTGAGTAAGATAAGATGGAGCGAGATAATGAGATAAGATGGAGCGAGTAAGTGAGATAAGATGGAGCAAGTGAGTGAGATAAGATGGAGAAAGTGAATGGGATAAGATGGAGCGAGTGAATGAGATAAGATGGAGCGAGTGAGTGAATTAGATAAGATGGAGCGAGTGAGTGAGATAGATGGAGCGAGTGAGTGAGTGAGATAAGATGGAGTGAGTGAGTGAGATAAGATGGAGCGAGTGAGTGAGTGAGATAATATAGAGCGAGTGAGTGAGATAAGATGGAGCGAGTGAATGAGTGAGATAAGATGGAGCGAGTGAGTGAGTTAGATGGAGCGAGTGAGTGAGTGAGTGAGATAAGATAGAGCGAGTGAGTGAGATAAGATGGAGCGATTGAGTGAGTGAGCTAAGATGGCACAAGTTAGAGAGATAAGAAGGAGGGATTGAGTGAGTGAGATAAGAGAAGTGAGTGAGATAAGATAGAGTGAGTGAGATAATGGCGCAATTGAGTGAGATAAGATGAAGCGAGTGAGTGAGATAAGATGGAGCGTGTGAGTGAGTCAGATAAGATGGTGCAAGTGAGTGAGATAAGATGAAGCGAGTGAGTTAGATAAGATATGCGAGTGAGTGATATAAGATGGAGCGAGTGAGTGGGGTAAGATGGAGAGAGCGAGTGAAGTAAGATGGAGCGAGTGAGGTAAGATGGAGCGAGTGAGATACAGATGGCAAAATGAGTGAGATAAGATGGAGCGAGTGAGAGAGATAAAATGGAGCGAGTGAGTGAGATATATGGTGCAAGTGAGTGAGATAAAATGGAGCGAGTAAGTGAGATAGATGGAGCGAATGAATGCAATAGTATGGAGCGAGTGAGTGAGTGAGATAAAATGAGCGAGTGAGTGACATAAGATGGAGCGAGTGAGTGATTGAGATAAGATCGCGCAAGTGAGTGAGATAAGATGGAGATAGTGAGTGAGATAAGATGGAGCGAGTGAGTGACATAAGATGGAGCGAGTGAGTGAGATAAGATGGAGCGAGTGAGTGAGATAAGATGGAGCGAGTAATTGAGAAAAGATGGAGCGAGTGAGTGAGATAAGATGGAGTGATTGAGTAAGATGAGATGGAGCGAGATAATGAGATAAGACGGAACGAGATAATGAGATAAGATGGAGCGATGTAAGTGAGATAAGATGGAGCAAGTGAGTGAGTGAGATAAGAAGGAGCGAGTGAGTGACAAAAGATGGAGCGAGTGAGATCAGATGGAGCGAGTGAATGAGGTAAGATGAAGAGCGAGTGAGTGAGTGACATAAGATGGAGTGAGTGAGTGAGTGATTGACATAAGATGGAGCGAGTGAGTGAGATAAGATGGAGCGAGTGAGTGAGATAAGATGGAGCTAGGGAGTGAGATCAGATGGAGCGAGGGAGTGAGATAAAATGAAGCGAGTGAGATTAGATGGAGCGAGTGAGTGAGATTAGATGGAGCGAGTGAGTGAGATAAGATGGAGCGAGTGAGTGAGATAAGTTGGAGCGAGTGAGTGAGATAATATGGAGCGAGTGAGTAAGATAAGATGGAGCGAGATAATGAGATAAGATGGAGCAAGTAAGTGAGATAAGATGGAGCAAGTGAGTGAGATAAGATGGAGAAAGTGAATGGGATAAGATGGAGCGAGTGAGTGAGATAAAATGGAGCGTGTGAGTGAGATAAGATGGAGCGAGGGAGTTGATAAGTTAACTTGGAGCGAGTGAGTGAGATCAGATGGAGCGAGTGAATGGGATAATAAGATGAAGCGAGTGAGTGAGATAGATGGAGTGAGTGAGTGAGATAAGATGGAGCGAATGAGTGAGATAAGATGGAGCGAATGAGTGAGATAAGATGGAGCGAGTGAGTGAAATAAGATGGAGCGAGTGAGTAAGATAAGATGGAGCGAGATAATGAGATAAGATGGAGCGAGTAAGTGAGATAAGATGGAGCAAGTGAGTGAGATAAGATGGAGAAAGTGAATGGGATAAGATGGAGCGAGTGAGTGAGATAAGATGGAGCGAGTGAGTGAGATAAGATGGAGCGAGGGAGTGAGATAACTTGGAGCGAGTGAGTGAGATAAGATGGAGCGAGTGAGTGAGTGAGATAAGAAGGAGCGAGTGAGTGACAAAAGATGGAGCGAGTGAGTGAGATCAGATGGAGCGAGTGAATGAGATAAGATGAAGCGAGTGAGTGAGATTAGATGGAGCGAGTGAGTGAGATAAGATGGAGCGAATGAGTGAGATAAGATGGAGCGAATGGCCTGAGATAAGATGGAGCGAGTAAGTGAGATTAGATGGAGCGAGTGAGTGAGATAAGATGGAGAAAGTGAATGGATAAGATGGATCGAGTGAGTGAGATAAGATGGAGCGAGTGAGTGAATTAGATAAGATGGAGCGAGTGAGTGAGATAGATGAGCGAGTGAGTGAGTGAGATCAGATGGAGCGAGTGAGTGAGATAAGATGGAGCGAGTGAGTGAGTGAGTGAGATAAGATAGAGCGAGTGAGTGAGATAAGATGGAGCGAGTGAGGAGTGACATAAGATGGATCGAGTGAGTGAGTTAAGATGGAGCGAGTGAGTGAGAGAGTGAGATAAGATAGAGCGAGTGAGTGAGATAAGATGGAGCGAGTGAGTGAGTGAGATAAGATGGAGCGAGTGAGTGTGTTAAGATGGAGCGAGTGAGTGAGATAAGAAGAGCGAGTGAGTGAGATAAGATGGAGCGATTGAGTGAGTGAGCTAAGATGCCAAGTTAGAGAGATAAGAAGGAGGATTGAGTGAGTGAGATAAGAGAAGTGAGTGAGATAAGATAGAGTGAGTGAGATATATGGCGCAATTGAGTGAGATAAGATGAGCGAGTGAGTGAGATAAGATATAGCGAGTGAGTGAGATAAAATGGAGCGAGTGAGTGGGTAAGATGGAGCGAGCGAGTGAAGTAAGATGGAGCGAGTGAGGTAAGATGGAGCGAATGAATGATACAGATGGCAAAATGAGTGAGATAAGATAGAGCGAGTGAGTGAGATAAGATGGAGCGAGTAAATGAGATTAGATGGAGCGTGTGAGTGAGATAATAATGGAGCGAGTGAGAGAGTGAGATAAGCTGGAGCGAGTGAGTTAATTAGACAAGATGGAGCTAGTGAGTGATATAAGATGGAGCGATTGAGTGAGTGAGATAAGATGGCGCAAGTGAGTGAGATAAAATGGAGTGAGTGAGTGAGTGAGATAAGATGGAGCAAGTGAGTTACATAAGATGGAGTGAGTGAGTTAGATAAGATGCAGCGAGCGAGTGAGTGAGATAAGATGGAGCGAGATAATGAGATAAGATGGAGCGAGTAAGTGAGATAAGATGGAGAAAGTGAGTGAGATAAGATGGAGAAAGTGAATGGGATAAGATGGAGCGAGTGAGTGAGATAAGATGGAGCGAGTGAGTGAGATAAGATGGAGCGAGGGAGTGGGATAACTTGGAGCGAGTGAGTGAGATAAGATGAAGCGAGTGAGTGAGATAAGAAGGAGCGAGTGAGTGACAAAAGATGGAGCGAGTGAGATCAGATATGGAGCGAGTGAATGATGTAAGATGAAGCGAGTGAGTGAGATTAGATGGAGCGAGTGAGTGAGATAAGATGGAGCGAATGAGTGAGATAAGATGGAGCGAATGAGTGAGATAAGATGGAGCGAGTGAGATAAGATGGAGCGAGTGAGTAAGATAAGATGGAGCGAGATAATGAGATAAGATGGAGCGAGTAAGTGAGATAAGATGGAGCAAGTGGAGTGAGATAAGATGGAGAAAGTGAATGGATAAGATGGAGCGAGTGAATGAGATAAGATGGAGCGAGTGATGAATTAGATAAGATGGAGCGAGTGAGTGAGATAGATGGAGCGAGTGAGTGAGTGAGATAAGATGGAGTGAGTGAGTGAGATAAGATGGAGCGAGTGAGTGAGTGAGTGAGTGAGATAATATAGAGCGAGTGAGTGAGATAAGATGGAGCGAGTGAATGAGTGAGATAAGATGGAGCGAGTGAGTGAGTTAAGATGGAGCGAGTGAGTGAGTGAGTGAGATAAGATAGAGCGAGTGAGTGAGATAAGATGGAGCGATTGAGTGAGTGAGCTAAGATGGCACAAGTTAGAGAGATAAGAAGGAGGGATTGAGTGAGTGAGATAAGAGAAGTGAGTGAGATAAGATAGAGTGAGTGAGATATATGGCGCAATTGAGTGAGATAAGATGAAGCGAGTGAGTGAGATAAGATGGAGCGTGTGAGTGAGTCAGATAAGATGGTGCAAGTGAGTGAGATAAGATGAAGCGAGTGAGTTAGATAAGATATAGCGAGTGAGTGATATAAGATGGAGCGAGTGAGTGGGGTAAGATGGAGAGAGCGAGTGAAGTAAGATGGAGCGAGTGAGGTAAGATGGAGCGAGTGAATGATACAGATGGCAAAATGAGTGAGATAAGATGGAGCGAGTGAGTGAGATAAAATGGAGCGAGTGAGTGAGATATATGGTGCAAGTGAGTGAGATAAAATGGAGCGAGTAAGTGAGATAAGATGGAGCGAATGAATGCAATAGTATGAGCGAGTGAGTGAGTGAGATAAAATGAGCGAGTGAGTGAGATAAGATGGAGTGAGTGAGTAAGATAATGGAGCGAGTGAGTGACATAAGATGAGCGAGTGAGTGAGTGAGATAAGATCGCGCAAGTGAGTGAGATAAGATGGAGATGAGTGAGTGAGATGATGGAGCGAGTGAGTGACATAAGATGGAGCGAGTGAGTGAGATAAGATGGAGCGAGTGAGTGAGATAAGATGGAGCCAGTAAGTGAGATAAGATGGAGCGTGAGTGAGATAAGATGGAGCGAATGAGTAAGATAACTTGAAGTGAGTGAGTGAGATAGATGGAGCGAGTGAGTGAGTGGGATGAGATGGATCGAGTGAGTGAGATAAGATGGAGCGAGTGAATGAGATAAGATGGAGTGAGTGAGTGAGATAGGTGAAGCTAGTGAGTGACATAAAATGGAGCGAGTGAATGAGATAAGATGGCACAAGTTAGAGAGTAAGAAGAGCGATTGAGTGAATTAGATAAGATGGAGCGAGTGAGTGAGATAAGATGGAGCGAGAGTGAGTGAGGTAAGATGGCGCAAGTGAGTGAGATACGATGGAGTGAGTGTGTGAGATAAGATGGAGCAAGTGAGTGTCATAAGATGGAGTGAGTGAGTGAGATAAGATGGAGCAAGTGAGTGAGATAAGATGGAGTGAGTGAGTTAGATAAGGTGGAGCGAGTGAGTGAGATAAGATGGAGCGAGTGAGTGATATAAGTTGGAGCGAGTGAGTGAGATAAGATGGAGCGAGTGAGTGAGATAAGATGGAGCGAGTGAGTGAGATTGGTGGAGCTAGTGAGTGTGATAAGATGGATGGAGTGAGATAAGATAGAGCGAGTGAGTGAGATAAGATGGAGTGAGTGAGTGAGATAAGGTGAAGCGAGTGAGTGACATAAGATGGAGCGAATGAGTGAGATAAGATGGAGCGAGTGAGTGAATTAGATAAGATGGAGCGAGTGAGTGAGGTAAGATGGCGCAAGTGAGTGAGATACGATGGAGTGAGTGTGTGAGATAAGATGGAGCAAGTGAGTGTCATAAGCCGGAGTTAGCGATTGAGATAAGATGTAGCGAGTGAGTGAGATAAGATGGAGCGAGTGAGTGAGATAAATTGGAGCGAGTGAGAGAGTGAGAAAAGCTAGAGCGAGTGAGTGAATTAGATAAGATGGAGCGAGTGATTGAGATAAGATGGAGCGAGTGAGTGAGTGAGATAAGATGGCGCAAGTGAGTGAGATAAGACGGAGTGAGTGAGTAAGATAAGATGGAGCAAGTGAGTGACATAAGATGGAGTGAGTGAGTTAGATAAGGTGGAGCGAGTGAGTGAGATAAGATGCAGCGAGCGAGTGAGTGAGATAAGATGGAGCGAGTGAGTGAGATAAGATGGAGTGAGTGAGTGAGATAATATGGAGCGAGTGAGTGATATCAGATGGAACGAGTGAGTGAGATAAGATTGCGCAGTGAGTGAGATAAGATGGAGTGAGTGAGTGAGATAAGATGGAGCGAGTGAGTGACATAAGATGGAGCGAGTGAGTGAGTGAGATACGATCGCGCAAGTGAGTGAGATAAGATGGAGCGAGTGAGTGAGATAAGATGGAGCGATTGAGTGAGTGAGATAAGATGGAGCGAGTGAGTGAGATAAGATGGAGCGAGTGAGTGAGAAAAGATGGAGCAGTGAGTGTGTGAGATAAGATGGAGCGAGTGAGTGAGTGAGTGATATAAGATGGAGCGAGTGAGTGAGATAAGATGAAGCGAGTGAGTGAGATAAGATGGAGCAACTTAGTGAGATATAGATGGAGCGAGTGAGTGAGATAAGATGGAGCGATTGAGTGATATAAGTTGGAGCGAGTGAGTGAGATAAGATGGAGCGAGTGAGTGAGTGAGATAAGATGGAGCGAGTGACTGAGTGAGTGACATAAGATGGAGCGAGTGAGTGAGTGATTGACATAAGATGGAGCGAGTGAGTGAGATAAGATGGAGCGAGTGAGTGAGATAGGATGGAGCGAATGAGTGAGTGAGATAAGATGGAGCGAGTGAGTGAGATAAGATGGAGCGAAGAGTGAGTGAGATAGATGGAGCGAGTTAGTGAGATAAGATGGAGCGAGTGAGTGAGATAAAATGGAGCGAGTGAGAGATGAATAAGTGGAGCGAGTGAGTGAATTAGATAAGATGGAGCGAGTGAGTGAGATAAGATGGAGCGAGTGAGTGAGTGAGATAGATGGCGCAAGTGAGTGAGATAAGACGGAGTGAGTGAGTGAGATAAGATGGAGCAAGTGAGTGAGATAAGATGGAGCGAGTGAGTTTGATAAGGTGGAGCGAGTTAGTGAGATAAGATGGCGAGCGAGCGATTGATATAAGATGGAGCGAGTGAGTGAGATAAGATTGCGCAAGTGAGTGAGATAAGATGGAGTGAGTGAGTGAGATAAGATGGAGCGAGTGAGTGACATAAGATGCAGCGAGTGAGTGAGTGAGATAAGATCGCGCAAATGAGTGAGATAAGATGGAGCGTGAGTGAGTATAAGATGGAGCGAGTACGTGAGATAAATGGAGCGAAAAGTGAGATAAGATGGAGCTAGTGAGTGAGATAAGATGGAGCGAGTGAGTGAGATAAGATAGAGCTAGTGAGTGAATAAGATGGAGCGAGTGAGTGATATAAGTTGGAGCGAGTGAGTGAGATAAGATGGAGTGAGTGAGTGAGATATATGAGAGAGTGAGTGAGTGAGATAAGATGGAGCGAGTGAGTGAGTGAGATAAGATGGAGCGAGTGAGTGAGATAAGATGAGCGAGTGAGTGAGATAAGATGGAGCGAGTGAGTGAGATAAGATGGAGCGAGTGAGTGATATATTTGGAGCGAGTGAGTGAGATAAGATGGAGCGAGAGTGAGTGAGTGACATAAGATGGAGCGAGTGAGTGAGTGATTGCATAAGATGGAGCGAGTGAGTGAGATAAGATGGAGCGAGTGAGTGAGATAAGATGGAGCGAGTGAGTGAGATAACTTGGAGAGAGTGAGTGAGATAAGATGGAGCGAGTGAGTGAGAGAGATAAGAAGGAGCGAGTGACAAAAGATGGAGCGAGTAATGATATCAGATGGAGCGAGTGAATGAGATTAGGTGGAGCGTGTGAGTGAGATAAATGGAGCGAGTGAGAGAGTGAGATAAGATGGAGCCAGTGAGTGAATTAGATAAGATGGAGCGAGTGAGTGAGATAAGATGGAGCGATTGAGTGAGTGAGATAAGATGGCGCAAGTGAGTGAGATAAGATGGAGTGAGTGAGTGAGATAAAATGGAGCAAGTGAGTGACATAATATGGAGTGAGTGAGTTAGATAAGATGGAGCGAGTGAGTGAGATAAGATGCAGCAAGCGAGTGAGTGAGATAAGATGGAGCGAGTGAGTGAGATAAGATGGAGCGAGTGAGTGATATAGGATGGAGCGGGAGTGAGTGAGATAAGATGGAGCTAGTGAGTGAGATAAGATGGAGCGAGTGAGAGATAAGATGAAGCGAGTGAGATATATGGAGCGAGTGAGTGAGATGAGATGGAGCGAGTGAGTGAGATAAGATGGAGCGAGTGAGTGATATAAGATGGAGCGAGTGAGTGAGTGAGTGACATGAGATGGAGTGAGTGATTAGTGATTGACATAAGATGAGCGAGTGAGTGAGATCAGATGGAGCGAATGAGTGAGATAGATGTAGCGAATGTGTGAGATAAGATGGAGCGAATGAGTGAGATAAGATGGAGCGAGTGAGTGAGATAAGATGGAGTGAGTGAGATAAGATGGAGCGAGTGAGTAAGATAAGATGGAGCGAGATATGAGATAAGATGGAGCGAGTGAAGTGAGATAAGATGGAGCGAGTGAGTGAATTAGATAAGATGGAGCGAGTGAGTGAGATAATAGGAGCAGTGAGTGAGATAAGATGGAGTGAGTGAGATTTAAGAAGGTGGAGCGAGTGAGTGAGATAAGATGCAGCGAGCGAGTGAGTGAGATAAGATGGAGCGAGTGAGTGAGTGAGATAAGATGGAGCGAATGAGTGAGATAAGATGGAGCGTGAGTGAGTGAGATAAATATGGAGCGAGTGAGTGATTAAGATGGAGCAAGTGAGTGAGATAAGATGGCGCAAGTGAGTGAAATAAGATGGAGTGAGTGAGTGAGATAAGATGGAGCGAGTGAGTGAGATAGATGGAGCGAGTGAGTGAGTGAGATAAGATGGCGCGTGAGTGAGATAAGATGGAGCGAGTGAGTGAGATAAGATGGAGCGATTGAGTGGGAGGTAAGATGGAGCGAGTGTGAGATAAGATGGAGCGAGAGTGAGTGAGATAAGATGGAGCGAGTGAGTGAGATAAGATGGAGCGAGTGAGTGAGATAAGATGGAGCGAGTGAGTGAGGTAAGATGGCGCAAGTGAGTGAGATAAGATGGAGCGAGTGTGTGAGATAAGATGGAGCAAGTGAGTGTCATAGACGGAGTTAGTGAGTGAGATAAGATGGAGCGAGTGAGTGAGATAAGATGGAGCGAGTGAGTGAGATAAATTTGAGCGAGTGAGATTAGATGGAGCGAGTGAGTGAATTAGATAAGATGGAGCGAGTGAGTGAGATAAGATGGAGCGAGTGAGTGAGTGAGATAAGATGCGCAAGTGATGTCATAAGATGGAGTTAGTGAGTGAGATAAGATGGAGCGAGTGAGTGAGATAAGATGGAGCGAGTGAGTGAGATAAGATGGAGCGAGTGAGTGAGTGAGATAAGATGGAGCGAGTGAGTGAGATAAGATGGAGCGAGTGAGTGAGTGAGTGAGATAAGATAGAGCGAGTGAGTGAGATAAGATGGAGCGAGTGAATGAGTGAGATAAGATGGAGTGAGTGAGTGAGTTAAGATGGAGCGAGTGAGAGAGTGAGTGAATAAGAAGGAGCGAGTGAGTGAGATAAGATGAGCGAGTGAGTGAATGAGATAAGATGGAGCGATTGAGTGAGTGAGCTAAGATGGCACAAGTTAGAGAGATAAGAAGGAGGGATTGAGTGAGTGAGATAAGAGAAGTGAGTGAGATAAGATAGAGTGAGTGATATATATGGCGCAATTGAGTGAGATAGATGAAGCGAGTGAGTGAGATAAGATGGAGCGTGTGAGTGAGTCAGATAAGATGGTGCAAGTGAGTGAGATAAGATGAAGCGAGTGAGTGAGATAAGATATAGCGAGTGAGTGAGATAAGATGGAGCGAGTGAGTGGGGTAAGATGGAGCGAGCGAGTGAAGTAAGATGGAGCGAGTGAGGTAAGATGGAGCGAGTGAATGATACAGATGGCAAAATGAGTGAGATAAGATGAAGCGAGTGAGTGAGATAAAATGGAGCGAGTGATTGAGATAGATGGTGCAGTGAGTGAGATAAAATGGAGCGAGTGAGTGAGATAGATGGCGCAAGTGAGTGAGATAAATGAAGCGAGTGAGTGAGATAAGATGGAGCGAATGAATGCATAGATGGAGTGAGTGAGTAATAATATGGAGCGAGTGAGTGAGATAAGATGGAGCGAGTGGTGAGTGAGATAAGATCGCGCAAGTGAGTGAGATAAGATGGAGCGAGTGAGTGACATAAGATGGAGCGAGTGAGTGAGGTAAGATGGAGCGAGTGAGTGAGATAAGATGGAGCGAGTAGTGAGATAAGATGGAGCGAGTGAGTGAGATAAGATGGAGCGAATGAGTAAGATAACTTGGAGTGAGTGAGTGAGATAAGATGGAGCGAGTGAGTGAGTGGGATGAGATGGAGCGAGTGAGTGAGATAAGATTGAGCGAGTGAATGAGATAGATGGAGTGAGTGAGTGAGATAAGGTGAAGCGAGTGAGTGACATAAGATGGAGCGAATGAGTGAGATAAGATGGAGCGAGTGAGTGAGATTAGATAAGATGGCGAGTGAGTGAGGTAAGATGGCGCAAGTGAGTGAGATACGATGGAGTGAGTGTGTGAGATAAGATGGAGCAAGTGAGTGTCATAAGCCGAGTTAGCGATTGAGATAAGATGTAGCGAGTGAGTGAGATAAGATGGAGCGAGTGAGTGAGATAAATGGAGCGGTGATAGGTGAGAAAAGCTAGAGCGAGTAAGTGAATTAGATAAGATGGAGCGAGTGATTGAGATAAGATGGAGCGAGTGAGTGAGTGAGATAAGATGGCGCAAGTGAGTGAGATAAGATGGATGAGTGAGTAAGATAAGATGGAGCAAGTGAGTGAGATAAGATGGAGTGAGTGAGTTAGATAAGATGGAGCGAGTGAGTGAGATAAGATGCAGCGAGCGAGTGAGTGAGATAAGATGGAGCGAGTGAGTGAGTGAGATAAGATGAGCGATTGAGTGAGATAAGATGGAGTGAGTGAGTAGAGATATGGAGCGAGTGAGTGATATCAGATGGAACGAGTGAGTGAGATAAGATTGCGCAAGTGAGTGAGATAAGATGGAGTGAGTGAGTGAGATAAGATGGCGAGTGAGTGACATAAGATGGAGCGATGAGTGAGTGAGATAAGATGGCGCAAGTGAGTGAGATAAGATGGAGCGAGTGAGTGAGATAAGATGGAGCGATTGAGTGAGTGAGATAAGATGGAGCGAGTGAGTGAGATAAGATGGAGCGAAGAGTGAGTGAGATAAGATGGAGCGAGAGAGTGAGATAAGATGGAGCGAGTGAGTGAATTAGATAAGATGGAGCGAGTGAGTGAGGTAAGATGGCGCAAGTGAGTGAGATAAGATGGAGTGAGTGTGTGAGATAAGATGGAGCAAGTGAGTGTCATAAGACGGAGTTAGTGAGTGAGATAAGATGGAGCGAGTGAGTGAGATAAGATGGAGCGAGTGAGTGAGATAAAATGGAGCGAGTGAGATTAGATGGAGCAAGTGAGTGAATTAGATAAGATGGAGCGAGTGAGTGAGATAAGATGGAGCGAGTGAGTGAGTGTGTGAGATAAGATGGCGCAAGTGAGTGTCATAAGATGGAGTTAGTGAGTTAAATAAGATGGAGCGAGTGAGAGAGATAAGATGGAGCGAGTGAGTGAGATAAGATGGAGCGAGTGAGTGAATTAGATAGATGGAGCGAGTGAGTGAGGTAAGATGGAGCAAGTGAGTGAGATAAGATGGAGAGTGAGTGAGATAAGATGGAGCAAGTGAGTGTCATAAGATGGAGTTAGTGAGTGAGATAATGGAGCGAGTGAGTGAGATAAGATGGAGCGAGTGAGTGAGATAATTTGAGCGAGTGAGATTAGATGGAGCAAGTGAGTGATTAGATAAGATGGAGCGAGTGAGTGAGATAAGATGGAGCGAGTGAGTGAGTGAGATAAGATGGCGCAAGTGAGTGTCATAAGACGGAGTTAGTGAGTGAGATATGATGGAGCGAGTGAGAGAGATAAGATGGAGCGAGTGAGTGAGATAGATGGAGCGAGTGAGTGAGTGGATAGATGGAGCGAGTGAGTGAGATAAGATGGAGCGAGTGAGTGAGTGAGTGAGATAAGATAGAGCGATGAGTGAGATAAGATGGAGCGAGTGAATGAGTGAGATAAGATGGAGTGAGTGAGTGAGTTAAGATGGAGCGAGTGAGCGAGTGAGTGAGATAAGATAGAGCGAGTGAGTGAGATAAGATGGAGCGAGTGAGTGAATGAGATAATGGAGCGATTGAGTGAGTGAGCTAAGATGGCACAAGTTAGAGATAAATGGAGGGATTGAGTGAGTGAGATAAGAGAAGTGAGTGAGATAAGATAGAGTGAGTGATATATATGGCGCAATTGAGTGAGATAAGATGAAGCGAGTGAGTGAGATAAGATGGAGCGTGTGAGTGAATCAGATAGATGGTGCAAGTGAGTGAGATAAGATGAAGCGAGTGAGTGAGATAAGATATAGCGAGTGAGTGAGATAAGATGGAGCGAGTGAGTGGGGTAAGATGGAGCGAGCGAGTGAAGTAAGATGGAGCGAGTGAGTAAGATGGAGCGAGTGAATGATACAGATGGCAAAATGAGTGAGATAAGATGAAGCGAGTGAGTGAGATAAAATGGAGCGAGTGATTGAGATAGATGGTGCAAGTGAGTGAGATAAAATGGAGCGAATGAGTGAGATAGATGGCGAAGTGAGTGAGATAAAATGAGCGAGTAAGTGAGATAAGATGGAGCGAATGAATGCAATAGTATGGAGTGAGTGAGTAAGATATATGAGCGAGTGAGTGAGATAAGATGGAGCGAGTGAGTGAGTGAGATAAGATCGCGCAAGTGAGTGAGATAAGATGGAGCGAGTGAGTGAGATAAGATGGAGCGAGTGAGTGAGATAAGATGGAGCGAGTGAGTGAGATAAGATGGAGCGAGTAAGTGAGATAAGATGGAGCGAGTGAGTGAGATAAGATGGAGCGAATGAGTGAGATAACTTGGAGTGAGTGAGTGAGATAAGATGGAGCGAGTGAGTGAGTGGGATGAGATGGATCGAGTGAGTGATAAGATGGAGTGAGTGAATGAGATAAGGAGTGAGTGAGTGAGATAGGTGAAGCGAGTGAGTGAGATAAGATGGAGCGAATGAGTGAGATAAGATGGAGCGAGTGAGTGAATTAGATAAGATGGAGCGAGTGAGTGAGGTAAGATGGAGCGAAGTGAGTGAGATAAGATGGAGTGAGTGTGTGAGATAAGATGGAGCAAGTGAGTGAGATAAGATGGGTAGCGAGTGAGATAAGATGGAGCGAGTGAGTGAGATAAGATGGAGCGAGTGAGTGAGATAAATTGGAGCGGTGAGAGAGTGAGAAACTAAGCGAGTAAGTGATTAGATAAGATGGAGCGAGTGAGTGAGATAAGATGGAGCGAGTGAGTGAGTGAGATAAGATGGCGCAGTGAGTGAGATAAGACGGAGTGAGTGAGTAAGATAAGATGGAGCGAGTGAGTGAGATAAGATGGAGTGAGTGAGTGAGATAAGATGAGCGAGTGAGTGAGATAAGATGGAGCGAGCGAGTGAGTGAGATAAGAGGAGCGAGTGAGTGAGTGAGATAAGATGAGCGATTGAGTGAGATATGGAGTGAGTGAGTGAGATAAGATGGAGCGAGTGAGTGAGATAAGATGGAACGAGTGAGTGAGATAAGATGGCGCAGTGAGTGAGATAAGATGGAGTGTGAGTGAGATAAGATGGAGCGAGTGAGTGAGATAAGATGGAGCGAGTGAGTGAGTGAGATAAGATGGCGCAAGTGAGTGAGATAAGATGGAGCGAGTGAGTGAGATAAGATGGAGCGATTGAGTGAGTGAGATAAGATGGAGCGAGTGAGTGAGATAAGATGGAGCGAAGAGTGAGTGAGATAGATGGAGCGAGTGAGTGAGATAAGATGGAGTGAGTGAGTGAGATAAGATGGAGCAGTGAGTGAGATAAGATGAGTTAGTGAGTGAGATAAGATGGAGCGAGTGAGTGAGATAAGATGGAGCGAGTGAGTGAGATAGAATGGAGCGAGTGAGATTAGCTGGAGCAAGTGAGTGAATTAGATAAGATGGAGCGAGTGAGTGAGATAAGATGGAGCGAGTGAGTGAGTGTGTGAGATAAGATGGCGCAAGTGAGTGTCATAAGACGGAGTTAGTGAGTTAAATAAGATGGAGCGAGTGAGTGAGATAAGATGGAGCGAGTGAGTGAGATAAGATGGAGCGAGTGAGTGAATTAGATAAGATGGAGCG
Source organism: Megaustenia siamemsis (assembly GCA_032433765.1). Lineage (NCBI taxonomy): Eukaryota > Metazoa > Mollusca > Gastropoda > Stylommatophora > Ariophantidae > Megaustenia > Megaustenia siamemsis. The sequence goes on along the minus strand of JAVIAB010000061.1, from coordinate 17,561 downwards.
AGTGAGTGAGGTAAGATGGCGCAAGTGAGTGAGATAAGATGGAGTGAGTGTGTGAGATAAGATGGAGCAAGTGAGTGTCATAAGACGGAGCGAGTGAGTGAGATAAGATGGAGCGAGTGAGTGAGATAAGATGGAGCGAGTGAGTGAGAGATAAATTTGAGCGAGTGAGATTAGCTGGAGCAGTGAGTGAATTAGATAAGATGGAGCGAGTGAGTGAGATAAGATGGAGCGAGTGAGTGAGTGAGATAAGATGGCGCAAGTGAGTGTCATAAGATGGAGTTAGTGAGTGAGATAAGATGGAGCGAGTGAGTGAGATAAGATGGAGCGAGTGAGTGAGATAATGGAGCGAGTGAGTGAGTGAGATAAGATGGAGCGAGTGAGTGAGATAAGATGGAGCGAGTGAGAGTGAGTGAGATAAGATGAGCGAATGAGTGAGATAAGATGGAGCGAGTGAATGAGTGAGATAAGATGGAGAGTGAGTGAGTTAAGATGGAGCGAGTGAGCGAGTGAGTGAGATAAGATAGAGCGAGTGAGTGAGATAAGATGGAGAAAGTGAATGGGATAAGATGGAGCGAGTGAGTGAGATAAATGGAGCGTGTGAGTGAGATAAGATGGAGCGAGGGAGTTAGATAACTTGGAGCGAGTGAGTGAGATCAGATGGAGCGAGTGAATGGGATAAGATGAAGCGAGTGAGTGAGATTAGATAGAGTGAGTGAGTGAGATAAGATGGAGCGAATGAGTGAGATAAGATGGAGCGAATGAGTGAGATAAGATGGAGCGAGTGAGTGAAATAAGATGGAGCGAGTGAGTAAGATAAGATGGAGCGAGATAATGAGATAAGATGGAGCGAGTAAGTGAGATAAGATGGAGCAAGTGAGTGAGATAAGATGGAGAAAGTGAATGGGATAAGATGGAGCGAGTGAGTGAGATAAGATGGAGCGAGTGAGTGAGATAAGATGGAGCGAGGGAGTGAGATAACTTGGAGCGAGTGAGTGAGATAAGATGGAGCGAGTGAGTGAGATAAGAAGGAGCGAGTGAGTGACAAAAGATGGAGCGAGTGAGTGAGATCAGATGGAGCGAGTGAATGAGATAAGATGAAGCGAGTGAGTGAGATTAGATGGAGCGAGTGAGTGAGATAAGATGGAGCGAATGAGTGAGATAAGATGGAGCGAATGGCCTGAGATAAGATGGAGCGAGTAAGTGAGATTAGATGGAGCGAGTGAGTGAGATAAGATGGAGAAAGTGAATGGGATAAGATGGAGCGAGTGAGTGAGATAAGATGGAGCGAGTGAGTGAATTAGATAAGATGGAGCGAGTGAGTGAGATAGATGGAGCGAGTGAGTGAGTGAGATAAGATGGAGCGAGTGAGTGAGTGAGTGAGATAAGATAGAGCGAGTGAGTGAGATAAGATGGAGCGAGTGAGTGAGTGACATAAGATGGATCGAGTGAGTGAGTTAAGATGGAGCGAGTGAGTGAGTGAGTGAGATAAGATAGAGCGAGTGAGTGAGATAAGATGGAGCGAGTGAGTGAGTGAGATAAGATGGAGCGAGTGAGTGTGTTAAGATGGAGCGAGTGAGTGAGATAAGATAGAGCGAGTGAGTGAGATAAGATGGAGCGATTGAGTGAGTGAGCTAAGATGGCACAAGTTAGAGAGATAAGAAGGAGGATTGAGTGAGTGAGTGAGATAAGAGAAGTGAGTGAGATAAGATAGAGTGAGTGAGATATATGGCGCAATTGAGTGAGATAAGATGAAGCGAGTGAGTGAGATAAGATGTAGCGTGTGAGTGAGTCAGATAAGATGGTGCAAGTGAGTGAGATAAGATGAAGCGAGTGAGTGAGATAAGATATAGCGAGTGAGTGAGATAAGATGGAGCGAGTGAGTGGGGTAAGATGGAGCGAGCGAGTGAAGTAAGATGGAGCGAGTGAGGTAAGATGGAGCGAATGAATGATACAGATGGCAAAATGAGTGAGATAAGATAGAGCGAGTGAGTGAGATAAGATGGAGCGAGTAAATGAGATTAGATGGAGCGTGTGAGTGAGATAAAATGGAGCGAGTGAGAGAGTGAGATAAGCTGGAGCGAGTGAGTTAATTAGACAAGATGGAGCTAGTGAGTGATATAAGATGGAGCGATTGAGTGAGTGAGATAAGATGGCGCAAGTGAGTGAGATAAAATGGAGTGAGTGAGTGAGATAAGATGGAGCAAGTGAGTTACATAAGATGGAGTGAGTGAGTTAGATAAGATGCAGCGAGCGAGTGAGTGAGATAAGATGGAGCGAGATAATGAGATAAGATGGAGCGAGTAAGTGAGATAAGATGGAGAAAGTGAGTGAGATAAGATGGAGAAAGTGAATGGGATAAGATGGAGCGAGTGAGTGAGATAAGATGGAGCGAGTGAGTGAGATAAGATGGAGCGAGTGAGTGGGATAACTTGGAGCGAGTGAGTGAGATAAGATGAAGCGAGTGAGTGAGATAAGAAGGAGCGAGTGAGTGACAAAAGATGGAGCGAGTGAGATCAGATGGAGCGAGTGAATGAGGTAAGATGAAGCGAGTGAGTGAGATTAGATGGAGCGAGTGAGTGAGATAAGATGGAGCGAATGAGTGAGATAAGATGGAGCGAATGAGTGAGATAAGATGGAGCGAGTGAGTGAGATAAGATGGAGCGAGTGAGTGAGATAAGATGGAGCGAGTGAGTAGATAAGATGGAGCGAGATAATGAGATAAGATGGAGCGAGTAAGTGAGATAAGATGGAGCAAGTGAGTGAGATAAGATGGAGAAAGTGAATGGGATAAGATGGAGCGAGTGAATGAGATAAGATGGAGCGAGTGAGTGAATTAGATAAGATGGAGCGAGTGAGTGAGTGAGATGAGTGAGTGAGATAAGATGGAGTGAGTGAGTGAGATAAGATGGAGCGAGTGAGTGAGTGAGATAATATAGAGCGAGTGAGTGAGATAAGATGGAGCGAGTGAATGAGTGAGATAAGATGGAGCGAGTGAGTGAGTTAAGATGGAGCGAGTGAGTGAGTGAGTGAGATAAGATAGAGCGAGTGAGTGAGATAAGATGGAGCGATTGAGTGAGTGAGCTAAGATGGCACAAGTTAGAGAGATAAGAAGGAGGGATTGAGTGAGTGAGATAAGAGAAGTGAGTGAGATAAGATAGAGTGAGTGAGATATATGGCGCAATTGAGTGAGATAAGATGAAGCGAGTGAGTGAGATAAGATGGAGCGAGTGAGTCAGAGATGGTGCAAGAGTGAGATAGATGAAGCGAGTGAGTGAGATAAGATGGAGCGAGTGAGTGGGGTAAGATGGAGAGAGCGAGTGAAGTAAGATGGAGCGAGTGAGGTAAGATGGAGCGAGTGAATGATACAGATGGCAAAATGAGTGAGATAAGATGGAGCGAGTGAGTGAGATAAAATGGAGCGAGTGAGTGAGATATATGGTGCAAGTGAGTGAGATAAAATGGAGCGAGTAAGTGAGATAAGATGGAGCGAATGAATGCAATAGTATGGAGCGAGTGAGTGAGTGAGATAAAATGAGCGAGTGAGTGAGATAAGATGGAGTGAGTGAGTAAGATAATATGGAGCGAGTGAGTGACATAAGATGGAGCGAGTGAGTGAGTGAGATAAGATCGCGCAAGTGAGTGAGATAAGATGGAGATAGTGAGTGAGATAAGATGGAGCGAGTGAGTGACATAAGATGGAGCGAGTGAGTGAGATAAGATGGAGCGAGTGAGTGAGATAAGATGGAGCGAGTAATTGAGAAAAGATGGAGCGAGTGAGTGAGATAAGATGGAGTGATTGAGTAAGATGAGATGAGCGAGATAATGAGATAAGACGGAGCGAGATAATGAGATAAGATGGAGCGAGTAGTGAGATAAGATGGAGCAAGTGAGTGAGTGAGATAAGAAGGAGCGAGTGAGTGACAAAAGATGGAGCGAGTGAGATCAGATGGAGCGAGTGAATGAGGTAAGATGAAGCGAGTGAGTGAGTGACATAAGATGGAGTGAGTGAGTGAGTGATTGACATAAGATGGAGCGAGTGAGTGAGATAAGATGGAGCGAGTGAGTGAGATAAGATGGAGCTAGGGAGTGAGATCAGATGGAGCGAGGGAGTGAGATAAAATGAAGCGAGTGAGATTAGATGGAGCGAGTGAGTGAGATTAGATGGAGCGAGTGAGTGAGATAAGATGGAGCGAATGAGTGAGATAAGTTGGAGCGAGTGAGTGAGATAATATGGAGCGAGTGAGTAAGATAAGATGGAGCGAGATAATGAGATAAGATGGAGCAAGTAAGTGAGATAAGATGGAGCAAGTGAGTGAGATAAGATGGAGAAAGTGAATGGGATAAGATGGAGCGAGTGAGATAAAATGGAGCGTGTGAGTGAGATAAGATGGAGCGAGGGAGTTAGATAACTTGGAGCGAGTGAGTGAGATCAGATGGAGCGAGTGAATGGGATAAGATGAAGCGAGTGAGTGAGATTAGATGGAGTGAGTGAGTGAGATAAGATGGAGCGAATGAGTGAGATAAGATGGAGCGAATGAGTGAGATAAGATGGAGCGAGTGAGTGAAATAAGATGGAGCGAGTGAGTAAGATAAGATGGAGCGAGATAATGAGATAAGATGGAGCGAGTAAGTGAGATAAGATGGAGCAAGTGAGTGAGATAAGATGGAGAAAGTGAATGGATAAGATGGAGCGAGTGAGTGAGATAAGATGGAGCGAGTGAGTGAGATAAGATGGAGCGAGGGAGTGAGATAACTTGGAGCGAGTGAGTGAGATAAGATGGAGCGAGTGAGTGAGTGAGATAAGAAGGAGCGAGTGAGTGACAAAAGATGGAGCGAGTGAGTGAGATCAGATGGAGCGAGTGAATGAGATAAGATGAAGCGAGTGAGTGAGATTAGATGGAGCGAGTGAGTGAGATAAGATGGAGCGAATGAGTGAGATAAGATGGAGCGAATGGCCTGAGATAAGATGGAGCGAGTAAGTGAGATTAGATGGAGCGAGTGAGTGAGATAAGATGGAGAAAGTGAATGGGATAAGATGGAGCGAGTGAGTGAGATAAGATGGAGCGAGTGAGTGAATTAGATAAGATGGAGCGAGTGAGTGAGATAGATGGAGCGAGTGAGTGAGTGAGATAAGATGGAGCGAGTGAGTGAGATAAGATGGAGCGAGTGAGTGAGTGAGTGAGATAAGATAGAGCGAGTGAGTGAGATAAGATGGAGCGAGTGAGTGAGTGACATAAGATGGATCGAGTGAGTGAGTTAAGATGGAGCGAGTGAGTGAGAGAGTGAGATAAGATAGAGCGAGTGAGTGAGATAAGATGGAGCGAGTGAGTGAGTGAGATAAGATGGAGCGAGTGAGTGTGTTAAGATGGAGCGAGTGAGTGAGATAAGATAGAGCGAGTGAGTGAGATAAGATGGAGCGATTGAGTGAGTGAGCTAAGATGGCACAAGTTAGAGAGATAAGAAGGAGGATTGAGTGAGTGAGTGATAAGAGAAGTGAGTGAGATAAGATAGAGTGAGTGAGATATATGGCGCAATTGAGTGAGATAAGATGAAGCGAGTGAGTGAGATAAGATGTAGCGTGTGAGTGAGTCAGATAAGATGGTGCAAGTGAGTGAGATAAGATGAAGCGAGTGAGTGAGATAAGATATAGCGAGTGAGTGAGATAAGATGGAGCGAGTGAGTGGGGTAAGATGGAGCGAGCGAGTGAAGTAAGATGGAGCGAGTGAGGTAAGATGGAGCGAATGAATGATACAGATGGCAAAATGAGTGAGATAAGATAGAGCGAGTGAGTGAGATAAGATGGAGCGAGTAAATGAGATTAGATGGAGCGTGTGAGTGAGATAAAATGGAGCGAGTGAGAGAGTGAGATAAGCTGGAGCGAGTGAGTTAATTAGACAAGATGGAGCTAGTGAGTGATATAAGATGGAGCGATTGAGTGAGTGAGATAAGATGGCGCAAGTGAGTGAGATAAAATGGAGTGAGTGAGTGAGATAAGATGGAGCAAGTGAGTTACATAAGATGGAGTGAGTGAGTTAGATAAGATGCAGCGAGCGAGTGAGTGAGATAAGATGGAGCGAGATAATGAGATAAGATGGAGCGAGTAAGTGAGATAAGATGGAGAAAGTGAGTGAGATAAGATGGAGAAAGTGAATGGGATAAGATGGAGCGAGTGAGTGAGATAAGATGGAGCGAGTGAGTGAGATAAGATGGAGCGAGGGAGTGGGATAACTTGGAGCGAGTGAGTGAGATAAGATGAAGCGAGTGAGTGAGATAAGAAGGAGCGAGTGAGTGACAAAAGATGGAGCGAGTGAGATCAGATGGAGCGAGTGAATGAGGTAAGATGAAGCGAGTGAGTGAGATTAGATGGAGCGAGTGAGTGAGATAAGATGGAGCGAATGAGTGAGATAAGATGGAGCGAATGAGTGAGATAAGATGGAGCGAGTGAGTGAGATAAGATGGAGCGAGTGAGTGAGATAAGATGGAGCGAGTGAGTGAGATAAGATGGAGCGAGTAATGAGATAAGATGGAGCGAGTGAGTGAGATAAGATGGAGCAAGTGAGTGAGATAAGATGGAGCGAGTGAATGAGATAAGATGGAGCGAGTGAGTGAGATAAGATGGAGCGAGTGAGTGAGATAAGATGGAGCGAGTGAGTGAGTGAGATAAGATGGAGTGAGTGAGTGAGATAAGATGGAGCGAGTGAGTGAGTGAGATAATATAGAGCGAGTGAGTGAGATAAGATGGAGCGAGTGAATGAGTGAGATAAGATGGAGCGAGTGAGTGAGTTAAGATGGAGCGAGTGAGTGAGTGAGTGAGATAAGATAGAGCGAGTGAGTGAGATAAGATGGAGCGATTGAGTGAGTGAGCTAAGATGGCACAAGTTAGAGAGATAAGAAGGAGGGATTGAGTGAGTGAGATAAGAGAAGTGAGTGAGATAAGATAGAGTGAGTGAGATATATGGCGCAATTGAGTGAGATAAGATGAAGCGAGTGAGTGAGATAAGATGGAGCGTGTGAGTGAGTCAGATAAGATGGTGCAAGTGAGTGAGATAAGATGAAGCGAGTGAGTTAGATAAGATATAGCGAGTGAGTGATATAAGATGGAGCGAGTGAGTGGGGTAAGATGGAGAGAGCGAGTGAAGTAAGATGGAGCGAGTGAGGTAAGATGGAGCGAGTGAATGATACAGATGGCAAAATGAGTGAGATAAGATGGAGCGAGTGAGTGAGATAAAATGGAGCGAGTGAGTGAGATATATGGTGCAAGTGAGTGAGATAAAATGGAGCGAGTAAGTGAGATAAGATGGAGCGAATGAATGCAATAGTATGGAGCGAGTGAGTGAGTGAGATAAAATGAGCGAGTGAGTGAGATAAGATGGAGTGAGTGAGTAAGATAATATGGAGCGAGTGAGTGACATAAGATGGAGCGAGTGAGTGAGAGATAAGATCGCGCAAGTGAGTGAGATAAGATGGAGATAGTGAGTGAGATAAGATGGAGCGAGTGAGTGACATAAGATGGAGCGAGTGAGTGAGATAAGATGGAGCGAGTGAGTGAGATAAGATGGAGCGAGTAATTGAGATAAGATGGAGCGAGTGAGTGAGATAAGATGGAGTGATTGAGTAAGATGAGATGGAGCGAGATAATGAGATAAGACGGAGCGAGATAATGAGATAAGATGGAGCGAGTAAGTGAGATAAGATGGAGCAAGTGAGTGAGTGAGATAAGAAGAAGCGAGTGAGTGACAAAAGATGGAGCGAGTGAGATCAGATGGAGCGAGTGAATGAGGTAAGATGAAGCGAGTGAGTGAGTGACATAAGATGGAGTGAGTGAGTGAGTGATTGACATAAGATGGAGCGAGTGAGTGAGATAAGATGGAGCGAGTGAGTGAGATAAGATGGAGCTAGGGAGTGAGATCAGATGGAGCGAGGGAGTGAGATAAAATGAAGCGAGTGAGATTAGATGGAGCGAGTGAGTGAGATTAGATGGAGCGAGTGAGTGAGATAAGATGGAGCGAATGAGTGAGATAAGTTGGAGCGAGTGAGTGAGATAATATGGAGCGAGTGAGTAAGATAAGATGGAGCGAGATAATGAGATAAGATGGAGCAAGTAGTGAGATAAGATGGAGCAAGTGAGTGAGATAAGATGGAGAAAGTGAATGGGATAAGATGGAGCGAGTGAGATAAAATGGAGCGTGTGAGTGAGATAAGATGGAGCGAGGGAGTTAGATAACTTGGAGCGAGTGAGTGAGATCAGATGGAGCGAGTGAATGGGATAAGATGAAGCGAGTGAGTGAGATTAGATGGAGTGAGTGAGTGAGATAAGATGGAGCGAATGAGTGAGATAAGATGGAGCGAATGAGTGAGATAAGATGGAGCGAGTGAGTGAAATAAGATGGAGCGAGTGAGTAAGATAAGATGGAGCGAGATAATGAGATAAGATGGAGCGAGTAAGTGAGATAAGATGGAGCAAGTGAGTGAGATAAGATGGAGAAAGTGAATGGGATAAGATGGAGCGAGTGAGTGAGATAAGATGGAGCGAGTGAGTGAGATAAGATGGAGCGAGGGAGTGAGATAACTTGGAGCGAGTGAGTGAGATAAGATGGAGCGAGTGAGTGAGTGAGATAAGAAGGAGCGAGTGAGTGACAAAAGATGGAGCGAGTGAGTGAGATCAGATGGAGCGAGTGAATGAGATAAGATGAAGCGAGTGAGTGAGATTAGATGGAGCGAGTGAGTGAGATAAGATGGAGCGAATGAGTGAGATAAGATGGAGCGAATGGCCTGAGATAAGATGGAGCGAGTAAGTGAGATTAGATGGAGCGAGTGAGTGAGATAAGATGGAGAAAGTGAATGGGATAAGATGGAGCGAGTGAGTGAGATAAGATGGAGCGAGTGAGTGAATTAGATAAGATGGAGCGAGTGAGTGAGATAGATGGAGCGAGTGAGTGAGTGAGATAAGATGGAGCGAGTGAGTGAGATAAGATGGAGCGAGTGAGTGAGTGAGTGAGATAAGATAGAGCGAGTGAGTGAGATAAGATGGAGCGAGTGAGTGAGTGACATAAGATGGATCGAGTGAGTGAGTTAAGATGGAGCGAGTGAGTGAGAGAGTGAGATAAGATAGAGCGAGTGAGTGAGATAAGATGGAGCGAGTGAGTGAGTGAGATAAGATGGAGCGAGTGAGTGTGTTAAGATGGAGCGAGTGAGTGAGATAAGATAGAGCGAGTGAGTGAGATAAGATGGAGCGATTGAGTGAGTGAGCTAAGATGGCACAAGTTAGAGAGATAAGAAGGAGGATTGAGTGAGTGAGATAAGAGAAGTGAGTGAGATAAGATAGAGTGAGTGAGATATATGGCGCAATTGAGTGAGATAAGATGAAGCGAGTGAGTGAGATAAGATGTAGCGAGTGAGTGAGTCAGATAAGATGGTGCAAGTGAGTGAGATAAGATGAAGCGAGTGAGTGGGGTAAGATGGAGCGAGCGAGTGAAGTAAGATGGAGCGAGTGAGGTAAGATGGAGCGAATGAATGATACAGATGGCAAAATGAGTGAGATAAGATAGAGCGAGTGAGTGAGATAAGATGGAGCGAGTAAATGAGATTAGATGGAGCGTGTGAGTGAGATAAAATGGAGCGAGTGAGAGAGTGAGATAAGCTGGAGCGAGTGAGTTAATTAGACAAGATGGAGCTAGTGAGTGATATAAGATGGAGCGATTGAGTGAGTGAGATAAGATGGCGCAAGTGAGTGAGATAAAATGGAGTGAGTGAGTGAGATAAGATGGAGCAAGTGAGTTACATAAGATGGAGTGAGTGAGTTAGATAAGATGCAGCGAGCGAGTGAGTGAGATAAGATGGAGCGAGATAATGAGATAAGATGGAGCGAGTAAGTGAGATAAGATGGAGAAAGTGAGTGAGATAAGATGGAGAAAGTGAGTGAGATAAGATGGAGAAAGTGAATGGGATAAGATGGAGCGAGTGAGTGAGATAAGATGGAGCGAGTGAGTGAGATAAGATGGAGCGAGGGAGTGGGATAACTTGGAGCGAGTGAGTGAGATAAGATGAAGCGAGTGAGTGAGATAAGAAGGAGCGAGTGAGTGACAAAAGATGGAGCGAGTGAGATCAGATGGAGCGAGTGAATGAGGTAAGATGAAGCGAGTGAGTGAGATTAGATGGAGCGAGTGAGTGAGATAAGATGGAGCGAATGAGTGAGATAAGATGGAGCGAATGAGTGAGATAAGATGGAGCGAGTGAGTGAGATAAGATGGAGCGAGTGAGTAAGATAAGATGGAGCGAGATAATGAGATAAGATGGAGCGAGTAAGTGAGATAAGATGGAGCAAGTGAGTGAGATAAGATGGAGAAAGTGAATGGGATAAGATGGAGCGAGTGAATGAGATAAGATGGAGCGAGTGAGTGAATTAGATAAGATGGAGCGAGTGAGTGAGATAGATGGAGCGAGTGAGTGAGTGAGATAAGATGGAGTGAGTGAGTGAGATAAGATGGAGCGAGTGAGTGAGTGAGTGAGTGAGATAATATAGAGCGAGTGAGTGAGATAAGATGGAGCGAGTGAGTGAGTTAAGATGGAGCGAGTGAGTGAGTGAGTGAGATAAGATAGAGCGAGTGAGTGAGATAAGATGGAGCGATTGAGTGAGTGAGCTAAGATGGCACAAGTTAGAGAGATAAGAAGGAGGGATTGAGTGAGTGAGATAAGAGAAGTGAGTGAGATAAGATAGAGTGAGTGAGATATATGGCGCAATTGAGTGAGATAAGATGAAGCGAGTGAGTGAGATAAGATGGAGCGAGTGAGTGATATAAGATGGAGCGAGTGAGTGGGTAAGATGGAGAGAGCGAGTGAAGTAAGATGGAGCGAGTGAGGTAAGATGGAGCGAGTGAATGATACAGATGGCAAAATGAGTGAGATAAGATGGAGCGAGTGAGTGAGATAAAATGGAGCGAGTGAGTGAGATATATGGTGCAAGTGAGTGAGATAAAATGGAGCGAGTAAGTGAGATAAGATGGAGCGAATGAATGCAATAGTATGGAGCGAGTGAGTGAGTGAGATAAAATGAGCGAGTGAGTGAGATAAGATGGAGTGAGTGAGTAAGATAAGATGGAGCGAGATAATGAGATAAGATGGAGCGAGTGAGTGAGATAAGATGGAGCAAGTGAGTGAGATAAGATGGAGAAAGTGAGTGGGATAAGATGGAGCGAGTGAGTGAGATAAGATGGAGCGAGTGAGTGAGATAAGATGGAGCGAGTGAGTGAGATAACTTGGAGCGAGTGAGTGAGATAAGATGGAGCGAGTGAGTGAGTGAGATAAGAATGAGCGAGTGAGTGACAAAAGATGGAGCGAGTGAGTGAGATCAGATGGAGCGAGTGAATGAGATAAGATGAAGCGAGTGAGTGAGATTAGATGGAGCGAGTGAGTGAGATAAGATGGAGCGAATGAGTGAGATAAGATGGAGCGAATGGCCTGAGATAAGATGGAGCGAGTGAGTGAGATTAGATGGAGCGAGTGAGTGAGATAAGATGGAGAAAGTGAATGGATAAGATGGAGCGAGTGAGTGAGATAAGATGGAGCGAGTGAGTGAATTAGATAAGATGGAGCGAGTGAGTGAGATAGATGGAGCGAGTGAGTGAGTGAGATAAGATGGAGCGAGTGAGTGAGATAAGATGGAGCGAGTGAGTGAGTGAGTGAGATAAGATAGAGCGAGTGAGTGAGATAAGATGGAGCGAGTGAGTGAGTGAGATAAGATGGATCGAGTGAGTGAGATAAGATGGAGCGAGTGAGTGAGTGAGTGAGATAAGATAGAGCGAGTGAGTGAGATAAGATGGAGCGAGTGAGTGAGTGAGATAAGATGGAGCGAGTGAGTGTGATAAGATGGAGCGAGTGAGTGAGATAAGATGGAGCGAGTGAGTGAGATAAGATGGAGCGATTGAGTGAGTGAGCTAAGATGGCACAAGTTAGAGAGATAAGAAGGAGGATTGAGTGAGTGAGTGAGATAAGAGAAGTGAGTGAGATAAGATAAAGTGAGTGAGATATATGCGCAATTGAGTGAGATAAGATGAAGCGAGTGAGTGAGATAAGATGGAGCGTGTGAGTGAGTCAGATAAGATGGAGCAAGTGAGTGAGATAAGATGGAGCGAGTGAGTGAGATAAGATATAGCGAGTGAGTGAGATAAGATGGAGCGAGTGAGTGGGATAAGATGGAGCGAGCGAGTGAGTAAGATGGAGCGAGTGAGGTAAGATGGAGCGAGTGAATGATACAGATGGCAAAATGAGTGAGATAAGATGGAGCGAGTGAGTGAGATAAGATGGAGCGAGTGAGTGAGATAAGATGGAGCGAGTGAGTGAGATAAAATGGAGCGAGTGAGAGAGTGAGATAAGATGGAGCGAGTGAGTGATTAGATAAGATGGAGCGAGTGAGTGAGATAAGATGGAGCGAGTGAGTGAGTGAGATAAGATGGAGCGAGTGAGTGAGATAAGATGGAGCGAGTGAGTGAGATAAGATGGAGCGAGTGAGTGAGATAAGATGGAGCGAGTGAGTGAGATAAGATGCGAGCGAGTGAGTGAGATAAGATGGAGCGAGTAAGTGAGATAAGATGGAGCGAAGTGAGTGAGATAAGATGGAGAAAGTGAGTGGGATAAGATGGAGCGAGTGAATGAGATAAGATGGAGCGAGTGAGTGAATTAGATAAGATGGAGCGAGTGAGTGAGATAGATGGAGCGAGTGAGTGAGTGAGATAAGATGGAGTGAGTGAGTGAGATAAGATGGAGCGAGTGAGTGAGTGAGATAATATAGAGCGAGTGAGTGAGATAAGATGGAGCGAGTGAATGAGTGAGATAAGATGGAGCGAGTGAGTGAGTTAAGATGGAGCGAGTGAGTGAGTGAGTGAGATAAGATAGAGCGAGTGAGTGAGATAAGATGGAGCGATTGAGTGAGTGAGCTAAGATGGCACAAGTTAGAGAGATAAGAAGAGGGATTGAGTGAGTGAGATAAGAGAAGTGAGTGAGATAAGATAGAGTGAGTGAGATATATGGCGCAATTGAGTGAGATAAGATGAAGCGAGTGAGTGAGATAAGATGGAGCGTGTGAGTGAGTCAGATAAGATGGTGCAAGTGAGTGAGATAAGATGAGCGAGTGAGTTAGATAAGATATAGCGAGTGAGTGATATAAGATGGAGCGAGTGAGTGGGGTAAGATGGAGAGAGCGAGTGAGTAAGATGGAGCGAGTGAGGTAAGATGGAGCGAGTGAATGATACAGATGGCAAAATGAGTGAGATAAGATGGAGCGAGTGAGTGAGATAAATGGAGCGAGTGAGTGAGATATATGGTGCAAGTGAGTGAGATAAAATGGAGCGAGTAAGTGAGATAAGATGGAGCGAATGAATGCAATAGTATGGAGCGAGTGAGTGAGTGAGATAAAATGAGCGAGTGAGTGAGATAAGATGGAGCGAGTGAGTGATTGAGATAAGATCGCGCAAGTGAGTGAGATAAGATGGAGATAGTGAGTGAGATAAGATGGAGCGAGTGAGTGACATAAGATGGAGCGAGTGAGTGAGATAAGATGGAGCGAGTGAGTGAGATAAGATGGAGCGAGTAATTGAGAAAGATGGAGCGAGTGAGTGAGATAAGATGGAGTGATTGAGTAAGATAAGATGGAGCGAGATAATGAGATAAGATGGACGAGATAATGAGATAAGATGGAGCGAGTAGTGAGATAAGATGGAGCAAGTGAGTGAGTGAGATAAGAAGGAGCGAGTGAGTGACAAAAGATGGAGCGAGTGAGATCAGATGGAGCGAGTGAATGAGGTAAGATGAAGCGAGTGAGTGAGTGACATAAGATGGAGTGAGTGAGTGAGTGATTGACATAAGATGGAGCGAGTGAGTGAGATAAGATGGAGCGAGTGAGTGAGATAAGATGGAGCTAGGGAGTGAGATAGATGGAGCGAGGGAGTGAGATAATGAAGCGAGTGAGATTAGATGGAGCGAGTGAGTGAGATAAGATGGAGCGAGTGAGTGAGATAAGATGGAGCGAATGAGTGAGATAAGATGGAGCGAGTGAGTGAGATAATATGGAGCGAGTGAGTAGATAAGATGGAGCGAGATGATGAGATAAGATGGAGCAAGTAAGTGAGATAAGATGGAGCAAGTGAGTGAGATAAGATGGAGAAAGTGAATGGATAAGATGGAGCGAGTGAGTGAGATAAATGGAGCGTGTGAGTGAGATAAGATGGAGCGAGGGAGTTAGATAACTTGGAGCGAGTGAGTGAGATCAGATGGAGCGAGTGAATGGATAAGATGAAGCGAGTGAGTGAGATTAGATGGAGTGAGTGAGTGAGATAAGATGGAGCGAATGAGTGAGATAAGATGGAGCGAATGAGTGAGATAAGATGGAGCGAGTGAGTGAAATAAGATGGAGCGAGTGAGTAAGATAAGATGGAGCGAGATAATGAGATAAGATGGAGCGAGTAAGTGAGATAAGATGGAGCAAGTGAGTGAGATAAGATGAGAAAGTGAATGGGATAAGATGGAGCGAGTGAGTGAGATAAGATGGAGCGAGTGAGTGAGATAAGATGGAGCGAGGGAGTGAGATAACTTGGAGCGAGTGAGTGAGATAAGATGGAGCGAGTGAGTGAGTGATAAGAAGGAGCGAGTGAGTGACAAAAGATGGAGCGAGTGAGTGAGATCAGATGGAGCGAGTGAATGAGATAAGATGAAGCGAGTGAGTGAGATTAGATGGAGCGAGTGAGTGAGATAAGATGGAGCGAATGAGTGAGATAAGATGGAGCGAATGGCCTGAGATAAGATGGAGCGAGTAAGTGAGATTAGATGGAGCGAGTGAGTGAGATAAGATGGAGAAAGTGAATGGGATAAGATGGAGCGAGTGAGTGAGATAAGATGGAGCGAGTGAGTGAATTAGATAAGATGGAGCGAGTGAGTGAGATAGATGGAGCGAGTGAGTGAGTGAGATAAGATGGAGCGAGTGAGTGAGATAAGATGGAGCGAGTGAGTGAGTGAGTGAGATAAGATAGAGCGAGTGAGTGAGATAAGATGGAGCGAGTGAGTGAGTGACATAAGATGGATCGAGTGAGTGAGTTAAGATGGAGCGAGTGAGTGAGAGAGTGAGATAAGATAGAGCGAGTGAGTGAGATAAGATGGAGCGAGTGAGTGAGTGAGATAAGATGGAGCGAGTGAGTGTGTTAAGATGGAGCGAGTGAGTGAGATAAGATAGAGCGAGTGAGTGAGATAAGATGGAGCGATTGAGTGAGTGAGCTAAGATGGCACAAGTTAGAGAGATAAGAAGGAGGATTGAGTGAGTGAGATAAGAGAGTGAGTGAGATAAGATAGAGTGAGTGAGATATATGGCGCAATTGAGTGAGATAAGATGAAGCGAGTGAGTGAGATAAGATATAGCGAGTGAGTGAGATAAATGGAGCGAGTGAGTGAGGTAAGATGGAGCGAGTGAGTGAAGTAAGATGGAGCGAGTGAGGTAAGATGGAGCGAATGAATGATACAGATGGCAAAATGAGTGAGATAAGATAGAGCGAGTGAGTGAGATAAGATGGAGCGAGTAAGTGAGATTAGATGGAGCGTGTGAGTGAGATAAAATGGAGCGAGTGAGAGAGTGAGATAAGCTGGAGCGAGTGAGTTAATTAGACAAGATGGAGCTAGTGAGTGATATAAGATGGAGCGATTGAGTGAGTGAGATAAGATGGCGCAAGTGAGTGAGATAAAATGGAGTGAGTGAGTGAGATAAGATGGAGCAAGTGAGTTACATAAGATGGAGTGAGTGAGTAGATAAGATGCAGCGAGCGAGTGAGTGAGATAAGATGGAGCGAGATAATGAGATAAGATGGAGCGAGTAAGTGAGATAAGATGGAGAAAGTGAGTGAGATAAGATGGAGAAAGTGAGTGGGATAAGATGGAGCGAGTGAGTGAGATAAGATGGAGCGAGTGAGTGAGATAAGATGGAGCGAGGGAGTGGATAACTTGGAGCGAGTGAGTGAGATAAGATGAAGCGAGTGAGTGAGATAAGAAGGAGCGAGTGAGTGACAAAGATGGAGCGAGTGAGATCAGATGGAGCGAGTGAATGAGGTAAGATGAAGCGAGTGAGTGAGATTAGATGGAGCGAGTGAGTGAGATAAGATGGAGCGAATGAGTGAGATAAGATGGAGCGAATGAGTGAGATAAGATGGAGCGAGTGAGTGAGATAAGATGGAGCGAGTGAGTGAGATAAGATGGAGCGAGATAATGATAAGATGGAGCGAGTAAGTGAGATAAGATGGAGCAAGTGAGTGAGATAAGATGGAGAAAGTGAGTGGGATAAGATGGAGCGAGTGAATGAGATAAGATGGAGCGAGTGAGTGAATTAGATAAGATGGAGCGAGTGAGTGAGATAGATGGAGCGAGTGAGTGAGTGAGATAAGATGGAGTGAGTGAGTGAGATAAGATGGAGCGAGTGAGTGAGTGAGTGAGTGAGATAATATAGAGCGAGTGAGTGAGATAAGATGGAGCGAGTGAATGAGTGAGATAAGATGGAGCGAGTGAGTGAGTTAAGATGGAGCGAGTGAGTGAGTGAGTGAGATAAGATAGAGCGAGTGAGTGAGATAAGATGGAGCGATTGAGTGAGTGAGCTAAGATGGCACAAGTTAGAGAGATAAGAAGGAGGGATTGAGTGAGTGAGATAAGAGAAGTGAGTGAGATAAGATAGAGTGAGTGAGATATATGGCGCAATTGAGTGAGATAAGATGAAGCGAGTGAGTGAGATAAGATGGAGCGTGTGAGTGAGTCAGATAAGATGGTGCAAGTGAGTGAGATAAGATGAAGCGAGTGAGTTAGATAAGATATAGCGAGTGAGTGATATAAGATGGAGCGAGTGAGTGGGGTAAGATGGAGAGAGCGAGTGAAGTAAGATGGAGCGAGTGAGGTAAGATGGAGCGAGTGAATGATACAGATGGCAAAATGAGTGAGATAAGATGGAGCGAGTGAGTGAGATAAAATGGAGCGAGTGAGTGAGATATATGGTGCAAGTGAGTGAGATAAATGGAGCGAGTAAGTGAGATAAGATGGAGCGAATGAATGCAATAGTATGGAGCGAGTGAGTGAGTGAGATAAAATGAGCGAGTGTGAGTGAATAAGATGGAGTGAGTGAGTAAGATAAATGGAGCGAGTGAGTGACATAAGATGGAGCGAGTGAGTGAGTGAGATAAGATCGCGCAAGTGAGTGAGATAAGATGGAGATAGTGAGTGAGATAAGATGGAGCGAGTGAGTGAGATAAGATGGAGCGAGTGAGTGAGATAAGATGGAGCGAGTGAGTGAGATAAGATGGAGCGAGTGAGTGAGATAAGATGGAGCGAGTGAGTGAGATAAGATGGAGCGAGTGAGTGAGATAAGATGAAGCGAGTGAGTGAGATAAGATGGAGCGAGTGAGTGAGTGGGATGAGATGGAGCGAGTGAGTGAGATAAGATGGAGCGAGTGAGTGAGATAAGATGGAGCGAGTGAGTGAGATAAGATGAGCGAGTGAGTGAGATAAGATGGAGCGAGTGAGTGAGATAAGATGGAGCGAGTGAG
>JAVIAB010000060.1:0-39038 GCA_032433765.1 Megaustenia siamemsis | reverse complement strand
AACACAGGGTGATGCCTTGTGGTTACCAGGCAAGGTGTGCAAGGTCAATAACTTACATACTGTCACTCTTAGAAACACAGGGTGATGCCTTGTGGTTACCAGACAAGGTGTGCAAGGTCGATAACTTACATACTGTCATTCTTAGACAACACAGGGTGATGCCTTGTGGTTACCAGACAAGGTGTGCAAGGTTGATAACTTACATACTGTCACTCTTAGACAACACAGGGTGATGCCTTGTGGTTACCAGACAAGGTGTGCAAGGTCAATAACTTACATACTTGTGCAAGGTCAATAACTTACATACTTGTGCAAGGTCAATAACTTACATACTGTCACTCTTAGACAACACAGGGTGATTGCCTTGTGGTTACCAGGCAAGGTGTGCAGGTCAATAACTTACATACTTGTGCAAGGTCAATAACTTACATACTGTCACTCTTAGACAACACCAGGGTGACACCTTGTGGTTACCAGGCAAGGTGTGCAAGTCGATAACTTACATACTGTCATTCTTAGACAACACAGGGTGATGCCTTGTGGTTACCAGGCAAGGTGTGCAAGGTCAATAACTTACATACTGTCATTCTTAGACAACACAGGGTGATGCCTTGTGGTTACCAGGCAAGGTGTGCAAGTCAATAACTTACATACTGTCACTCTTAGACAACACAGGGTGATGCCTTGTGGTTACCAGAAAGTGTGCAAGGTCGATAACTTACATACTGTCACTCTTAGACAACACAGGGTGATGCCTTGTGGTTACCAGACAAGGTGTGCAGGTCGATAAAATTACATACTTGTGCAAGGTCAATAACTTACATACTGTCACTCTTAGACAACACAGGGTGATGCCTTGTGGTTACCAGGCAAGGTGTGCAAGTTCGATAACTTACATACTGTCATTCTTAGACAACACAGGGTGACACCTGTGGTTACCAGGGAAGGTGTGCAAGGTCGATAACTTTACATACTGTCACTCTTAGACAACACAGGGTGATGCCTTGTGGTTACCAGGGAAGGTGTGCAGGTCGATAACTTACATACTGTCATTCTTACACAACACAGGGTGACACCTTGTGGTTTACCAGGCGAGGTGTGCAAGATCGATAACTTACATACTGCCATTGTGATTGTGTGACTTGTGAGAGGTTAACATTTTCAGTCATTATTAACCTCGAGTGTGTGTTTACATGGTGTTCCTTGAGTGCTTCCTAGAATACGATCTGTACTTGTCTGTGCCTAGTGAAGAACGACGACTGGGAAGGGCCACCATGCCAGGCCCAAGGGAACACGACAGCCGCAACAACGAAGCAGCGCAGAGTATCAGGTATACAATCACTACAGACGGACATGTGTGTGCTGGGCTGCTGAAACCCGAGTCCAATCCAGCACACTCGGTCAGGGCCAAGCCGAGCTGTGCCCATGCAAGAACCTCCAGTCATCTAAGTGCCTGCAACGCAACACAAGGCATTGAGGTCAAATGCCAAGTTGTCCAATTAGTGGGTTCAACTCGGTCATAAGTGTTCTGTTATAAAGTGTACAAGAAAAGGAAAGACGATCCCCCCCCCCGAATTATAAAAATTTTGGTCAATTTTAAGAAAGTCACTTTTTTTTTTTTTACGACGGGGATAATCTTATGAATGTCGGCGAGACATCAAACAAATTTTGCAACACAGGATAAGCAGCAAACGATGCTAAGAGGAAGCCAAACACACGGCTGGTCTGACATGTCAATAGACAACATAACACTGGTAATCATTGCAGCACTTCTTCTTCTTTTACCTTTCAGCTCCCTGTGGAGCATAGGTCATCAACAAACACTTTCCAAGTCGTTCTGTTTTTTGCCATTCTTTTAAGATCATTCCATGTCTTCCCATTTCCCCATCATCTTCATCTCTGCTTCTATCTGTCTTCTCCAAGAATTCTTGGTATTCCTCTTTGTTTTTTTCCCTGTGAATTCCAAAAAAAGGCTTGTTGTGTAATACTCTCAGTTGACTTCCGCAGTGTGTGTCCTATTCAGCGCCATCGTCTTTGCTGTATATCTTTATCCATTGGTATTTGACTGGTACATTTCAATAATTCTATGTTAGTGATTTCGTCCTGCCATTTCTATCCTTTCACTCTGCGTAAACATCCATTAATGAAGGTCAGTATCTTCATGAATTTCATTTTTGTTGTTCTCCATGTTTCACAGCCATATAATAGACTGACTAAACATTGGAGTTTGAACATTTTTACTTTAGTCACAGCCCTATGGGGACGAATTTCAGGTGATAAACCTAAGCTAAGCCAGGAAATGATGACCACATTCAGTTCCCATATCTCCTTGTGTAAATACACAGCTGTGTAGCAAACATTGAAAGAAAATGCTATTTTCCGAACATAACTTTAGTGGTCACAACTTTGTCGAGATATAAAAACATGGCTCACAGATAGGCTCATATCTAAGGTTAATACTATTGTAACCTCTGACATCTAGACAGATGTGTCTGACACGATTATTGTACCTGAAGCTTGCTGGAATTGAAGATTTCCTGTTTGATGTCCTTCATCCTGGCTTCTTGTATGGCAGAACGAGTCAGCTTGCAGTGCATCCTGGGAAATAAGGATTTTTATTACAGACTGAGATAGCAAAACTAAACATGGACAACTACCAAAGTTGTGGAGAATAAAACAGTCAAAGTGATCATCAAACAAAAGTTGTGGAGAATAAAACAGTCAAAGTGATCATCAAACAAAAGTTGTGGAGAATAAAACAGTCAACTTGATCATCAAACAAAAGTGTGGAGAATAAAACAGTCAAAGTGATCATCAAACAAAAGTTGTGGAGAATAAAAACAGTCAACTTGATCATCAACAAAAGTTGTGGAGAATAAAAACAGTCAACTTGATCATCAAACAAAAGTTGTGGAGAATAAAACAGTCAACTTGATCATCAAACAAAAGTTGTACAGAATAAAACAGTCAAAGTGATCATCAAACAAAAAGTTGTACAGAATAAAACAGTCAACTTGATCATGGAACAAAAGTTGTGGAGAATAAAACAGTCAAAGTGATCATCAAACAAAAGTTGTGCAGAATAAAACCGTCAAAGTGATCATCAAACAAAGTTGTGCAGAATAAAACAGTCAAAGTGATCATCAAACAAAAGTTGTGGAGAATAAAACAGTCAAAGTGATCATCAACAAAAAGTTGTACAGAATAAAACAGTCAACTTGATCATCAAACAAAAGTTGTGCAGAATAAAACAGTCAAAGTGATCATCAAACAAAAGTTGTGCAGAATAAAACAGTCAAAGTGATCATCAAACAAAAGTTGTGCAGAATAAAACAGTCAAAGTGATCATCGAACAAAAGTTGTGCAGAATAAAACAGTCAAAGTGATCATTGAACAAAGTTGTGCAGAATAAAACAGTCAAAGTGATCTCAAACAAAAGTTGTGCAGAATAAAACAGTCAAAGTGATCATCAAACAAAAGTTGTACAGAATAAAACAGTCAAAGTGATCATCAAACAAAAGTTGTGGAGAATAAAACAGTCAAAGTGATCATCAAACAAAAGTTGTGCAGAATAAAACAGTCAAAGTGATCATCAAACAAAGTTGTACAGAATAAAACAGTCAAAGTGATCATCAAACAAAAGTTGTACAGAATAAAACAGTCAAAGTGATCATCAAACAAAAGTTGTACAGAAAATAAAACAGTGAAAGTGATCATCAAACAAAAGTTGTACAGAATAAAACAGTCAAAGTGATCATCAAACAAAGTTGTGCAGAATAAAACAGTCAAAGTGATCATCAAACAAAAGTTGTACAGAATAAAACAGTCAAAGTGATCATCAAACAAAAGTTGTACAGAATAAAACAGTCAAAGTGATCATCAACAAAAGTTGTGCAGAATAAACAGTCAAAGTGATCATTGAACAAAAGTTGTGGAGAATAAAACAGTCAAAGTGATCATCAAACAAAAGTTGTGGAGAATAAAACAGTCAAAGTGATCATCAAACAAAAGTTGTACAGAATAAAACAGTCAAAGTGATCATCAACAAAAGTTGTGGAGAATAAAACAGTCAAAGTGATCATCAAACAAAAGTTGTGCAGAATAAACAGTCAAAGTGATCATTGAACAAAAGTTGTGGAGAATAAAACAGTCAAAGTGATCATCAAACAAAAGTTGTGCAGAATAAAACAGTCAAAGTGATCATCAAACAAAAGTTGTGGAGAATAAAACAGTCAAAGTGATCATCAAACAAAAGTTGTGGAGAATAAAACAGTCAAAGTGATCATTGAACAAAAGTTGTGGAGAATAAAACAGTCAAAGTGATCATCAAACTAAAGTTGTACAGAATAAAACAGTCAAAGTGATCATTGAACAAAAGTTGTACAGAATAAAACAGTCAAAGTGATCATTGAACAAAGTTGTACAGAATAAACAGTCAAAGTGATCATCAAACAAAAGTTGTACAGAATAAAACAGTCAAAGTGATCATCAAACAAAAGTTGTACAGAATAAAACAGTCAAAGTGATCATTGAACAAAAGTTGTGCAGAATAAAACAGTCAAAGTGATCATGGAACAAAAGTTGTGGAGAATAAAACAGTCAAGTGATCATCAAACAAAAGTTGTGCAGAATAAACAGTCAAAGTGATCATTGAACAAAAGTTGTGGAGAATAAAACAGTCAAAGTGATCATTGAACAAAAGTTGTGGAGAATAAAACAGTCAAAGTGATCATTGAACAAAAGTTGTGGAGATAAAACAGTCAAAGTGATCATCAAACAAAAGTTGTGCAGAATAAAACAGTCAAAGTGATCATCAAACAAAAGTTGTGGAGAATAAAACAGTCAAAGTGATCATTGAACAAAAGTTGTGGAGAATAAAACAGTCAAAGTGATCATCAAACAAAAGTTGTGCAGAATAAAACAGTCAAAGTGATCATTGAACAAAAGTTGTGCAGAATAAAACAGTCAAAGTGATCATTGAACAAAAGTTGTACAGAATAAAACAGTCAAAGTGATCATTGAACAAAAGTTGTGCAGAATAAAACAGTCAAAGTGATCATCAAACAAAAGTTGTGCAGAATAAAACAGTCAAAGTGATCATTGAACAAAAGTTGTGGAGAATAAAACAGTCAAAGTGATCATCAAACAAAAGTTGTGGAGAATAAAACAGTCAAAGTGATCATTGAACAAAAGTTGTGGAGAATAAAACAGTCAAACCAAGCAATAAGATCAAATATGGAGAACTTCATAGTTTATGCTAGTAAGTGTGTCTCTCATACCCAATATGGGTTCTATGATCAACAATGACACAAACCATGAATAAAACAACAAACACCTAGTGACAGCCATATCTACCTTGGCCCTGTACCTGAACCCCTCGATCTCCTCCATGCGGAAGTTGTATGGTTTGAAAACACTGGCCCCCTCACTGCCTGAAACAAAAAAGATGACATGACAACAGCCTGGACACTCAAATGGTCATCATGTAAACAATGACAGCTTCAAGAATAAGATTACACAGGAAGTTCAAGTGATCAAATGATGGGAAATAAAGTAAAGCAGACTTCATTTATAGAGAGAAGAAATCTTGTAGTGGACAAAATGAGCTGAGAGAAATATTTATGTTGGGTAAAGATGTGAGGCAGCAGTCACAGTTTCTATCTATCTGTCTGTCTGTCTATCTATCTATTGACCTTTCGAGTCGTAGCCGGCCCATAGAGCGTAGACCTAGATACTTCTTCTCTTATCTGAATTTTTGTTCTAGCAGTTTTCAATTCTTTTAAAGATATTTTATCAAATCTCGCCATTTGTCTCTGTTCTGTGCAAGCAGCTCTATCTCATTGAGGGAGCCAATTCCTGCTGATCAATGTTCTTCTCAGTGTCTCTCTGGGTTTCCTCTTTCCTGTTGTTTCCCACATGAGGGCTTGCTTTGCTACTCGGTTATTATCTCTTCTCATCACATGTGTCACAGTTTCTACTCTACAATAACTGTTCAGACGGCAACATCATTCCCATCAACAAATAACAGCAAAAAGGTTGATAACTCACCATTCTCATTAACAGAGAGAACAAGGTTGATGACTCACCATTCTCACCAAACAGATCAAATATGAATGACTCACCATTCTCACCAATAAGAGCAGCTTCAACTTCCTCCAGCATCTCATTGTCCTTGATGCTAACAAATGACAAAGCAGTGCCAGGATTGTCTGCCCTTGCTGTCCTATAGGAAAATGAACAGAAAGAACTCAACGCATTGACATATCACTGACAGGTCACACAGAAAGCAATTGCTGTCTTCTCTCCAGCATTACCAGACTACTAGCATTCTTTAATGTCTGCCGATTAGAAAGAAAGCTTCAATGGTGGTAGATGGTTTCATCAAGCTGGAATATCTGGATTTCAGCCCATCTCCCCCCCCCCCCCCCCCCCCCAAAAAAAAAAATTTGACTTTCTGTTGTGTAATATAGTTCTGTTGTGTGATATAGTTGTCTGTTGTGTAATATAGTTCTGTTGTGTGATATAGTTGTCTGTTGTGTAATATAGTTCTGTTGTGTGATATAGTTGTCTGTTGTGTAATATAGTTCTGTTGTGTGATATAGTTGTCTGTTGTGTAATAGAATTGTCTGCCCACCACCTAGTCGTCCCAGAGCTGACACATGGTGTGTCCCCCCCAACAACTGACTACTGCCTGAGGTAAAACGTAGCTGTCAGAAAGGAAGTGTACCTGCCGACCCTGTGGATGTAAGCATCTGCACTTTGAGGGAAGTCAAAGTTGATGACATTTGAGACATTGTAGAAGTCAATTCCCCTGGAGACACCATACTCTTTGGTCTTCTTCCGCAGCCTGAATAGAGAGATGAGCAAACCTTCATCAGGACAAAGATCTAACAGATGATGAATGGACTGAACAGATAACTCTTCTTATTTGACAACATTCATACTTTGGAGCAACCTTCACACATGCTCATTACTGTACAATCAACACACCGCAACATATGAAATAATAAACATAGAAACCCAGTTTTCTCATCACAACCATATTCATATCTGGTAGGGTATCAACACTAGTCATACCTCACATCAGGGATGTCACCCACACAAGACATACCTCACATCAGGGATGTCACCCACACTAGCCATACCTCACATCAGGGATGTCACCCACACTAGCCATACCCCACATCAAGATAGCAAAAACGATCCTGCATTCAGCATAAGTTCTTTAACTAAAATAACATGTCATCCAGACAACCATAAAATAGAGCAATGAAAACTGAGTCTGGCCGTCATATAAAAAGCAAATTAAAGACAAAATGAAAACTTTACAGCAAACAAAATCTACACTGTGACCCCTAAAAGTAGAAAGAATAGTGACCATGAAATGAGACTCAGACATGAAAGAAACATTGCAGAATCCTTGTGGGAAATTACGGTCAACTGTCGTGCAACTGTTAGATTTGTATGCCCTAAATCTCCAATGTCAGAGTTAACAAAAATGAAAACGTTGTGATAAAGACAGAAACTGACCTGCTGGATTTGTTCTTCTGGTGACGCGGATCTGATTTTGTGGTGGGGACATCAGCTATTGCTTCATCTGCGGCAATGATGTAGTCATAGAGACCATCGTTGAACTGACTGACAATGTGACATCTGAATATTGATATCAAATTAGAAGTGAGCTCATCGTGTTACAAATACAATGTCAAGTGAACACATTTTACACAGCAAGCGGACATCATTTCAGACATTGACATAAGTATCAATACGATATGCCATTAACTACTGTCTCTATATTTGACTGCACATATGTTAAACAACAAAGTGGGGAATGTCTGCTGTGTACACATGATTCACTCTGTATGTGATTGCATATATCATAAACAACACAGTAGGGAATGTCTACTGTGTACACATGACTCTCTCCATAAAGGTAAAGTACGAGACTTGAACCGACGTCTTAGCACTCGAGTTTTCACCCATATGTGCTCGGCCGCCTATCTAGAAATGTTCAGAGATTTCTGGATAGTGTCGCCTCAAAACTCATGATGTGAGGTGACATTCCTCACCTTCCCAGGGCAATGCCCTGGTACCCATTTCTGCCAACGGCTGGGTCGACCATGCGGGCAATTTTTTTCCAACCACGAGTACCACTCACACTGCTCCCAGCAGGAATCAAACACGGGTTGTCCGAACACCGGTAGTCCAGTCGGGTGGTTTTCCCAAATAGGTTACCGAGGCCCCCCTTTCTCCGTATGTGTCTGCACATATGATAGACAACACAGTGGGGAATGTTTCATCCTCAGCCTGCTAGCCCACACAGCACATCACGATGACGTAAGATAATTAAAAAATATAGAGGATGCTAAAAGGCTGTCCAACAAGGTTATATAAATACATGAAGTAACTTAATGGCAGCATACAGTTAAATAATGCAACAATTATGGAGCTAAACAATGAATTTGAAATCATGGCAGACACAACAGTTGATAGGACAAGATGAAATGAGGGAAGATACAATTGTTGATAGGACAAGATCACACATATGAGGGAAGATACAATTGTTGATTAAATAAAACATGCCTACCTTGAGTTCACAGGCAGCTCAGCATTGACAATACAAGCTCGTACACCAAACTGCTCCAAGAACAATTTCAACCTGGCAATGTCATAATTGTGAATCTCTTCAAGGAAATCATATATCAGTCAAAACATGTACACACAAACAAAAAGGCAACATCAAGTGGTTGGCTACATCCAACTTTATGTCATCAGGTGGTAGCTACATCCAACTTTATGTCATCAGGTGGTAGCTACAACCAACTTTATGTCATCAGGTGGTAGCTACATCCAACTTTATGTCATCAGGTGGTAGCTACATCCAACTTTATGTCACCAGGTGGTAGCTACATCCAACTTTATGTCATCAGGTGGTAGCTACAACTTTATGATTTCCTTAGGAAGGGGCACTGGGTGTCACATGTGCAGCACAGCAACAAAAATGACTACTGAGCTGAAGAAGTGTACATCCCAAGCACAGCATGTTGTACTTTTTTTGTGTGGGTGGGGTGGTGTGTGTGACTTTCTCCAAATTATATGCCCTGTAAAGTAGTGCACTGTTGGGTTGAAAAATGTGCTTACTAAATAGTTGTTGAAGTCTGATCTGGACATTCAGTTCAGATTTCAACAGAAGCGCCTGTGAAGTTGTTGCAGGAGATGATAGACACGTAATGATAGACCGTGTAGCAACTGCAATGTTCACATAGTATAGCCTACATCATAATCACTACAAATCCAAATCATGGGTACATCACTACAAATCCAAATCATGGGTACATCACTACCAACCCAAATCATGGGTGCATCACTACCAACCCAAATCATGGGTACATCACTACCAATCCAAATCATGAGTACATCACTACCAACCAAAATCATGGGTACATTCTGATAGTTCAATCAACTAACTGACACTGTCCTATCATATAACAACATGTCAACTCTATACACAGGACATCACACTCTCCATTTATGTGATATATATAAAATAAGCAAGGCCTCACACACTCAATTATCGACTCCTAATAGCATGACAAATCAACAGGCACATCCCACAAATTCAGTTCCTTGTTCACTTGACTTTTGTAATGAGCTAAACACAAGACTATTCTTAACCATAGATCAAAATGTCTATCTGTGGCTGATCTGTTTACGATACAGTAGTAAAAATTACTACCACTTAACTGTAACATTAGAAGCTATTAAAATAGTGTTTTCTTTGAACTTGTTGACACAAGCTGTGTGTTTACACTAGCAGAGACATGGGGAACAAACATGGATTTCCAGTCTCAAGTTGATTTATGACCTGTATTTTGACAGCAGCACTCAGATGTGTTACAATGTCTACTGGTACGGATGCTGTGAGTCCTTCAGCATGTTCCTCACAATGTAATTCACTCTGCGCTCCCGAGTTACAAAGGGGTTTTTTTTTTATGTCGGCCAACGAAATTTCACTGGTAGCAAAGACAATTTTTAAATAGAGCACTTTTTTGGGGTAATTTATGGGATCACATCTCACGAATTGGGGGGGGGGGGGGGGGCATACAATGGAAACAAAACACTTAAACACTTAGGGGCCACAGGAAGTGGTAATTAGGAAGGTGGGGGGAGGGGTGGGGGGAATGGTTGAGCATGACAAAATGTCAACTTTGGAAGATTTTATATTATGTAATGTTTACTACGTATCGTAAACTAGGGTTATATGACTGTATTTTTTATCTTAGGCCGTTAACCATCGCACAATAATATAATTTATAAGTACTTACTCCGCCATGTGAACTTACTGCGCACACATCCACCAATACTTATTCCCAAGTTACTTCCTCACAAGCGATGACTCTCTATTTACAGTTAGGTACTTCAAATTGGCTTCACTTTGATTCATCCGTACACCTGGACTCTACAACCTGACACGTGTCTCACACAAGTTCCATTAACTAAACTACAATATCTGCTTCGTTTTCAAGAAGTGAACTTTACTATCATCCCATTCATGCTCAGACTAGTTCCTTTCTTCTGGTACATTTTGCAACTTTCCACAAACACCTGATTAGCTAAGGACCTTAAAATTGAATGTCATTAGTTCCATCTGACTATATTCTCTCTGTTAACTCAGCTACTCTACAAGTTTCTCACCATCAGCCTTTCTCTCTCTCTCATCAATCACCAACCACCTATCAGTTATCCATCATTAAGTCATGTGTTTTTTTTATAAACCATGCCTTATAATCTTCTCATCTTTTGTTATAACAGATAGCATCTGTTGACAGAGACCATGTTAACTCTAGCACAAACTTACAGATAGCATCTGTTGACAGAGACCATGTTAACTCTGACACAAACTTACAGATAGCATCTGTTGACAGAGACCATGTTAACTCTAACACAAACTTACAGATAGCATCTGTTGACAGAGTTGACAAAGAACATGGTCTTGCCCCTGATTAAGTTGAGCTTGAGCAGAGCTGCAGTCAGAGCAAATTTGTCCCTGTCCTCACATCTGAAAGGAAACAGGGCAATAGTTCAACAATTGATTGGAAACTACAATATAACCAGGCCAATAGTTCAACAATTGAAACTACAATATAACCAGGGCAATAGTTCAACAATTGAAACTACAATATACCCAGGGCAGTAGTTCAACAATTGAAACTACAATATAACCAGGGCAACAGTTTAACAATTGCCTGGAAACTACAATATAACCAGGCCAATAGTTTAACAATTGAAACTACAATATAACCAGGCCAATAGTTTAACAATTGAAACTACAATATAACCAGGGCAATAGTTTAACAATTGAAACTACAATATAACCAGGGCAATAGTTCAACAATTGAAACTACAATATACCCAGGGCAATAGTTCAACAATTGAAACTACAATATAACCAGGGCAATAGTTCAACAATTGAAACTACAATATAACCAGGGCAATAGTTCAACAATTGAAACTACAATATAACCAGCCAATAGTTCAACAATTGAAACTACAATATAACCAGGCCAAAAGTTCAACAATTGAAACTACAATATAACCAGGGCAATAGAAATTACAATATAGCCAGGGCAGTAAACAACAAAAAGTACAATATGCATCAGCATATAGACTAGGCTAGAACAGATCACATAATGGTAGATAGAGATATAACCTGGGTCAGATAGTTCAGTAGTTACCCCTAAGTTAAGTAGGTGATAGCAGTAACACAATTATAACACAGACACAGAAGCAAGTTTTGGGTATGGACAAGTGTAGCTCTTATTGGAAAGGTGGGGGAATAAATGTCAACTTGACTTGGCTGTCATTTGTCCAGAAATTATGCTGATAAACAAACTCAGGGCAGGTTAAGTTTATGATAGTGATGTCACTCTTATGGTTCATGTTATATTATTTTTAAACTCAGAAGTTAACTAAATGTCAAGATGTAGCCTTGTTTTTGTAAACTTTGATACATAAGTAATCTAGAGTTGAAGTTTGCATTCAACAATTGGCTGAAAGTTCACTAGGCAGCAATTAAGCCAATAAATTATGCAAATGAGACAGATATTTAACCTCATACATTAGCAGAATTAGAGAGTATAGAATGATTTGAAGAACATTAGAGCAACCTCCATAAACACAGAGGGAGAGAAACACCTAGAGTTGGAAATATAGAGTTAGAGAACCAGATGAATAAAGTAATAAGTTAGATAGAGAGAGAGAGAAATTAACTAGTGAACATCAAGTTAGAGAGAGAGAGAGAGATTAACTAGTGAACATCAAGTTAGAGAGAGAATTAACTAGTGAACATCAAGTTAGAGAGAGAGAGAGAGATTAACTAGTGAACATCAAGTTAGAGAGAGAAATTAACTAGTGAACATCAAGTTAGAGAGAGAGAGAGAGATTAACTAGTGAACATCAAGTTAGAGAGAGAGATTAACTAGTGAACATCAAGTTAGAAAGAGAGAGAGAAATTAACTAGTGAACATCAAGTTAGAGAGAGAGAGAGAAATTAACTAGTGAACATCAAGTTAGAGAGAAATTAACTAGTGAACATCAAGTTAGAGAGAGATTAACTAGTGAACATCAAGTTAGAGAGAGATTAACTAGTGAACATCAAGTTAGAGAGATTAACTAGTGAACATCAAGTTAGAGAAAGATTAACTAGTGAACATCAAGTTAGAGAAAGATTAACTAGTGAACATCAAGTTAGAGAGAGAGAGATTAACTAGTGAACGTCAAGTTAGAGAGAGAGAGATTAACTAGTGAACATCAAGTTAGATAGAGAGAGATTAATTAACTAGTGAACATCAAGTTAGACCAGACAATGTTTAGTTGAGAAGTGTTTCAAGCTAGATTCAGAAGTTTTGTGCTCCAGAAAGCAACAGTAAGTAGATTTAGAATAGCATTGAAGAAGTCAAGACATAGATGGGGAGAAAGCAAAAGGCATAGATTACCTTGTTGAGTTTGAAATGAGACTTATTTCAAGGCATTATCATGTGATGTCAGAGCTGTGCTTTATATGATGTTGTACCAGAAAAGGGAGATAAGAGCTGTGGTGATGTTGTACCAGAAAAGGGAGATAAGAGCTGTGGTGATGTTGTACCAGAAAAGGGAGATAAGAGCTGTGGTGATGTTGTACCAGAAAAGGGAGATAAGAGCTGTGCTGATGTTGTTCCAGAAAAGGGAGATAAGAGCTGTGGTGATGTTGTACCAGAAAAGGGAGATAAGAGCTGTGGTGATGTTGTACCAGAAAATGGAGATAAGAGCTGTGGTGATGTTGTACCAGAAAAGGGAGATAAGAGCTGTGCTGATGTTGTTCCAGAAAAGGGAGATAAGAGCTGTGCTGATGTACCAGAAAAGGGAGATAAGAGCTGTGCTGATGTGATGTTGCAGCCATGTTGACAACATTAGGCACTCACTTTATGTGGTATTGGTTGAGCTGTGAACTTTCTGGTAACTGAGATTCCTCAAGCTTCAAGATGACCTGAAATAAAATAGAATAAGTTTTGATGACAATTTATGATAGGACATAACACAACAGGACTGTGACTAGACATAACACAACAGGACTGTGACTAGACATAACACAACAGGACTGGTACAACCTCACATTTGTTACCTGCTGACACATAGTAAAGGTAGACACCCCCCCCCCCCCACAAACACACATCCTGTTTCCACATGAGATGTACCTACATGTGCAACTGTCATAGGCTAAGTTCACTGGTATGTTAGGCTAAGTTCACAGCTATGTTAGGCTAAGTTCACAGCTATGTTAGGCTAAGTTCACAGCTATGTTAGGCTAAGTTCACAGCTATGTTAGGCTAAGTTCACAGCTATGTTAGGCTAAGTTCACTGGTATGTTAGGCTAAGTTCACTGCTATGTTAGGCTAAGTTCACTGGTATGTTAGGCTAAGTTCACTGCTATGTTAGGCTAAGTTCACTGGTATGTTAGGCTAAGTTCACTGGTATGAAAGGATAAATTAACAAGTTCACTGGTATAATAGGCACTTACAGCGTTGTGGAGGACCAGCTTTTTGAGGCTGTTCACATCATCACCCAATGTAGCAGACATCATGAAGGCTTGGTATATCTTGGGGAAGTTCCTGGCAGATAAATACAAATATATATAACCAAGCAGATTACACCTACAAGGCTTGGTATATCTTGGGGAAGTTCCAGGCAGAAAAATACAAATACATATAACCCAGCAGATTACACCTACAAGGCTTGGTATATCTTGGGGAAGTTCCTGGCAGATAAATACAAATACATATAACCCAGCAGGTTACACCTACAAGGCTTGGTATATCTTGGGGAAGTTCCTGGCAGATAAATACAAATACATATAACCCAGCAGGTTACACCTACAAGGCTTGGTATATCTTGGGGAAGTTCCTGGCAGATAAATACAAATATATATAACCAAGCAGATTACACCTACAAGGCTTGGTATATCTTGGGGAAGTTCCTGGCAGATAAATACAATATATATAACCAAGCAGATTACACCTACAAGGCTTGGTATATCTTGGGAAGTTCCTGGCAGATAAATACAAATATATATAACCAAGCAGATTACACCTACAAGGCTTGGTATATCTTGGGGAAGTTCCTGGCAGATAAATACAAATACATATAACCCAGCAGTTTACACCTACAAGGCTTGGTATATCTTGGGGAAGTTCCTGGCAGATAAATACAAATATATATAACCAAGAAGATTACACCTACAAGGCTTGGTATATCTTGGGGAAGTTCCTGGCAGATAAATACAAATACGTATAACCCAGCAGGTTACACCTACAAGGCTTGGTATATCTTGGGGAAGTTCCTGGCAGATAAATACAAATATATATAACCAAGCAGATTACACCTACAAGGCTTGGTATATCTTGGGGAAGTTCCTGGCAGATAAATACAAATATATATAACCAAGCAGATTACACCTACAAGGCTTGGTATATCTTGGGAAGTTCCTGGCAGATAAATACAAATATATATAACCAAGCAGATTACACCTACAAGGCTTGGTATATCTTGGGGAAGTTCCTGGCAGATAAATACAAATATATATAACCAAGCAGATTACACCTACAAGGCTTGGTATATCTTGGGAAGTTCCTGGCAGATAAATACAAATATATATAACCAAGCAGATTACACCTACAAGGCTTGGTATATCTTGGGGAAGTTCCTGGCAGATAAATACAAATATATATAACCAAGCAGATTACACCTACAAGGCTTGGTATATCTTGGGGAAGTTCCTGGCAGATAAATACAAATACATATAACCCAGCAGGTTACACCTACAAGGCTTGGTATATCTTGGGGAAGTTCCTGGCAGATAAATACAAATACATATAACCCAGCAGGTTACACCTACAAGGCTTGGTATATCTTGGGGAAGTTCCTGGCAGATAAATACAAATACATATAACCCAGCAGGTTACACCTACAAGGCTTGGTATATCTTAGTGAAGTTCCTGGCAGATAAATACAAATACATATAACCCTATACATATATTTGAAACAAAAAATTTGAACAAAGGAGATCACTCACCCAAGCAGCTCTTTGACATCTGCCTCATAACCAAAGGAAAACACCAGGTCAGCCTCATCAACCACGAGCATCTCTAAAGAGTTCTTCACGTCCACATTCCCAGCCCTGACGTGAGCCAGCAGGCGACTTGGCGTGGCCACAATAATGTCTGGTCTCTCCAACAACAACGGCCTGAAATTGACAACCAGTGAATAAATCATGAATTATTTCTTGTGAAAATGGAATATTTGAGAAACATAAAACAAGCATCCACATCTCATTTAGTGGGGGTGGTCTAGACTCACATGCACTCACTCAGTAGCACGGTCCAGAACTCCACTGGCCAACTCCAGTCAATCAGCTCTTCGGCATGTGGATACCATGAAGCTAATTTTAAACAAAATTAGTTAAATAAAAACAGCCGCTACATTATACTCAAATGTGACATTTAAAATGAGAAGTAATGAGAAGTCTCAAAGGAAACAAGTGACAGAAAATCTTGACTTAGAAATTTGTGATAGAAGGTAATGTGAACATCAGTTCATCCACTGGATTAAAAAAAAAATGAATTAAATGTTTTGGCCTTTCAGCTTCCTATAGGTAGCAAGGTCAAAGGGAGTCTGGGTCACGACCTTAAGTGTTGGCCTCTGGTAGTATTCTGGGCCAGAAAGTTGACAAAGTTCCTGACAAAGTTTTCTCAAGGAAATGTTCAGGTATTTTGAATGCTTTCAACTAACTACAACCAAGATATTCCACAAGAACACCAAAGTCAGACCCCAGCACAACAATATTTCCAATGTAATAGTTGTAACAGCTTTGTTTTCATCAAAAACTAAAAAGAAAAGAATTGCCAAAATATCAATATTAGTATACAATCTACAAATGATTTTCTTCCCACATGGTCAACAAGAATGTCGTTCTCTGCACTATTGAGTGGACTAATCTACATGAAAAGTCTCAAAGAAAAAGTCATCAATAATGAAACAAGTATCAATGCTTCATAAGTATGGATATATCCTTTCAGTTCACTTCCTGTTGCTATAACTGCTTGTTTAGATAGCACAGTGAGCAGAACAGAAATCCATGGGAAACTCCTGCCAGTGTGCTGTGTTTCATGTATCACACATGGACACTGGTGTTATGAGGATAGACTGAAGAGAAACAAGGACATGTTTTTGGTTTTAATGAAGTCGAATGTTGAAAGTGTGTAACACATAACCTAAGAGTTAGCCATTATTACAGGCTAAATGTTGAAAGTGTGTAACACATAACCTAAGAGTTAGCCATTATTACAGGCTAAATGTTGAAAGTGTGTAACACATAACCTAAGAGTTAACCAGTATTACAGGCTAAATGTTGAAAGTGTGCAACACATAACCTAAGAGTTAGCCAGCATTACAGGCTAAATGTTGAAAGTGTGCAACACATAACCTAAGAGTTAACCAGTATTACAGGCTAAATGTTGAAAGTGTGCAACACATAACCTAAGAATTAATTAAACAAAGCAAAGACCAACTATAGAACAATGAATGAGGTTTTATTCTAATCTACAAGTGTATAGAGAAGCTACCCACATAAGCTGTACTATTCTACAAACATACATCAACCCAAGAACACATATGTGATCATCTATATAGTGAACTACGTCCTATATTTGGTTTGTAATCAAATGTACCTTTGTGAAGCCAAAGGCACCTGAGGTGATATATCCATGCATTTGATATCTCGAGAGCATCCTGCTGTCAATTCCTGGAGAGATATTCACATGATAGTAAAATATATTAACATGAGGGTAAAATATATTAACATGAGGGTAAAATATATTAACATGAGGGTAAAATATATTAACATGAGGGTAAAATATATTAACATGAGGTAAAGGATATTAACATGAGGGTAAAAGATATTAACATGAGGGTAAAAGATATTAACATGATGGTAAAAGATATTAACATGAGGGTAAAAGATATTAACATGAAGGTAAAAGATATTAACATGAGGGTAAAAGATATTAACATGAGGGTAAAAGATATTCACATGAGGGTAAAAGATATTTACATGATGGTAAAAGATATTTACATGATGGTAAAAGATATTAACATGATGGTAAAAGATATTAACATGAGGGTAAAAGATATTAACATGAAGGTAAAAGATATTCACATGAAGGTAAAAGATATTCACATGAGGGTAAAAGATATTAACATGAGGGTAAAAGATATTAACATGAGGGTAAAAGATATTAACATGAAGGTAAAAGATATTAACATGATGGTAAAAGATATTAACATGATGGTAAAAGATATTCACATGAGGGTAAAAGATATTCACATGAGGGTAAAAGATATTCACATGAGGGTAAAAGATATTCACATGATGGTAAAAGATATTTACATGATGGTAAAAGATATTTACATGATGGTAAAAGATATTTACATGATGGTAAAAGATATTTACATGATGGTAAAAGATATTTACATGATGGTAAAAGATATTTACATGATGGTAAAAGATATTAACATGATGGTAAAAGATATTTACATGATGGTAAAAGATATTTACATGATGGTAAAAGATATTAACATGAGGGTAAAAGATATTAACATGAAGGTAAAAGATATTAACATGAGGGTAAACGATATTAACATGAAGGTAAAAGATATTAACATGATGGTAAAAGATATTAACATGAGGGTAAAAGATATTAACATGAAGGTAAAAGATATTAACATGAGGGTAAAAGATATTCACATGAGGGTAAAAGATATTAACATGAAGGTAAAAGATATTAACATGAAGGTAAAAGATATTAACATGAAGGTAAAAGATATTAACATGAGGGTAAAAGATATTAACATGAGGGTAAAAGATATTAACATGATGGTAAAAGATATTAACATGAGGGTAAAAGATATTAACATGAAGGTAAAAGATATTAACATGAGGGTAAAAGATATTCACATGAAGGTAAAAGATATTAACATGAAGGTAAAAGATATTAACATGAGGGTAAAAGATATTAACATGAAGGTAAAAGATATTAACATGAAGGTAAAAGATATTAACATGAGGGTAAAAGATATTTACATGAAGGTAAAAGATATTCACATGAAGGTAAAAGATATTAACATGATGGTAAAAGATATTAACATGATGGTAAAAGATATTAACATGAGGGTAAAAGATATTCACATGAAGGTAAAAGATATTTAAATGATGGTAAAAGATATTTACATGATGGTAAAAGATATTAACATGAGGGTAAAATATATTAACATGATGGTAAAAGATATTAACATGAGGGTAAAAGATATTAACATGATGGTAAAAGATATTCACATGAAGGTAAAAGATATTCACATGAGGGTAAAAGATATTCACATGAAGGTAAAAGATATTCACATGATGGTAAAAGATATTTACATGATGGTAAAAGATATTTACATGATGGTAAAAGATATTTACATGAAGGTAAAAGATATTTACATGATGGTAAAAGATATTTACATGATGGTAAAAGATATTTACATGATGGTAAAAGATATTAACATGATGGTAAAAGATATTTACATGATGGTAAAAGATATTTACATGAAGGTAAAAGATATTTACATGATGGTAAAAGATATTTACATGATGGTAAAAGATATTTACATGAGGGTAAAAGATATTTACATGAAGGTAAAAGATATTTACATGATGGTAAAAGATATTTACATGATGGTAAAAGATATTAACATGATGGTAAAAGATATTTACATGATGGTAAAAGATATTTACATGAGGGTAAAAGATATTTACATGAAGGTAAAAGATATTTACATGATGGTAAAAGATATTTACATGATGGTAAAAGATATTAACATGATGGTAAAAGATATTTACATGATGGTAAAAGATATTTACATGATGGTAAAAGATATTTACATGATGGTAAAAGATATTTACATGATGGTAAAAGATATTTACATGATGGTAAAAGATATTTCTATCTATCTATCTATTGACCTTTCGAGCCGTAACCGGCCCATAGGGCGTAGACCAAGATACACCTTCTCCTATATGGATTTTTTGTTCTAGCAGTTTTCTTTTAAAGATATTTTATCAAATCTCGCCATCTGTCTCTGTTCTGTGCAAGCAGTTCTATCTCATTGAGGGAGCCGACTCCTGCTGCTCTTGCCTCTCTCATCAATGTTCTTCTCAGTGTCTCCCTGGGTCTTCCTCTTTTTCTTTTACCTGTTGTTTCCCATATGAGGGCTTGCTTTGCTATTCGGTTATTATCTCTTCTCATCACATGTCCAACGTATGACCATCGTCTTTTCTTTATTACTGAAGATATTAGTGGTTGATTGGCGATTTCTCTAATTTCCTCATTTGTTTTGAATTCGTTCCATGCTATACCAAGTATTTTCCTTAGACATTTATTTTCGAATGCGTTCAACTTTGTTTCTATATCTCTTGTTGTTTTCCAGCTTTCACACGCATACGTAAGGGTTGATAGTACATTTGATTTGAATAGCCTAAGTTTTGTGTTTGTGCTGATAAGTTTTGATTTCCACAACTTTTCAAGGCTTCTGAAAGACATTGCTGCTTTAGCTATTCTGATTTAATTTCTTTGCTCGTATCCCCTTCTCGATCAATGTGACTTCCAAGATAGATAAAGTGATCGATCTCTTCTACTGGTTTGTTTTCCATGTATATTTTGTCACCTGTTGGAATTAAACTAGTCATGACTTTAGTCTTTTCATGATTGATCTCAAGCCCAATTTTGCTGGCTATTGATGATAGTTCATTTGTGTTTTCCTGCATCGTTTTTATCTGACTGCTGATGAGAACTATGTCATCAGCAAAGTCGAGGTCCTCCAAATGGTCTCCTTGTATCCATTCGATGCCTTTATTACCAGTGCAGCATTTCTTCATTATGAAGTCCATAACAATTCCAAATAACAAGGGCGATAAAATACATCCTTGTTTAACCCCAGTTTCTATTGGGAAACATTCGCTCAGTCCTTCCTCTGTTCGAACTGCACATGTGTAACCATCATACATGTCTTTGATAATATTTATGATTTTTGATGGTAAACCATATTGCTTCAGAATTTTCCACAAAGAATCTCTATGAATACTATCAAATGCTTTTTTGAAGTCGATGAAGTTAAGTACAAAAGGTTTTTGCTTTTCAATGTGTTCCTCCAATATAAGTCGTAGAGTGAAAATGTGGTCAATACAGCTTCTCCCTTTTCTAAACCCAGCCTGTTCTTCACGCATTACTGTATCTATTGAATCCTGTATTCTATTTAGGATGATTTTGCAGAATAACTTTGAGGCAACTGACAAAAGTGTCACGCCTCTCCAGTTGTTACAATCTCTAAGATTGCCCTTTTTTGGGATCTTAACAATGATTCCTTTTTTCCATTTATGAGGCGTCTTCTCTGTTTTCCAAATGATGTTGAACATTTTTTGGAGATGTATTAGATTATGGCTATCAATTGCCTTGAGGATCTCAGCTGTTAACTTATCCTCTCCAGCAGCCTTGTTATTGGTCATAAGCTTTAAGTGGTTTCTATTTCACTCAAGGTGAAGTCATCTAAATTTACATTTAATTCTGCTGCTGGTGTTTCAGTTTCAAAATCTATTAAACTGTGGGGTAGTGGACGGTTAAGAATTTCTTTGAAGTGTTCCGCCCAACGGGCTTTTATGTCTGCGCTTGTTGTTAGCATTGATCCAGATTTGTCTAGAATTGGTGTTCCACTGGATGTATAGGTGTTTGTCAGCATCTTTTGCACAGTATAAAGAGTTCTGCTGTCTCCTGTAATTGCAGCTGTCTCTGCTTTCTCTGCCAAATTGTCTATATAAGCTCTTGTATCTCTTCTTGCTGAACTTTTCACTTTGTTGTCTAATTCTTTGTATGTTGCTTTTGCCAGAACCTTTCCAAGATCTGTCTTTACATTAGTCATGGCTCTCTTCGCTTCTCTTCTTTCTTTGATGTATTTCCACGTGGTGTCTGAGATCCAAGCTCGTTTTTCCATTTTCTTCAGTCCAGCACTTGCTTCTGCTGCTGTCATTAGTATTTTGCTCTGTGAGTCCCACATCTCATTGATATCTAAGTCCATTTCACCGAGTGCTGTATAACAATTAATTAGCTCTATGTTAAACTTTTCCTTTATGGCTTCATCTTTCAGTTTATGACTATCAATTTTATGTGTAATTGACCTCTTCTGTTGGTTTCTAAATTTTAATCTTATTTTCCCAATGCACAGGTTGTGGTCACTATTAACATCAGCACCTCTGTAAGCTCTTACATCTATTAATGATGATCTGAATTGTTGTTTAATACATAGGTGGTCAATTTGATTGGAGGTTCTATCATCAGGAGATATCCATGTTGTTTTGTGAATATTTTTGTGTGGAAATAATGTCCCACCTATAACTAAATTTTCTATTAAACATAATTCTATTAATGCTAATTTACACATTCTGTATCAGGTCTACGTTTCATTAACAACATCGTTTTTACGATAGCGGCTTGTTAAACCTCTGATCAACGGTTATATACCAAGCCGGAGAAAAGATATTTACATGATGGTAAAAGATATTTACATGAGGGTAAAAGATATTCACATGATGGTAAAAGATATTTACATGAGGGTAAAAGATATTCACATGAGGGTAAAAGATATTCACATGAGGGTAAAAGATATTCACATGAGGGTAAAAGATATTCACATGAGGGTAAAAGATATTCACATGAGTGTAAAAGATATTTACATGAGGGTAAAAGATATTTACATGAGGGTAAAAGATATTCACATGAGGGTAAAAGATATTCACATGAGGGTAAAAGATATTCACATGAGGGTAAAAGATATTCACATGAGGGTAAAAGATATTCACATGAGGGTAAAAGATATTTACATGAGGGTAAAAGATATTCACATGAGGGTAAAAGATATTCACATGAGGGTAAAAGATATTTACGTGCTGGTAAGAAATTCAATAGCCAGCAAAATTGGGCTTGAGATCAATCATGAAAAGACTAAAGTCATGAAAAGCTTAATTCCAACAGACGACAGAATATACATGGAAAACAAACCAGTGGAAGAGATTGATCACTTTATCTATCTTGGAAATCACATTGATCAGGAAGGGGATACAAGTAAAGAAATTAGAATCAGAATAGCTAAAGCAGCAATGTCTTTCAGAAGCCTTGAAAAGTTGTGGAATCAAAACTCATCAGCACAAACACAAAACTTAGATTATTCAAATCAAACATACTTTCAACCCTTACATACACATGTGAGAGCTGGAAAACAACAAGAGACATAGAAACAAAGTTGAACGCATTTGAAAATAAATGTCTAAGGAAAATACTTGGTATAGCATGGAACAAATTCAAAACAACGAAGAAATTAGAGAAATCGCCAATCAACCACTAATATCTTCAGTAATCAAGAAAAGTCAATGGTCATATGTTGGATATGTGATGAGGAGAGATAATAACTGAATAGCAAAGCAAGCCCTCATATGGGAAACAACAGGTAAGAGAAAAGAGGCCGACCAAGAGAGACACTGAGAAGAACATTGATGAGAGAGGCCAGAGCAACAGGAATCGGTTCTCTCAATGAGATAGAGCTGCTTGCACAGAACAGAGACAAATGGTGAGATTTGATAAAATATCTTTAAAAGAATTGAAAACTGCTAGAACAAAAATTTAGATAAGAGAAGGAGTATCTTGGTCTACGCCCTATGAGCCAGCTATGGCTCTAAAGGTCAATAGATGGATGGATAGATAGATAGATAGAAGTTATTCAAATGATGGTAAAAGATATGCACATGAAGGTAAAAGATATTAACATGATGGTAAAAGATATTAACATGATGGTAAAAGATATTAACATGAGGGTAAAAGATATTCACATGAAGGTAAAAGATATTTACATGATGGTAAAAGATATTTACATGATGGTAAAAGATATTAACATGAGGGTAAAATATATTAACATGATGGTAAAAGATATTAACATGAGGGTAAAAGATATTAACATGATGGTAAAAGATATTCACATGAAGGTAAAAGATATTCACATGAGGGTAAAAGATATTCACATGAAGGTAAAAGATATTCACATGATGGTAAAAGATATTTACATGATGGTAAAAGATATTTACATGATGGTAAAAGATATTTACATGAAGGTAAAAGATATTTACATGATGGTAAAAGATATTTACATGATGGTAAAAGATATTTACATGATGGTAAAAGATATTAACATGATGGTAAAAGATATTTACATGATGGTAAAAGATATTTACATGAAGGTAAAAGATATTTACATGATGGTAAAAGATATTTACATGATGGTAAAAGATATTTACATGAGGGTAAAAGATATTTACATGAAGGTAAAAGATATTTACATGATGGTAAAAGATATTTACATGATGGTAAAAGATATTAACATGATGGTAAAAGATATTTACATGATGGTAAAAGATATTTACATGAGGGTAAAAGATATTTACATGAAGGTAAAAGATATTTACATGATGGTAAAAGATATTTACATGATGGTAAAAGATATTAACATGATGGTAAAAGATATTTACATGATGGTAAAAGATATTACATGATGGTAAAAGATATTTACATGATGGTAAAAGATATTTACATGATGGTAAAAGATATTTACATGATGGTAAAAGATATTTCTATCTATCTATCTATTGACCTTTCGAGCCGTAACCGGCCCATAGGGCGTAGACCAAGATACACCTTCTCCTATATGATTTTTTGTTCTAGCAGTTTTCTTTTAAAGATATTTTATCAAATCTCGCCATCTGTCTCTGTTCTGTGCAAGCAGTTCTATCTCATTGAGGGAGCCGATTCCTGCTGCTCTTGCCTCTCTCATCAATGTTCTTCTCAGTGTCTCCCTGGGTCTTCCTCTTTTTCTTTTACCTGTTGTTTCCCATATGAGGGCTTGCTTTGCTATTCGGTTATTATCTCTTCTCATCACATGTCCAACGTATGACCATCGTCTTTTCTTTATTACTGAAGATATTAGTGGTTGATTGGCGATTTCTCTAATTTCCTCGTTTGTTTTGAATTCGTTCCATGCTATACCAAGTATTTTCCTTAGACATTTATTTTCGAATGCGTTCAACTTTGTTTCTATATCTCTTGTTGTTTTCCAGCTTTCACACGCATACGTAAGGGTTGATAGTACATTTGATTTGAATAGCCTAAGTTTTGTGTTTGTGCTGATAGTTTTGATTTCCACAACTTTTCAAGGCTTCTGAAAGACATTGCTGCTTTAGCTATTCTGATTCTA
Organism: Megaustenia siamemsis; assembly: GCA_032433765.1. NCBI lineage: Eukaryota > Metazoa > Mollusca > Gastropoda > Stylommatophora > Ariophantidae > Megaustenia > Megaustenia siamemsis. The sequence continues at coordinate 14,120 of JAVIAB010000060.1, read as the reverse complement.
ATTTCTTTGCTCGTATCCCCTTCTCGATCAATGTGACTTCCAAGATAGATAAAGTGATCGATCTCTTCTACTGGTTTGTTTTCCATGTATATTTTGTCACTGTTGGAATTAAACTTTTCATGACTTTAGTCTTTTCATGATTGATCTCAAGCCCAATTTTGCTGGCTATTGATGATAGTTCATTTGTGTTTTCCTGCATCGTTTTTATCTGACTGCTGATGAGAACTATGTCATCAGCAAAGTCGAGGTCCTCCAAATGGTCTCCTTGTATCCATTCGATGCCTTTATTACCAGTGCAGCATTTCTTCATTATGAAGTCCATAACAATTCCAAATAACAAGGGCGATAAAATACATCCTTGTTTAACCCCAGTTTCTATTGGGAAACATTCGCTCAGTCCTTCCTCTGTTCGAACTGCACATGTGTAACCATCATACATGTCTTTGATAATATTTATGATTTTTGATGGTAAACCATATTGCTTCAGAATTTTCCACAAAGAATCTCTATGAATACTATCAAATGCTTTTTTGAAGTCGATGAAGTTAAGTACAAAAGGTTTTTGCTTTTCAATGTGTTCCTCCAATATAAGTCGTAGAGTGAAAATGTGGTCAATACAGCTTCTCCCTTTTCTAAACCCAGCCTGTTCTTCACGCATTACTGTATCTATTGAATCCTTATTCTATTTAGGATGATTTTGCAGAATAACTTTGAGGCAACTGACAAAAGTGTCACGCCTCTCCAGTTGTTACAATCTCTAAGATTGCCCTTTTTTGGGATCTTAACAATGATTCCTTTTTTCCATTTATGAGGCGTCTTCTCTGTTTTCCAAATGATGTTGAACATTTTTTGGAGATGTATTAGATTATGGCTATCAATTGCCTTGAGGATCTCAGCTGTTAACTTATCCTCTCCAGCAGCCTTGTTATTGGTCATAAGCTTTAAGGTGGTTTCTATTTCACTCAAGGTGAAGTCATCTAAATTTACATTTAATTCTGCTGCTGGTGTTTCAGTTTCAAAATCTATTAAACTGTGGGGTAGTGGACGGTTAAGAATTTCTTTGAAGTGTTCCGCCCAACGGGCTTTTATGTCTGCGCTTGTTGTTAGCATTGATCCAGATTTGTCTAGAATTGGTGTTCCACTGGATGTATAGGTGTTTGTCAGCATCTTTTGCACAGTATAAAGAGTTCTGCTGTCTCCTGTAATTGCAGCTGTCTCTGCTTTCTCTGCCAAATTGTCTATATAAGCTCTTGTATCTCTTCTTGCTGAACTTTTCACTTTGTTGTCTAATTCTTTGTATGTTGCTTTTGCCAGAACCTTTCCAAGATCTGTCTTTACATTAGTCATGGCTCTCTTCGCTTCTCTTCTTTCTTTGATGTATTTCCACGTGGTGTCTGAGATCCAAGCTCGTTTTTCCATTTTCTTCAGTCCAGCACTTGCTTCTGCTGCTGTCATTAGTATTTTGCTCTGTGAGTCCCACATCTCATTGATATCTAAGTCATTTCACCGAGTGCTGTATAACAATTACTTAGCTCTATGTTAAACTTTTCCTTTATGGCTTCATCTTTCAGTTTATGACTATCAATTTTATGTGTAATTGACCTCTTCTGTTGGTTTCTAAATTTTAATCTTATTTTCCCAATGCACAGGTTGTGGTCACTATTAACATCAGCACCTCTGTAAGCTCTTACATCTATTAATGATGATCTGAATTGTTGTTTAATACATAGGTGGTCAATTTGATTGGAGGTTCTATCATCAGGAGATATCCATGTTGTTTTGTGAATATTTTTGTGTGGAAATAATGTCCCACCTATAACTAAATTTTCTATTAAACATAATTCTATTAATGCTAATTTACACATTCTGTATCAGGTCTACGTTTCATTAACAACATCGTTTTTACGATAGCGGCTTGTTAAACCTCTGATCAACGGTTATATACCAAGCCGGAGAAAAGATATTTACATGATGGTAAAAGATATTTACATGAGGGTAAAAGATATTCACATGATGGTAAAAGATATTTACATGAGGGTAAAAGATATTCACATGAGGGTAAAAGATATTCACATGAGGGTAAAAGATATTCACATGAGGGTAAAAGATATTCACATGAGGGTAAAAGATATTCACATGAGTGTAAAAGATATTTACATGAGGGTAAAAGATATTTACATGAGGGTAAAAGATATTCACATGAGGGTAAAAGATATTCACATGAGGGTAAAAGATATTCACATGAGGGTAAAAGATATTCACATGAGGGTAAAAGATATTCACATGAGGGTAAAAGATATTTACATGAGGGTAAAAGATATTCACATGAGGGTAAAAGATATTCACATGAGGGTAAAAGATATTTACGTGCTGGTAAGAAATTCAATAGCCAGCAAAATTGGGCTTGAGATCAATCATGAAAAGACTAAAGTCATGAAAAGCTTAATTCCAACAGACGACAGAATATACATGGAAAACAAACCAGTGGAAGAGATTGATCACTTTATCTATCTTGGAAATCACATTGATCAGGAAGGGGATACAAGTAAAGAAATTAGAATCAGAATAGCTAAAGCAGCAATGTCTTTCAGAAGCCTTGAAAAGTTGTGGAATCAAAACTCATCAGCACAAACACAAAACTTAGATTATTCAAATCAAACATACTTTCAACCCTTACATACACATGTGAGAGCTGGAAAACAACAAGAGACATAGAAACAAAGTTGAACGCATTTGAAAATAAATGTCTAAGGAAAATACTTGGTATAGCATGGAACAAATTCAAAACAAACGAAGAAATTAGAGAAATCGCCAATCAACCACTAATATCTTCAGTAATCAAGAAAAGTCAATGGTCATATGTTGGATATGTGATGAGGAGAGATAATAACTGAATAGCAAAGCAAGCCCTCATATGGGAAACAACAGGTAAGAGAAAAGAGGCCGACCAAGAGAGACACTGAGAAGAACATTGATGAGAGAGGCCAGAGCAACAGGAATCGGTTCTCTCAATGAGATAGAGCTGCTTGCACAGAACAGAGACAAATGGTGAGATTTGATAAAATATCTTTAAAAGAATTGAAAACTGCTAGAACAAAAATTTAGATAAGAGAAGGAGTATCTTGGTCTACGCCCTATGAGCCAGCTATGGCTCTAAAGGTCAATAGATGGATGGATAGATAGATAGATAGAAGTTATTCAAATGATGGTAAAAGATATGCACATGAAGGTAAAAGATATTCACACAAATGGTAACAGATGTTTACATGGAAGTAAAAGATATTAATAGTATTAGATGAGGGAGGTAAAGAATAGTGACACTGTGACCTTCCAGGTATGTTGTAAGAGGCGACTAAGGAGGTTGATCGATGGCTTGACAAGCTGCCATTGTAAAAAGTATTGTTATGGAAACAGCGCCATAGATTTTAGAGCAGTGATCTCTGCAATATGTGCCATTTTGGCACGCAAGGTTTCTGTTTTTGAGATTGTGGTTCTGTCCTATGTGCCGTCTGCGGCTCGAAAGGACAATAGATAGATAGATAGAAAAGATATTCACAAAATGAAAACATATATTCACATAATGGTAGCAGATATTCACAAGAGAGTAAAAGATATTCACATGAGAGTAAAAGATATTCACATGAAGTTAAAGATATTCACACAATGGTAGCAGATATTCACACAAATGGTAAGATACACTACACATGGAACAATGATAGGTTAACAGCAAAGCTCAATTATGGACTAATAAACCTTCATTTATAAAGGTGACCTTTCATTAACTTTTCACGCCTAAGTTTCATGAACACAGTCCCAACAACAACCCGTACCTGTATGTTCTTGTAGGTCTGGTTGCACAACTCTTTAGACGGTGTCAGAATGATTGACCGTATAGCTTGTTCCGTTGCTGTCTGTCACGACACAGAAATACACCAAAAGTAAACCATGCAACATTTGATGGACAGGACAATTAGAACTCCATCAGTCTACTACAAAGAGTGGCTATTTGAGCCTCTGTGGCTGAGTGGTTAATGTGCTTGATTGCAGATTAAAAGGGCCCATGTTCAATTCTCAGGAGTGGTAGATTTTTGTTTGGACAGTCCAGCCTCTAAAAATTGGTATCAGAAATTTTTTCTGGGAAGTAGAGGCAGCCTGGCATGTACAGACCACATCCAAAAAATGTGGTCATAGAAATGCATGGTTACTAACACCATATTCCCCATACAAGGCACGCAGGGAACCTTTACTTTACTTTTGCAATTAAAACATGAAATCTCATTATGTAATATTACCATTAAATAAGCTGACCAGTCAAGGCCTCTACAGATGCTGGCTTCAAATGATCTTCACTTAAGGTAGAAGATAGAATTTGTCAGAAAGATGATAATTATAGAGGCAAGAATCAGAGACAAAGGTGACATAGACAGATTTAGCAACATGGATGACAATCTGGTACAGCAACAGCTACCTATTGTCAGCACCACAAGGTGATAACCCACAAGTGACACAGGGAAGATGAAAACACCATTACCTTATGCTGAATGGTATAAACGAAGACAATTATAATTAACAAAGAAGTTATAATTTATGCGATAACATCTGTTATAATTTATGAGATTATAACCCGTTATAATTTATGAATCATGAGAAGAGGAAAGTTGGAATACTTGGTTACAACTGGCAAAATAAAAGGAAAGAGAGATTGTGGGCGACAAAGAGAGAAAATACTGGATAGCTTGGTGTCATGGCATGGAAAACAGTCAACAACAGAACTGATACGATGCACTGTAGATAGAAGATTGTGGAGGGACATGATCGCCTACGCCAACTGGTATGGCACATGATGATGATAATCTATGAGGTGACCTCTGTTATAATTTATGAGATAACAATCTGTTATAATCTATGAAGTGACATCTGTTATAATTTATGAGATAACAACCTGTTATAATCTATGAGATGACATGTTATAATCTAAGAGGTGACCTCTGTTATAATTTATGAGATAACAACTTGTTATAATCTATGAAGTGACATCTGTTATAATCTATGAGGTGGCAATTGTTATAATCTAAGAGGTGACAACTGTTATAATCTATGAGATGACATGTTATAATCTAAGAGGTGAGCTCTGTTATAATTTATGAGATAACAACCTGCTATAATCTATGAGGTGGTAACTGTTATAATCTATGAGGTGGTAACTGTTATAATCTATGAGGTGGCAACTGTTATAATCTGTGAGGTGGCAATTGTTATAATCTGTGAGGTGGTAACTGTTATAATCTGTGAGGTGGCATCTGTTATAATCTATGAGGTGGCAACTGTTATAATCTATGAGGTGGCAACTGTTATAATCTATGAGGTGGTAACTGTTATAATCTATGAGGTATATCTATGAGGTGGTAACTGTTATAATCTATGAGGTGGTAACTGTTATAATCTATATGAGTTGATGTTAATCCAAATTTCACAATATGAAATGATAACACAGTTAAAATTTGTCATAAGAAGGAATGCCAATACCTGTTTCAAGTGAAGCAATTTATGTATTACAGCAATAGCATAAGCAGCTGTTTTCCCTGACCCAGTGCGTGCTCTGGCCAATATATCTTTTCCTTTCAGTGCCAGAGGAATAGCTTTCTCCTGGATTGGTGTTGGTTGAGACCAGCCAAGTTTTGATATTGCCTGCAATGAATGAAATAAAATCAATGGATTTATATACTCAATGTTTGTAAATATAAACTCATTAGCAAATTGTGCATTCATGAAATGATTTCTTCTGTTTTTGTTTCATGATTACACTCTTATCATGTCCATAATCCTAGATTCATCATCATCATGTGCCATACTGGTTGGCGTAGGCAATCATGTCCTTTCACAATCTTCTATCTACAGTGCATCGTATCAGTTCTGTTGTTGACTGTTTTCCATGCCATGACACCAAGCTATGCAGTATTTTCTTTCTTTGCCGTCCGCGATCTCTTTTTCCTTTTATTTTGCCAGTTGTAACCAAGTGTTCCAACTTTCCTCTTCTCATGATGTGTCCGAAAAATGTTGATTGTTTCTTTCTGATGTTTTTTAGGAGCTGCCTTTTTGTGTTGGCCTCTTTGAAAACTTCCTCATTGGTCATTTTAGCTGTCCAGGGAACTTTCAACATTCTTCTGAGAAATCCCATCTCTGTGGCCTCTAATTGTATTAAATATCATTTGTCTGTTTAATGTCCATGATTCGCTTCCATAGGTCAGAATTGGTTCTATATAGCACCGATGAACTCTCTTTCTCATTTCTAGACATAGATTTGTTGCATAAGATATTTTTCATCTTCTGAAATGCTATTTTGGCCTGAGCTATTCTGCTTTTTATTTCCGTGGTGCATCTTCCATCCGATGTTATTATTGTGCCCAAGTATTTAACTTGTTGCACTTGTTTCAAATTTGTCCTGTTTATTTTTATGCAGCATGCTGGTGATGATTGTTTCTTCGATATGACCATTACTTCTGTTTTCTTACTATTCAGACTGAGACCTTTCTTGTTGCTTTCTTTACTATTATGTCTTGTAGTTCGTTCTCTGTCTCTGCTATTAAGACTGTGTCATCCGCATATCGCAAATTATTTATGTTGGGACCGTTGACTTAAATTCCTTTTTTGTCTACTATTGATCTCATAATATGTTCACTGTAAAGTGAAAACAAATCTGGCGACAGAACACAGCCTTGTCTGACTCCTTGTTTTATAAGTTGAAATTGTCCTGTTTGGTTGTTAATTCGTATAGCTGCTGTTTGTTGCAGTACATGTTTTTATGATTCGCAGATCCTTGCCATTAATGTTTAATTTCTCCAGCATATTGATTATTTCCACACGCTTTACTTTGTCAAATGCTTTTGTGTAGTCTATAAAGCACATATATAGATCTTTCTTTACCTAGATTACTTGTAAAAATGACTGCATCAAAACACAAATTCTTCCAAATTTGACAGTTTGTGAGGTCAAACATTCCCTCCTCCTCCCTAATTAGCACTTTTGGTGACTCCTGAGTGTTGGATTTGTTTGATGTCGGATTTTCCCCCACTCAAGACACTCAAAAGAGACTGAGTGTGAGTGGACCATGGTGTGTATAGTGAACCGGTGGACTCTGGTCCTGCCTATATCTCCACCCTGCCCAGTTATACTGTTGGGAACTCAGTCACACCCAAGACCAACTTTGCAATAACTGGAGGGACTACATGTAGGTGTGGCCTTGGGCACAGTAGTATCAAATTGAGGCCTAGCACAATCAGAGATGATCCTGTCATTCATTAACTACAGCATCAGGTGTATGACAGACTATGAACGCTTCATTTACCTCTTATGTCATAAGCAAAACACACACACACACCCCCCCCTCCTCCATTTATAACAGATAAGATAACCTGCTGACATTGTAATAGTAGTTATATCATTGTCTTTTATTGTTCAGGTAGTCTTATATATGTCCTTTGACAGATGGTTGCTAGCAAACAATGATAATTTGTCAATAGTTAATCATATATTAGTGTCTAATGCTGGGTGCTGGTTTACTGTATAGCTTCTCTCATGACTGGATCCGCCAATATTGGATTGAAAGATCCACCCACAAAATAAACAGAATGCATTTATGTTGTCTGGCCATATATATGTTGTCTTGTTTCTTTTCACGTGGTTGTTGTTGTTATAGATTCAGTGACCTGTGAGGTGGTGCTCTTTGATCCAATGCCATGTAATAATATCTGCAGGAGTTTCCTTGTAGTTCCATATAAAATCTTTGACTTCAGTGATGATAATCACATAAGATAACATGATGATGATTGTTCATATATTAAAATTAATTGATAATGTGAGTCATATCTGATATTATATATCATGATGATGAGTGTGTGTCAGTCTAAGTCTGTGAATAGTGTGGTATTGGGCATGGACTGATAAATATTGATTAATTAAATTATAGAACATGATAGAAATGATTTTAAATATAATAATATAAAAATAATAATAATATTAACAGACTAATATAAGAATTCCAAAACAGGCTCTTCTATGGAAAACATCAGGATACAGAAAAAGGGGAAAACTTACAGAGACACTGAAAAGAACACATATAAGAGAAGCAAATTTGACAGGCATAGACTCATTAGATAAGATCAAACATCTCGCCCAGAATATAGATGGGTGGTGAAAAACACGTACAAGCCCTATATGTGACGTCTAAAAGCAAGGGAAGAATCAAGAATCAATATAAGTATTATTTTGATAATGATATACAATTTTACATAAGATTAATTACCATTAATTATCATCATCATCAAATACCGGGCCTACTGGCGTAGGTGATCATGTCTCTCCACAACTTTCGATCTCGACAGTTCTTTATCATTTCTGTTGTTGACCTTCTGCCAAGCCATTCTCTTAAGCTGTCTAGTATTTTCTCTCTTTGCTTCCCTCTATCTCTTCGTCCCTCAATTATTTCCAGTTGTTCTCTTCTCATTACATGGTCAAAATATGATGATTGTTTCTTCCTAATATTAGAAATTAGCTCTCTTTTTACTTTGACCTCTTTCAGAACATTTTCATTACTCATCTTAGTTGTCCATGGTATTCTCAACATTCTTCTGTAAAACCACATTTCTACAGACTCCAGTGATTTTCTTGTCTGTTATCCTATTGTCCATGATTCACATACATATTTTAAGACTGGCTCTACATAACATTTTACAACTCTTGTTTCTATTGTCAAAAATGGATTGCATAGTATCTTCCTCATTTTCTGGAAAGCTGCTTTTGCCTGAGCCATTCAGCATCTCACCTCTTTTGTACATCTTCCGTCTGAGGTTAACAAAGTTCCCAAATATTTAAATTCATTTACCTGTTTTAATATTGTTCCACTTGTCTTTATTTTGCACTGAGGTGATGTCTTTTTCTTTGTTGTTACCATTACTTCTGTCTTTTTGCTATAAAGGCTGAGTCCTTTATTTTTGTTTTCTCTCACTATAATGTCCAACATTTCTTGTAATTCATTTTCACTCTTAGCGATTAATACTGTATCATCAGCATACCTTAGATTATTTATATTATGACCACCAATTGTTATTCCAGGCACGCCCCTTATGGATCTTAAAATAATCTCACTATAAATATTAAACAAATCTGGTGACAGCACATAACCTTGTCTAACACCCTGAAACATTCCCAATTGGTTTCCAGTTTTTATGGCCGCTGTTTGTTGCCAGTACATGTTCTTTTATTATTCTTAGATCTTTGCTGTCTACGTTTATGCTTTCTAAAATTTTGATTATTTCTTGGTGCTTTACTTTGTCAAATGCTTTGGTATAATCTATGAAACATAGGTATAGATCTGTTTTCACCTTTATGGCTCTTTCTACTAAAGATCTTATGATATATACAGCATTGCTCGTTCCTTAACCTCCAACAAAACAACACTGTTCATTGCTAATTTCTGGGCTCATTTTGTTTCGTACTCTTCGCATAATGATTCTTAGTAATACCTTAGTCATGTGACTCATAAGGCTTATTGTGCGATATTCATCGCATTCAATCACACCAGATTTCTTTGGTAGGGCTATGAATATTGATTTGAGCAGGTCGTCTGGTATATATCCGCTGTTGTAGATATAATTCAATATTTTTGTTATTATTTCTATTCCAAAATCACCCATGGCTTCAATCTCTTCTTTAGTTATATTATCTGGTCCAGGAGCTTTGCCTGCTTTCATATTGCGCAAGGCATTTTCCACTTCTTCTCTGAGTATTCCTGGTCCTTCTCCATTATCCTTAATATTTAGTTCTGTTTGTTCATCATTATAAAGATCTTTAATGTATTCTGTCCATCGTTCCCTTATGTTTTCTTGTTCAATCAACAGTTCTCCTTCTTTTGATCTTAGACATCCAGTTTTTGATTGCGTTTTTCTTCCTGTTAATTCTTCAATTTGTTTGTATATAGCTTTAGCATCTCCTTTTTGTTGCATTTCAATCTCTTTGCATCTCTCTTTTAGCCATGCTTCTTTTGCTTCATTGCATTTTATTTCAATTTCTTTATTTAATCTCTTATACTCATCTTTATTTCTTCTTCTTGTATCCATTAGATGCAAAATGTCATCTATCATCCATTTTTTTCTTGAATTTGTCCTCACTGGTGGTATGAGCTCTTTTGATGTTTGTTGCAATGATTCTTTCAGCATTTCCCACTGTTCATCAATGCTTTGTATCTTCTCTATTGCATTGTACCGATTCTGAATTGTGATTTTATATTCATCTTGCAGCTTCTTGTCTGATTTGAGTAAACCTAAATTTAACTTGATGTTAATTGAGGCTCGTTTTGTTGTTTTTAATTTTACTCTAAGCTTTCCCACAACTGGTACATGATCACTATTGCAATCTGCCCCTGGTCTAGTTTTCACACACACCAGACTGTTTCCAAATCTATTGTTTATCATTATATAATCAATATGATTATGTGCGTTGTCTCCTGGGCTTTTCCATGTCCACAGACGTCTTGGATGTTACTTAAACCAGGTGTTTCCTATCATCATGTTGTGTGTTCTTGCCCAGTCAATAAGTTTCTCACCTCTTTCATTCCTCTCGCCAAAGCCATAATGACCATCTACTTCCTCAACTCTTTCCTTTCCTACTTTTGCGTTAAAATCCCCCAGAACTATGGTGTTTTCATGTGGTTTGCATTCATGAAGTGCCTCATTTAACTCGTCGTAAAATGTATTAATTGTTTCCTCTAGACTGTCTGCTGTTGATGCATAAACTTGTATAAGATTTATGTCTATTGGCTTTCCATTCAATTTCACTAAAAGGACTCTGTCAGATATTGGGTAAAAGCCTTTCACTGTTCTTGCTCTTTCTGCATCCAAGATGATACCTACTCCTCTTTGGTGTTTAGTACCTCCAGAATAGATTATTTATGTTAACCAGAATACATCTCCCTGATCCAGTGTATCTCATTTCACAAAGTCCCAGTAAATGTAAACCCATTCTTTTCATTTCTTGTATGATATTTTCCATTTTACCCTTCTGCATGAGTGTTCTCACATTCCAAGTACCTATCTCTAGAGTTTGTTTTATCTTTATTTTTGGAGGCGAAGGCGCGCCCCACCCAGCACCAGAGCTGGAAGTTGTCAGTGACTCACAACTGATGGCTTGCGCCAGGATCGGTGAACCAGAACCATCCAGACCCTGCTACACCTCTTCGTGGTGCCTCTAGAAACAGACTAACCTGTCTAGTCTGGCCAAGCGAGCAGGGATCGAAGTGGGAAGACGAACCCGGTACACAAAAAAACGTCGGCTGAAATCGGATGTGTTGGGCCGAAAGGCGCAGATATCACAGTGTTACACTGCAAACTTCAACACAACGTAACTACGTCCACTTAACGTCCTTTTAAGGGTGGATGACGAGGAGGAAGTCTACGGTTCGTATCCGTTAGAATACCTCAAATCATCGGGCGAACGCATCATCATCATCATCATCATCTTTATTTTGCTTACAGTAGCTTGATTACGATCGGTATCACCTGTAGCACATGATGTCCCCTACTGAACGAGGGTTTTCCATTGGAATCCCCCTTAACGTTGTTGTCGTGGCGATTCATGATTTTAAATTACATTTTGTAACCAGTCATGTCAATAGTAATGAATGTGGTCTAACAACTAAACTGATATTATAGTTAGTAGTAAACTACTTTGAGTGCTCTCTCCTCAACGGCCGGACATACTAATTCAAATTGAACTATCAACAACTTTTCTAGTTTTTGTGCATTTAATTATATTTTTTTTCAACAAGGGCAAGGTTAGTTTAGGTTTAAAAGTAGGCCATTTCAAATCCTAAACTTAAACCCAAGGGTCAGGGTCTTTAACCATAATACTCCGTCCTCAGATTTTTGACCGAATAATCACTTTCTAAAGTAAGTGCAAGAGGACGTTACTCTGAGCAGAAATAATGTAGGACACTAAACTCGTAAATTAACTATTAGGATCAGTATACTTATACTATACTATAGGTGACTATATTTTACTAATAAATTATTCAGAACACTGTCACAGTTGTTAAAGTTGACAGCACAAGTACAAGTACTTAACTTAACTTAGCTGTTGTGTTGCGAGACATTGTGATTGTGTTTTGTTTAGTTTTAGTTTTAGAGTGTCCAGTGTCAGTTGTCACCTCAGCCTCAGGAGTCAGTGTGTAAGTTGTAACTGTGTAGGACGTAGGTGTAGTGTAAGTGTTAGTTAAGTATATAGTATATTTATTTAGTATAGTTTTAGTTTTAGTAAGTAGACTCAGACTGTTGTTGTTACTAAAACTAGTAAAACTTACTTAAACTTAACTTACTTACTATTGTTGAGTTACAGTTACTACTTCAGACTCACTAGTCACACTCACCTCTAAGATTCTATCGTCGATGCCCAGTTCATGAAAATGAAGGCTTTCCTCTTTTAAGTTCTCGTTCATTGCAAATGTCAGCAGTAAGATATAAAACAATGAACAGAGACGAGGATTGAAGAAGTCCAGCTAGCGTGGTGGAAGACATGCAGACGGTCAGCTCGGAGCCGGAAACAGAAGCACTCTTCTCTTTTAGGAGGTACAGATATGGAACAATGACAACAAATCATCATCATCGAGTGCCATCTCTGCATCCAAGATTGGCTATGAGAGTTATTGAGTTATTTGCGGGTCATCATCATTGCACTCCGAACATGTCCATAGGTGCTCAGATCCCCTCCTCAGCAATTCCCTCAGTGTCCAGCGACTGACGACTCCAGTTCTATGTTGGTTGATAAGTCTTCTTACACGGCCACCTAGTTTCTCATTTCCTCCGTGCCCATCTTAACTCCCATTTCCATCATCCGAAGAAGTGACGTTGATCTGTGTTTGTCGAAGTCCTGTGCTCTTCCACATCTCGGAGGGCATTGATGATGTCCGCCCGATCCATCGGTTGCCCGTCCTCAACGACAGCGCAGCTAGCCAACCTGTCCGCTCTCTCATTTCCCCGTACTCCCGCATGTCCAGGGACATAGACAAAGGTGACCTTACGTATTTTGGATTTCTGCAATGACTCTACCCATTGCATGCGTACAAGCCCGCCTCCACTTTTTTTATCATGCTCATCGAATCACTCAGTATACATGCGTGGATGTAGTCTTGTGACTCTAACCATTTGAATGCCTTGGTCACTACCATCACCTCCATTGTCATGCTACTCGTGGTCATGGCGTATGCACCACTGTCTTCCTTGGCTATTCTGCCTGCTGAGCGTGCTGTAAATGCCCATGCACTTCTTTCGTGTCGTCTTACAGATCCGTCTGTATAGATGACTGCATCTTCCTCATCGGTATTATCGCAGATGAGACCGTTGACCTCAGCATTAACCACGACCGGGTTCTGTTCCCTACTTTTCCTATCGAGTGTGACAATACATGAGAAAGTTCCCTTGAATGACGTAGGCACCGGTATCCACTCCTCACCAACGCTGATATTGGTAAGCCCACAGACCTGTTTGATGACATCTTCTGCCCGGCCCACCCATGATTTGCCTCTTTTTAGCCTGGTACCTTTCTCTGTGTTGAGCACGTGGTGCAATGGATGCTCTGTATCTGTACTAATCTTCAGGTATGCTCGTGCTCTCCAGATCTTGATTCTGTCATCCATGGTTGGAAAGTCAAGAAGATACCTCATTGCTACACAGGGAGTGTCCCTCGTACATCCCAGGATAATGCGCATGGCTTCATTTTGTATTTTCTCCAGCCTATCAATTTGAGTCGTACTGACAGTAAGAATGGCCAGGGCATACTCGATTGGTGCGAGGACTAATCCCTGGAACAGAAGAATAAGTAGCCTCTGCTCGATGTTGGCAGCTGCCATGACCTTCAAGGCGGCTAATCCTTTGCGGGATTTTGTTATCACATGGTCGACGTGGTCCCGAAAACACAGGCTGCGATCAAACTTAACTCCGAGGTATGTCATCAACTTGTCCCTGGTCACCTCATCAGCTCCCATTCGTACTACCGGTGTGGTCGTATTAACGATATGATTGTTAAGGGAGAACCATGAAACTGATGCTTTATTAGGATTAACCAAGGCACCT